>JABYQO010000025.1:0-439571 GCA_022606155.1 Trametes elegans | reverse complement strand
CTGACGCGCCCAGGGCCTCGCTAGGCCCCGATTTGCCGCTTTAGCGGACTCGCGGTATCCTCGTGGCGGGTGTTACTCGAACCCTCTCAGCCGCGCTGCTCCTTTCGCAAACTCGCGCACCGCCCGCGGATGCACATAGGCCACGGACGGACTTGGGCAGGACAGAGGACGTATCTCCGGCCATCGCGGGCCTAATTCCGGGCGCTCGCGGATTCCAGGCGCGGGAGGCGCGGTCCCGTGATAGTGGGACATCGCGACGCGGGCCACGACTCTTCGCGGGCGCGACCCCGCGGCCGCGAATTTCTGTGTTATTTATTGAAAGACTTAGTTATGGACTCGGCCTGTAAAATACACGGCGAAGCGCCGGGCAATTCAGATTCCCCTTCCCCTTCTTGGGATCTCAACACTGAGCTTACACTGCGCCCGCGAACTCCCTGCGACCTTACTGCGAACTGCGACTGCGACTGCGACCTGCGACTCGCGACTCCGCGAGACTGCGAAATTCAACTCGCGAAAACCCGCGACTCTTGCGGTTCCCCCTCGGCCTTTGCCACGTCACCACACTGCGCCTTGCCTCTAGCCAGGGCACCCCGACTCTAACCTCCTCCTGCTTCGCTCCTTTTGCGGTACGCCCGCGCACCCCTCACAGAATCTCGCGACGGCCTCGCCCTACAAAGGCGCTCGGCCCTCTACGTCGGCGGTTGGGTGTTGTTTAGGAGCATCATTTTGGTGACCACCGCAGGGGGGTGAGCAACCATCTCACAGTTGGCTTCCTCCTAGCTAGACGGCTACCGCGCCGTCTCTTTTTGCGATTCCTCCCCGAGCACGTTCCCGCTCGATACAACCGTCTCTTGCAGAAGAATTCATCGTTGGGAAGTTCACCCAGACGTACCGCCAACTCGCGAACTACCTGAATCGCGAACAACTCGCTGCGGTACTCGACCCAGTCCTCGCGCTTCTCGAGCGTAGCCGCGTCCTTGTTGAAGAAGATCCCTCGCGCTGTGACTGGATCCGCGAGACGGCTCTGCGGATAGTAGCCTCGCCAGCGGACCCTCCCTCGCAACAACAACGACAGCCACCCCTCCCTTCCCCCATCGCGGCGGAGGACTCCTTCTCTTTCTTCTCCACCCCGCTCGCTAGCCCGCGGGTTCCCCACACAAACCTCTCTCCAGTTGACGCGTCTCCCACGCAGAGTACGTTGTCTTCTCCACCGCGTTCAACGCAACCAGAGCCCCCCGTTTCGCGCGAACATAGTCCCCCTACAATGGCGGACCGCAATGACGAGCCTCCCCTCGCGCACGCTTACCCTGCCGAGCGACGCCCCACGATGCCAGCTCCGCGACATTCGAGCGCACCTGTCTTCGATCCCGCGCAACCGCGCACCCTCCGGCGCTTCTTCCAAGATCTCGAGACGCTCTTCGACATCGCGGGCATCGAGACCGATGCCGCGAAGAAGCGGTGGGTCACGCGGTACCTCCCCATCGATGACAGCGAGCTCTGCGAGAGTCTGCCCTCCTACACAGCGGGCGACAAGACCTACGAGGACTTCAAGGCAGATATCCTTGCGCTCTACCCGGGCGCGGGCGAAGCGCGCAAATTCTCCGTCGCAGACGTCGAGGCACTCGTCGCGGCCAGAGCGGCCAGCCCCATCACAAACATCGGCGAGCTGTCCAGTTACTACCGCGAGTTCCTCGCGATGACTACCTATCTCATCGGCCGCAACCGCCTCTCGGAGTCGGAGCAGTCTCGCTACTTTATTCGCGGTATTCGGGCGCCACTGCTGGAACAGGTATCGCAACGCCTGCAGCTGAAGAACCCGGACCACTACCCTGACGACCCATATCCCGCGAAGGAGGTCTACGACGCGGCCGCGTTTGTGCTCCATGGAACTCTCGCGACACCGGCCGCGAGGTCAGCGACATCGCCCGCGGCAGGAGGCTCCAACCCCGCAACAGTCAAGGTCGAGGATCTAGGGCCGTTACTCCGGCTTTTGGCACAGACTGTGGGCGAAGGGGGCGCTAACCCCCTCGCGAACGCCGCGAACCGCGGACCTCCTCCCCAGCAGACCGCGGCGGGTTTCCAGCAGCGGTTCCAGCCCAACTATCCGCCAGCAGGACAGCGCTACCAGCAGGAGGGCGGAAACTTCTGCCACTACTGCGGGAACCCAGGCTGTCTCATGCGCAACTGCCCCTTCATCGAGGAAGACGTGCGCGCCGGACGTATCTCGCGGGCCCCAGATGGCCGCGTCGTCCTGCCCAACGGCAATTTTGTCCCCCGCTACCTGCCAGGCTTCGAGGGTGTGACAATGCGCGACAGGGTCTACGAGTGGCACCGTCGCTACCCCAACTCTTTGCTCGCACCGCCTCCCGCGGGGCAGGCCGCGCAGATGGTTCTCTCGGTCTCACCGGACTACCCAACGGTGGCCTCGTACCAGTTGGACGCCGCGGACCGCATAGCGCACCTCGAACACGAGATCTTCGCGTTGCGGCAGAGCTTTGGCCGGTTTGACGGTGTGGAGATACCACCCTTCCGCGGCCCTCGCGCGCGACCTCCGTCTCCTCCGCGGCAAAACCGAGGTCGCTCTGCAGACCGCCGTCCTGGCCAGGCCCGCTTCCAGACCCCCTCCTACCCGCGACGCGAACCGAGCCAAGGTCGCGAACAGACACCGCGATCTCGCGAGCCTTCCGCAGGACCGTCGAGGCCCTCTCAGGCGTTTCCACCTCACGGCTCCTCCCGAGGACCCCCCGAGCCGAACGCAGCACAGCGTGACGAGCGAGGACCAGGGCGGGTAGTGCAGGACGCTACGGTCAAGACGGCGAACGCGGGCTCTAGTGAGTCGCGTGTGGAGAACCGCTCCCCTACACCGTTCCGGCGGCAGGAGGACCACCCCGCGCCGGCCGGACCCGAGCACCCTTTCGCCAAGGCTCGCGACGCGGTGTACGCGCCTCCGACGGCGCGGAACTTTGCAGCGCCACCGCCAAAGGCCAAAGACGCGGATCGCGAGGGGGCCTACAAGAACCAGGTGCCAATCTACGACCCGAAGATTGCGGAGGCTATCTTCGCGCGTACCATGAAGGCACCGGTCATCACACTGTCCCCGAGGAGCTCCTCTCTATCTCGCCTGAGCTACGTACGAAGTACCGCGAGGCGGTCACGCCTAAGCGCGTTCCGAACGCGCAGCGGTCTGTGGGCTACGTGGGGGTAGACGACTACGCGGAATACCTCGCGGAGGACGTCTCCTGCAGTGGCCAGCCGCTAGAGCCTGGTGGTCTGGTCGTCCCGGACCTATACGAGGCGTACCTGCGTAATGTTGCCCCTTCCGCGGAGCCCGCTCCTCTCAGCGTAGCTCGCGAGTCCCACGCGCTGCGGTCGATCGTGGGCCTGGTTGACAACAAAGAGTACGTCGAAGCGATTGTGGACCCGGGTTGCATGATCATCGCGATGTCCGAGAACGTCTGTCACGCACTAGGGCTGGCGTACGACCCCACGATTCGCCTCAACATGCAGTCCGCGAATGGAGAAGTCGACAAGTCGCTAGGCCTGGTGCGGAATGTGCCCTTTTGCGTCGCGGACATTGTGCTTTACCTCCAGGTCCACGTCATCCGCAATGCCGCGTACGACATGCTACTCGGGCGGCCCTTCGATGTCTTGACCAAGAGTGTGGTGAAGAACTTCGCGAACGAGGAGCAGACCATCACTATCCGCTGCCCGAATACCGGCCAAATCGCAACCATCCCCACCAATCCGCGAGGAAAAGCTCGATTTCGTGACCGACCTCCCCACCTCCCCGCGCGTACCGAGTCTGCTTGACGGCGATAGCGAAGAAATCGCGGTGCTACTAGAATGGGACGGCCGCGTACCGAGCATATGCGCCTATACCACCGTCTCAGACCAGTCTCTCTCTCTCTCTGCCCTTTATCTCTCTGTCTGCGATTCGATTTCTCCAGCGACCGTCTCAAAAAGTTTCCGCGAAAACCTAGAAAGCGAACCGACCCCATTCCTATCTCCTGGCCTCTCTCTCTCTGCCTCTGCTTCTCGATACCCCGCTCGCGCTGAAGCGCGAATGTCGCCGGCCCAACCCGGCGAGTTCTATACCCAACCGCGAGCTTCACCTCTCGCGGCGAGCACTCTAGCCTTTCGCGCAGAAGACGGCACGCGGCTACTCTGGCAGTCAGCCGTGGACTCGCGACTCGCGGACGACTCGCTCGCGGAAGCAGCGTACGTGGAGGTGGAGCAGGAAGAGGCAGTCAGCACCTTCATCCAGGCCAAGAAGAAGTACAAGCCCGTCGCACAGAAGGTCCGCGCGGTGCTGGGGACTTGCCCGGAAAAGTTCCGCATCGAGCGCAACATCACGGGCGATCCCCTCGCGAATATGCCGCGACTTACTCCGCGACCCCCTCCGTTCGTCCCGACAGGAAGGTACACCGCGGAACGACAGCTCGCGATGGACCGGGCGCACGGCGGCGACTTCCTCTGGCCAGAGGAACGCAAGCTACTCCACCACTTCATCAGCCTGCATAACGACGCGTTCGCCTGGAGTGACGCGGAGCGTGGCTGCTTCAAGCCCGAGTACTTTCCGCCAGTCGAGTTCCCGGTGCTGCCGCACACACCCTGGGTGGAGAAGAATATCCCTATTCCGCCAGGTCTCTACAAGGAGGTTTGCGCGATGCTCAAGAAGAAGATCGCGGCGGGTGTCTATGAACCCTCCAACTCCTCCTACCGCTCGCGGTGGTTCTGCGTGCTCAAGAAGGACGGCAAGTCGCTGCGCATAGTCCACAGCCTCGAGCCGCTGAACCGCGTAACCATCCAACACTCTGGCGTCCCACCCACTCCCGACTACCTCGCGGAACAGTTTGGCGGTCGACCTTGCGGCGCTATCTTCGATCTCTACGTCGGCTACGATGAGCGGCTCATCGCGGAGTCCTCGCGAGACCTCACAACCTTCCAGACCCCCTTTGGAGCCCTGCGTCACTGTACGCTGCCAATGGGATGGTCGAATTCCGTTCCTATCTTCCATGAGGACGTCACCTATATCCTGCGGTCGGAAATCCCCGAGCTCACCGTCCCCTACATTGACGACGTGCCCTGCAAGGGACCCGAGACCGACTACCGCGACGAGAACGGAGTGTACCAGACTCTTCGCGAGAACCCTGGCATCCGACGTTTCGTCTGGGAGCACTTCCAGAACATCAACCGCGTTGTGCAGCGGATGAAGTACGCGGGCGGGACCTTCTCAGGCACTAAGTCTATCCTGTGCGCTCGCGAGATTATGGTGGTCGGACACCGCTGCACCCCAGAGGGACGTCTCCCCGACGACTCGCGAGTTTCCGCGATCAAGAACTGGGGGCCTTGCAAGGACCTATCAGAGGTCCGCGCTTTTCTGGGTACGATCGGAGTGTTGCGCATCTTCATCCGCAACTTCGCGAGGCGGGCCAACGCGCTAGTGCATCTCACGCGCAAGGACGTCCCCTTCGAGTTCGGCGAGGCGCAGATCGCGGCAATGGAGGACCTCAAGAAGGCTCTCCTGGAGTCGTCAGCCTTGCGCGCGATCAACTACGAGTCGCCTGCACCGGTCATCCTCGCGGTAGACACGTCTTACATCGCGGTGGGCTACCACCTCTGTCAGTGCGACGAAGAAGACCCGCGGAGACGTTTCTACAACCGCTTCGGGTCCATCACCCTCAACGACCGCGAGGCGCGGTTCTCGCAACCCAAGCTCGAGCTCTACGGCCTCTTCCGCGCGCTACAGGCAACCAAGCTCTACCTCATCGGAATCCGCAACTTGGTCGTGGAGGTCGACGCGCGGTACATCCGCGGAATGCTGAAGAACCCCGACCTTGCACCTAGCGCGAGCATCAACCGCTGGATCCTCGCGATACTCACCTTCCACTTCAACCTTGTGCACGTCCCAGGCACCTCGCATGGACCGGATGGGCTCTCGCGGCGACCCGCGCAACCCGGAGACGACAGTGAGGAAGACCCAGACGAGTTCGAGGACTGGATAGACCGGATACACGGCTTCCTGCATCACCTGCTTCCGCGGCCTTCTTCTGCCCGACGAGCAACTCGCGACCCTATCCACCTGTTCGCGCTCGCGGATGCGACCGAGGACGGTCACAATCTCAGTGGGGGGGAGGATGTGCGAGAAGGAGAGGAGGCGAGTAGCGAGCGCGAACGGCGAGCCAAGGCAAGAGCAAGAGTACGCTTCGCGTCGGAGGACGAGGCGGGTATCCAGGAGCCGGATGGCGAGGTCGAGATGCCGTACTCGGAACACGCGCGGAAGGCGGACAAGCGGCTACAGCAGGTCGCGGAATGGCTGAGGACGCTGCAGCGACCTGAAGGTGTCAAGGAGACCAACTACGCGACCTTCATCAAGTACGCGCAAGGATTCTTCCGCGACGGCGACCGCGTCTGGAAGAAGGATTCGCAGGGAGCACACAAGTTGGTGGTCTGGCGAGGGAAGCGGTTAGACATTCTACGCGCGGCACACGACGAGCTCGGACACCGCGGACGCTACGCTACTCTGCAACACATCGCGGAACGTTTCTGGTGGCCGACGCTCGGCGAAGACGCGACTTGGTACGTGCAGACGTGCCATATTTGCCAGACGCGACAGCACCGCAAGGTCCTCATTCCGCCGGTGGTGGCGAAACCGGGCGGACTCTGCGTTAAGTGGTACATCGACACCATGAAGATGCCCGCCTCGGGCGGATTCAACCTCATCGTCGTCGCGAGGTGCTCGGTTTCCGCGTGGCCTGAGTGGCGGATGCTCCGCGTCGAGAACGACAAAACCCTGGGCGACTTCCTGTTTCAGGATCTGCTCTGCCGGTGGGGCGCAATAGTAGAGCTGGTCACCGACAACGGTTCCGCCTTCCTGAGCGCGGTTCGCGGGCTACAAGAGCGCTTCAACCTCCACCACATCAAGATCAGCCCGTACAACTCAAAGGCGAACGGCATCGCGGAGCGCTCTCACTTCGATACGCGGCAGGTACTCTTCAAGGCAGCAGGCGGCGATCAGCGGAAATGGTCGCGGCATGCGCACTACGCGTTTTGGGCGGAGAGAGTCACAGTCCGCAAGCGCATGGGGTGCTCGCCGTACTTCGCGGTTACGGGCTGCCATCCGGTCTTGCCAATGGATATCGCGGAGTCGACCTACCTCTCGCCGCCACCGGAGGGCCTGATTTCGACCGAGGACCTTCTCGCGCGGCGTGCGCTCGAGCTCCAGAAAAGGCAGGATCAACTCACGAAGCTGAACTCGCGAGTCTACCACGCACGGTTGGAAGTCGCGAGGAAGTTCGAGAGGGACCATGCACACACCATCCGCGACTACGACTTTGAACCAGGAGCACTGGTACTCATGTGGCACACTCAGATCGAGAAGTCGCTGAATCGCAAGATGCGACCTCGCTATACTGGTCCGCTAGTTGTGGTCTCGCGCAACCGCGGGGGTGCCTATGTCCTCTGCGAGCTAGACGGCTCGGTGCTACACCGCGCGATCGCAGCCTTCCGCCTCATCCCCTACCTCGCGCGCAAGTCAATCCCACTGCCCGCAAACTTCGCGGACATCTCGAGCAAGCGGCTCGCGGAACTCACCGAGTCCTTCGACGATGGCACAGACGACCCCGAGCCAGAAGTGGTACAGGATGCGCGCCAGGACGAGGGCGATAGCGACTCGGACAGTAGCGAGTCCGCGGAAGAGTAGCAGACACTCAGTGCGCAGGCGCGGACCGCGCCTCTCGCATACCCCATATACCCTACCGTTCCACCCCCCTCCCTTTACCTTACCGCAGATTATACGCACCTAAACCTTCATTTATCACTGTTTTCGCCGGTCTCTATTCCGTTATAATCCCACCTTCGTTTAAATTGCACCGCGATCCGCTCAATCCACTCTCTAAGACTCAGGACAAGGACGTGCATTTCTCGCCTTATGATACAAGTACAGAAAACAGCCCGCGACGTGCTAATTCTTACAGACTCGCGAGACGCACGCGACGCGAAGGGACCAAGAAGACATGACACGCTACAAAACCGAGAAGACCGCCCGCGACTGTCACAAGCTCGCTACGAGCCTCGCGACCCCTGGGCGACGTCCGCGCCCTGCCAGTCGGTCTCGAGGAGGGCCTGCATGCGCCGCGAGGTGACCTCGAAGAGCTCGCGGTACGCGAAGGCGCGGGCAGCGCACCAGTCGCGCTCGAACTTCATCGCATGGTAGGCGACGACGGCCTGGCGCGAGCTGAGAGGCTCCGCGACCTGCTCGACTGGGAGGTCGAAGCGCAGGTGCTTCTCCAGCTCCTCGCGGAAAGTCTGGACCTCCGCGTCGAGGAGGCGCTGCCGCTGCTCAACCGAGAGCGAGACGACGAGGCCAGTGTGCGCCTCGCGGAGGTTGGCGTCCAGAGCCGAGGGCGCAGCCGCGCCGAGGCGCTCCAAGTTCTCGCTGAGGTCCGCAGGGTCGATGCCGCTGAAGGAAGACGAGGACGCGGCGGGCTGGCGGAGACTCGAACGCCGCGGATCGCGCGAGGAGGTTCCAGTCGCGCTGACCGGCGAGTCGATGGGAGCGTCGCGCGAGACCGGGTGGTCGCTGGGGCCCTGTGCCCGGGGGGAGCGCGATGAGGATGAGGCGGAATCGCCGAAGATATCGGACACACTCACGGACACGTTGTCCTCTTCTCCAGTGGTAGGCGGCGCATCGTGGGGGCCTTCGTCGACCTCCATGGCGGTGGGCGAGTCGCGAGTGGAGGTCCGCGCGGAAGCCATCCGCGAGCGCGGCGGGATCTAGGGAAGCAGGCGAGGACGTCAGCGGCGATCGCGGAATAAGCGGCACGGGCTTACCACAACACCCGCGAACCAGGAGCTGGTGGAGCGCTGGCTACGCAGCGAGCGCGGCGAGCTTGTGCCCGAGCCCGCGGCAGAGCGCGGTGGGAAGTTCGTGGCGCGGAGTATATTCTTCGGCGGCAGCGGCGGTCGGGCCTCACCCTCGGACTCCTGCGGGGACTCTTCGGCGGGCGACGGCGACTCGGGACGCGGAATGGTCGGCGGGCGTTGGTCGGCGGTTTCGCCACTGCGCGCGGTGACCCCGACGTCCGCGAGGACCTCGTTGGGGATGTCGGAGATCCGGATTCCGCGAGCCATGCACACCTCGTACATGGCCCAGCTGTCGACCCGATTGGCTGCGCGAAAAAGGCGTCAGTGGGCGGGGGCGGTCGCGAGTAAAAGGGCTTACCGCGCGAGAACCGGTGCTTGTCGTACCAGGCCTCGTAGGAACGCTTGGTGGGCGCCTCCGAGTACCAGCAACCCGCGCGAAGGAAGAAGCACGAGTCGCACTTGGACATGCCCTCGTGCAACACGCACCCCTCCTTCCCGTTGCACTTGAGGCACTGCGGAGGATCGTCAGTACAAGTCGCGAGGGGCGAAAGGAGCCAAACTCACCGTGTGGGTGGGCATCCGGGCGCCCGGCGGATAGGAGACCGGGAACGTCGCGGTGGACCGCGCCCTCTTCCTCACCGGCGGGACGGCAGGAGGAGAGGGCGCCCTGCTTGAGCTGGCGCCACTGGAAGCCTTGGCCTTGCCTTTCCCCTTGGCGGCGGAGCTCGTGGCGGGGGCCTTCGCGGCGGACATCTTGCCGGCGGCGCGCGAGGACGTGCGGGTCGAGGAGGCGCTGGCGGTTGCGCCCGCCTGAGAACGAGTCGCGCGAGCTGGTTTGGGAGGGCTTGGAGGAACTGGAGCGGCGGTGGAGGCGGCCGCAAGCTCGCGGTGGCGCCGGAAGCCCTCGCGGTACAGCGGGTTGGTCCACGGGGTCCCTTCGTCGACTTCGCCGCCGGCGCCATACTGCTCGCCGAGGTGCGCAGTGGCCGCGACGACTTGGTCGACGAAGGCGTCCGCGACGGCGTCGTCGCCGCCGTTGTTGATGAACAAGACCTGTAGCTGGTTGTCAGCGGGTTCGCAGGCGATGGGATCGCTCGCGACTCACCACTTGCGCGAGGGCGTCTTTAGCGAACACCTCCCAGTCAGAGGGGTCCGCGAGGTGGCCGGGCTCGGTGGCCATGACGTCGAAGAACCGCTGGCGAGCGGCAGCGCGGGCTTGAGCGGCAGCAGCAGACATGTTGGCAGAGGGGAGGCGAGCAGCGAGGAGCAGCAGAGGACAGCGTTAGGGTGGCAGCGCGAGGAGGCCAAGGAGGCTCGAGAGGGGAGGCCAGAGCCTAAGAGGCAGCCTCTCCGGGTCAGCAGGACGCCACCGCGAAGTCAGGAAGCGCACTACAAGAGCGGCGATCCCGGGCCCCGCGGACCGCGGCCCCGCGGATCGACGAAAATGGCGACGGGGCGCCCGCGAAGAACGCGCAGAGCAGTGGAGCGCCCGCGAAGACTACTCACAAGGGCAAGCAGGGGTCCGCCTGCCGTGCGGGGGCCGTCGCGGCGCGTCTGCGCTGGCCGACAGAGAATTCACGACAGGGCGTAGGGCAAACCGCGGTGTCTTCGCAACCTATCGCCTTGCGAGAACGTCATCTATGTCGCCCGGCACCCCAGACGGCGCGAGAGGAATTCTACGGCCCCGCGCGCCCATTGGGGGCCCTCTCCGTGTGGCCTGGCTGCCCTGCTTCCTCGCTCCATGACGCGGTCCCGTGACGGCGCGAGAGTTCGCAGCGCTCGCGCGGGTGCTCCAAGGCGCGAACAAGGGCCGCGCTTTGATGTAGCGCGTCCGCAGGGCCTTCCCCTCCCCCCACCTTCGCGCCTTTGTGCCGGTTACTCGCGACCTCACGGTCCGTTATCGCATCGATTTCAAGGCTTGTTTCGCGACTACGACTCTAGAGCGCTACGCTACCCGGCCCCCCCCCTCCCCTAATCACCTCGCGCCCCTACAGTGCTCCCCTAACAGCCCTGCGCGCACCGCGCGCCCTCGGCAGTCACTCCGGTGGGAACATCCCGTCCTCAAAGGCGGTGAGCTCTGGCATCCCGTACCAAGCGGTCCCTTCGACGGACGCAATGAGGCTCCCCTCCAACTCGGCGGTCTCAGTGGTTGGGGCAGCAGGGGCAGCCTCTAGCGCGCCCAGGTCGCGGCGAGCCTCGCGGATCAGGGCATCGACCGCGGATGTGGCCTCGTCGGTCCTAGTGCCTTGAAGGACGTACACCGGTCCCGCGCGAGTCAGGGTATAGCGGATGGCTTGTGCGCGAGCGCGGAGTAGTTCAAGACGCGACAGGGCAGCGCGCAGCGTGCGCAGATCGGCTTCGCGGTGGACAGCGAAGAGGCGGCGGCGGAAGTACGGCCGCAGACCATTGTCGACGGTCTGTGCCGCGAGGACGTTCTCTATGCGGCGCACCAGGGCAGCGACACCGCGGTCGCCGCGCGCGATAATGGAGCAGGCTTCCTAGGAGTGCAAGGTCAATACTATGGGCGCGCGGACGAGGGCCACCGGCACTCACCAGGCTGAAGATCACCTCCTTCACGGCCGGGTACCAGTCCGGACGATCATAGGTCTGCGCTTGGCACATCTCCTCCAGGTTCGCGACGCGCTCCTCCAGTTGGTGCATCGCGAGGTGGTGCGCCTCCCTGCGGAGGTCGTTGAGCTCCTCTTCAACGTCGGAGAGGTTGTGCAGGTCAATCGCAGGCATCTCGAAGTCGCGGTGCAACTCCCCCGTTTACAGAGCGGCACTTATACCCCCGCGATTATCGGCAGCATCAGTGATGCCGACTGAGGACAGTCTGGATTTCAGTGGGGGGGAGATGACGCGCCCAGGGCCTCGCTAGGCCCCGATTTGCCGCTTTAGCGGACTCGCGGTATCCTCGTGGCGGGTGTTACTCGAACCCTCTCGGCCGCGCTGCTCCTTTCGCAAACTCGCGCACCGCCCGCGGATGCACATAGGCCACGGACGGACTTGGGCAGGACAGAGGACGTATCTCTGGCCATCGCGGGCCTAATTCCGGGCGCTCGCGGATTCCAGGCGCGGAGGTGCGGTCCCGTGATAGTGGGACATCGTGACGCGGGCCACGACTCTTCGCGGGCGCGACCCCGCGGCTGCGGAATTTCTGTGTTATTTATTGAAAGACTTAGTTATGGACTCGGCCTGTAAAATACACGGCGAAGCGCCGGGCAATTCAGATTCCCCCTTCCCCCTTCTTGGGATCTCAACACTGAGCTTACACTGCGCCCGCGAACTCCCTGCGACCTGACTGCGAACTGCGACTGCGACCTGCGACTCGCGACTCCGCGAGACTGCGAAATTCAACTCGCGAAACCCGCGACTCTTGCGGTTCCCCCTCGGCCTTTGCCACGTCACCACACTGCGCCTTGCCTCTAGCCAGGGCACCCCGACTCTAACCTCCTCCTGCTTCGCTCCTTTTGCGGTACGCCCGCGCACCCCTCACGGAATCTCGCGACGGCCTCGCCCTACAAAGGCGCTCGGCCCTCTACGTCGGCGGTTGGGTGTTGTTTAGGAGCATCAGCGCGACGACCTCCTCAGCTCCCCCTCAACCTCCGTCTTCTTCGGCTGTCGAGCCTCCAGCTCGTGGTCCTCGGTGGTGGTAGATGGGAAGGTGGATTCGGGTGTAGCAGGAAGAGGTTCGGGTGCAGATGGGGTGGGAGAGGGGGCACGCTCGTGTTCGTCCAGGTGAGTACTGACTTCCATCCTCTCCCCCTCGAGCGGCACCTCAACGTCACTATTCGGGCCCGGGAAGACAACACTGCGCTCGACCGTCACAGTGCGACGCTTCGGCCAGTAGATGCGGTGCGCGTCGGACTCCTCGTCAAAACCGACCCATCGCGCGTCCTCTGCCCGGCCCGACAGTTTCGATCCGCCAGGCGAGTGCACTCGAACACGACATCCCCACACGTGCAAGTGTGCAAGGTTCGGTTTACGCCCCCAGAAGACCTCAAACGGTGTCTTGCCATCGAGTACCCGGGTCGGCGTCCAGTTCTTGAGGTACACCGCGTGAAGAGCGGCCTCCCCCCACAGTGCTTTCGGCAGCGCTGCGTCGTGCAGCATTGCGCGGACCTTCTCCATCACGGTGCGGTTCCCTCGCTCTGCGACTCCATTGTACTCCGGCGTGTCATGTGCCGTGAGCTTCCTGACAGTTCCGTCCTCGTCCAGCAGCTTCGTGAAGTCAGCGCTGAGGAACTCCCCGCCGCGGTCGGAGTGCAGGCATCGAATACGCGTGCCCTTCTGCGTCAGGTAGAAGCCACGAACTTTGCGGTATGCACCCAAAGTCTCGTCCTTGGAGCGCATCAGGTGAAGGGAGGCATAGCGAGAGCAATCGTCCGTGAACATGGAGTAGTACTGACGTCCGCCTAGGGTGCGAACAGGAGATGGCCCCCAGATGTCGGCGTGGACCTCCTCCCCGACAGCGCTCGCTCGTGGGCGTACACGCTCGGTCGCAATCGGCTTCCGCGTCGTCTTGCCAGCAGCGCAGGACTCGCAGTCCTCAACTGGTCCATCGGTGCTCGACAAGACCAGCCCCTCAACAGCTCCGCGCGCCACCATGTTGCGTGCAGCCTCAGGTGCGACGTGCCCAAGCTCGCGGTGGAGTTCCTCGCGTGTCACGGCACGAACAGCGTGGTCTGCCTCGTCTTCTGCCGTGGCCCCTGTGTCCGCGCGTGGGATACGCAAGCGGTACAGGCCGTCAGCGAGTGGGATCACGGCGATCCGAGTTCCATCCGAACGCGAGATGCGACACTCATTGTTCTTGAACACGACCGCACTTCCTGCAGCGGCAACTCGGGCAATTGAGACAAGCGTGACGCCCATCGTGGGTGCGTGAAGAACATCTTGGAGAAGTACTCGGGTTGTCCCGCCAGAGCCATCTGGTAAGTCGACGTACATATCGCCTCGTCCGATTGCCTTGAACGTGTGGTTATCGGCCGCGTGGATGGTACGGGGAGGGATCTCGGCGTAACTGATGAACCTCTCCCTATGACAGGACATGTGTTTTGTAGCGCCCGAATCGAAGAGAATGATTTCATCGGCGGCGGGGGGTTCGTGCGCGAGCGACGCGTGCGTCTCTGTTCCGATTGAGGTGAGCCAAGCTTCGTCCTTCTTCTCAGTGGCGGCTGCGGCCGTATCCTTCGGCTTCTCCTTTCCTTTCGGACCTTGGCCCTCCTTTCCTCCCCCTGGCGCCCAGCACTCCGATTTGTAGTGCCCACGCTTCTTGCAATTGAAGCATTCGACGTTCTTCTTTGATTTCCTCTTCCCATTCTGATCGCTAGCTGACATGGCGACATCGGCAGGATCGGTACTCCGCTTCGCGCTCTTCGCGCGCAGGGTACGGCGCTCGTATTCGTCCGCGAGCGCCTCCATCAGCTCGTCCGGGCTCAAGACAGTGCCCGTGACTCGGGAGGTAGCGGAGATGGCAGAGAGGTAGGGTTCGTAGGAAGAGGGCATCGAGCCCATGATGATGGCGAAGAAGTCGTCGTCGGAAGGTGACTGACCCATTGCAGCTAGGTCCTCGCGCATCGCGCGCATCTTCGCGAAATGCACTCGGACGTCGTCCTTGTCCAAGCACTTCTGTTCCTGGAGGCGGCGCCTGAGGTCAACCGAGACCATGCGCGATTTGCGCTCGAATTCCTGCGCGAGCGCCTCCCAGATCGCGCGCGCGGTAGGTTTCGCACGGATCTTCATAAACAGTGAGTCCGGAATCGTGCTCGCAATGAGCTGCTTGACGTTCGCCTCGCCCTTACGCCATTCTGCTAGGTCGGCTTCGTACGCAAACTGCGTCGGGTCGGGGGTCACTCCGGCAGCCGGCGCCGCGGCTCCCAGTGTACCTCCCACACCCGCAGCACTACCAACGGGGCCCGCTGTCCCTGCACCACTGCCGGTCCCTCCGGCAGCAGCACCAGCGTCCCCTCCGGCCGTAGCGGGTCCAGCCGCCGCTCCTGGAGCGGCCGTCCCGGCAGCCGTGGTAGCCTGCGCGGCCGTAGCCTGCGGCGCAATCGGTTCGCGTGCGGTCCCATCAAGGTGACCGCAATAGCCTTTCGCGTCGGCAGCCCACAGCAACCGGTCCTTGTACAGGACCCAGTTCGAGCCGCCGAGCTCAAGCCTTGGCACGCGTATGGCGTCGTCGCCGATCTTGATATTCGAAGACATTTGCGAGGTAAGTCTGACTTGTTTAGCAACTGTAGAGTCCGCCTAGAACGCAGGGCTCATAACCTATAGAGCGATAAACTCAGTCTGTATTCACGAGACTAGTTAGGATAACAATGTACCTATAGAGCGATAAACTAATAGGTGTTAATCAGTAAGCAGTCAGGTAAACGAAGTAAGTAATCTGTTAAGCTCACCTCAGTCTGTATTCACGAGACTGAGGTGACAGACGCAAGTGGTCGAGTATAAGTACAGTACGGAACAAGACGAGCTGCAAACAAGACATGGTAAACAGTCTCAAAGGACAAGAACTCAGTGAAACAAAAGATGACACATATGAGACAAAACAATACATGAAACTGGTCGCTGCGCGGTCCTGCCGCGCCCATTCACGTCCTCGCGGGCTCGCGCACGGCTTGCCCGCGGCCCCATTTCCTCCAACAAAGAATTCTTCGGGGAATGGCCTGCCGACGACTCCGGAAATAGGGTACCGTGAAAAAGTCGCCGGGCTTTCTAACCAACAGTTAATAACCAATGGCCCCGGCGTCCATTTTCTAACCAGGGTTATTAACGGTTCTTAACAATGCGATCAATAACCCGTCTAAAGTGTTAGAAAGCATTTGTAACAGGCGTTATTGACGATCAAATACAAACACTGACAACGCTAAAAGTCCCAGACCTCGTCGTCATCCTCATCGATGTCCGACTCACTGTGATCTGCACGAGAGCCGCCCTTTCCGTCGCCCTCACCGCCGCCATTGATCTCGCCGTCTGAGTCAGACTCTTCATCGCTCGCAAAGCAACGTGCGCAGCGTCGCAGAGGACAAATTCATCTGCGGATCCGTCTTGAAGTAGTCGTCTCAAAGCTCCACTCGTTCGGACGGCTTTCCGGAGTCGTCGGCAGGCCATTCCCCGAAGAATTCTTCATCCTCGAGGTCGTCTTCAGCCATTTCACGGGACTCTGACATGCTACGGTCAAAGTCGGCCCAGCGGACAGTGGGGACACTCCCGGCCCCCGCGTTCCTTATTCCTGCCACCTAATGTTTTATACACTTGTTAACTGGCCTCTTGACCGCTGTTTCTTATGAACAGTTATTAACATGTTATTAACACGGTTAATAAACAGCTGTTTAAAAGGGAGCACTTCTTCACGGTACCCTAATGCGCATGCGGTCCATATCCGGATTGGGCAGCGGTGACGTTTGCTCCCTCTCCGCAACTAGCTGCAACGCCCCTTGCGATGAGTCGGTGCGTTGCTCTCCACCTCATGAGCCTCATGCATGGATCGTGTTCCGTGCCCCAGAATTTGACCTCAAGGGAACGTGCGCACGAACGCGGCCCTCTACGCACGTCTCTGCTTATCTCTTCATGTAGCTAAGGCGCGGGAGAATCTATAGGATATGCTGAAGTTCACAGAGCTGCATGTCCGCCAGTAGCCTTGCATATAGAAGCTCTGTGACACAGGATTCGCGAATGCCCCGCGGCGCGACGCTAGAAGCACCGGACAGCGTCGGTGAGCGAACCTCGAAGCTTGAGTGCAGCCCTTACATTGATGTCTCACCAGGCTATGGACTGCGAACATGTACCGCCCTTGCAGTCTTCTTGAGCAGTTTCCAGGTACATTCCTCACTCAATTCACCAGGTCTTGGTTGCCTTACAGCCTTCCGATCCCAGCATATGTACCTTTTTGCAGGACCAGGCAGGTACTCCTTCATGCTCTGGTCCTGGATATGCAGGCAGGCCGTCCCACTCATGGAATCGTGCGGGCGCGCAAGATTCAGCCACCTGATATTCCTCACCCCGGTTTCCGTGGGCTTTCGTTGTATTCCACAGACCACGGCCAAGCGTAGTACACTGCCAGCACGCGTGCGCTGTGTCTTGGCATCTGCATCGCTCTTGGGTGCATGCTTCTCTGTGCCTTATCCAGACCTGGCAACATGGCCCTGCGCGGTTGCCTCCTCGCCTGCATGATTGCGTCAACACCTGTCCCATTCCCTGCGATCCTATAAGACCTTCTCGAGGTTGGCAACGAGGGTCCACTGTCGCCGGTCCTCCGTGTTCCAGACACGCCGTGCTCGTTCAGCTCCTCGCCGCTCTTGGACGCCATGCCCTCCTCCTCCGTCCGCGCGGCCCTGCTCGCCCTTACTGCGTCCGCGTCTCTTGTCGCTGCAGAGCGCGGGCTCTCCCTCAAGGTGTCCGGGCCCGAGGCGGTCGATGGTGTCGACAACCTGAAAGTCACCACCACGCTCACCAACACTGGTGACGAGACCCTCAAGTTGCTCAACGATCCCCGCGGCCCGTTGCACACGCTCCCGGCGAACAGCTTCGCGATCACCACTGACTCTGGTGACAGCCCGAGCTTCATCGGCGTCAAGGTTTGCAGCACTGCATTTCCCATCTGAGTCGTTCTAAGCTGATTTTGTGGACTTACAGGCCAAGTACGTCCCTGCTCAGGCGGCCAAGAGCGCGAGCGACAAGGTGTTCACCATCCTCGAGCCCGGCCAGTCTGTTGCGATTGACCACGACCGTGAGCGTCCTAACATGGTTTTCTCCAGTATACACTCATTCACAATGCTTCCAGTCTCGGCGGCGTACAACTTCACGCTCCCCGGCGCGGGCAAGTACACCGTCGAGCCCTCGAACCTCTTCCACTTCGTCGACCCCGAGACGAACGAGCCGATCGAGATCCGCGCGAACGTCGCGACGCACGTCGCGAAGGTCGCCGGCAAGCTCGCGGTCGCACGCCCGTCGCCCACGCTCGCCCGGCGGTACACGTACAAGGGCTGCTCCGCCGCGCAGCAGTCCAGCATCCGCTCCGCCGCGGCGGCCGCGCAGAGCTACGTCAAGAACGCGCTTTCGTGAGTCGCACGCGCGCGCGCGCGGCATGCACACTCCGAGTCGCAACGATGCTGACGCGGGATAACAGGCACCTGCGGAGCCACACCGCGGCGTCGCCGCGGTACACGACCTGGTTCGGCGCGTACACGGGCTCGCGCCACGGCACCGTGCAGGGCCACTTCTCGAAGATCAGCGGGAACGACCTCGCGTCGTTCACGTACGACTGCGCGTGCGACGAGGAGAGCACGTACGCGTACGTCTACCCCAACGAGTGCGTCCGCGTCCGCGTGCGGGGTCAGCGAGCGCCGGCGCCCGCGGCCGACTGACAGCGCGCACGATGCAGCTTCGGCCACATCCACTTCTGCGGCGCGTTCTGGCAGGCGCCGACGACCGGCACGGACTCCAAGGCGGGCACGATCGTCCACGAGGTGCGCACTAGCCCCGCCCCTCCCCTTCCCTTCCCTACGTGTTCCGAGTCCAGGTGCGGCGGGTGGCTGACGCGCACGCGCGCGCGCGGAACCGGCAGTCATCGCACTTCACGAGAAACGGCGGGACGGACGACATCGTGTACGGCCAGAGCGGCGCGAAGAGCCTCGCGAAGAGCAAGCCCGACCAGGCTGTCCGGAACGCGGACAGCCACGAGTACTTTGCGGAGAACCACCCGTCTCTGTCCTGAGCGCTGGGTACGCGGGGTCGCGCTTGGGGCCGTCAGACCAGGCGGACTAGTAGAAGCCTTTGCTGGGCTGTTTGCCGAAAGGCTCACTCCGTGACGGCGCCGTGGTTCGAAGGGAGTTATCGTAGTCGTGTAGTGCGCATGTACACCGGTGAAAGGACTTGACCTGTTACCTGCAATGGACGGGAATGGACCATGTACATACACCGGTAATCACCAGTGTGCAGAGACCGAACAAACGACAGTACAGGGCTCCATCTCCTTTATTCTGAGCGGTTACATCGCAGCGGCGAGTACCGTGGTGTTTTACTTCCAGGGGGACGGGCCCTAGGATCGGGTAAGAGTGTAGTGGTAGATGTAGCGCTCCTCCCCTGCGCCGAGCCGTCCAGGACGATCGTGCTCGAGAATAACATGGTTGTCACCCCACCGTAGCCCGCCGAAGACGGCGGACTTCATCACGCTGGAGTGTGCATGCCCGCGCGCTTGGCCATACCCGCCGCTGTGTTTCCGGCTGGACAGGGACGCGGTCCGGCACGCCCGTGAGGAGTTCGCGAAGCTCGCGGAGGATGTCGATGAGTACGAAACTCGGTCGGATGACGCGGATAGAGTTAGATCGTACGAGGTGCCGCAAAGGGTCTTCCTCGAATTGGGCATGCGACCGCGATAGCGTCTCTACTGTACATCGTATTTTGGTCTCAATCGTGTGAGTTAGCTGGTGGGATGTTCAGATAGTGATGCACACTGGCGTTCACGCAGTTCAGGAAGGCCGAGCACGCTGTGCCTTTGGCGCGCTATCCCGGCTCAAAGCACACCCACTCGCAGCTCGTACTCATGTCGGCCGCCGCCTCATACGGACGCGCAGCACGGAGAAGCGACTTCCAGAACGAATCTGCGCGGGGAGGGTAGACGATAGTTGTTTGCCTCATGTCGGTGCTTCCAAGGCAGCCCGACTCCCTGATATCGCCGCAACGTTCCCGCTGCGCCTCCCCTCCCCCACTTCTCGCTTCGGCCCACACGCTGCACAGCCGAGACCCGCCTGCGCGTACGTGAGCCGGGCGCGCTGGTGCCAGCAGAGCACCCTTGCGGGTCACTCCGTCCTCTCTCGGTTCCAGTCTCCGACGCCTATCTCCTGCCGGAGTGGGGCTGAGCTACCGCTGGCACCGTCCGCGCAGCACCGCGACAGCCCGTCCACACAGACGGCAATCCGACAAGCAAACGCGCAAGGACGTCGCTCCTCGCCGGGCCTGCCACCGAAACTCAGGCCTCAGGCCTCAGCGCTCAGCGCTCGGGGCTCTCAGGCAGCGCACGCGGGGCCTCGCTGACGACATCGCCGCCGGGAAGGGGCACTGCAGATCAGCAGCAGCAGCGACCTCCGCGGCGGCTTCGCTTCGCCTCTAGAGCATCCGGTTGCCCCGCGCGCCATCCCCGGCCGCCCGGCCTCCCAGCATCGCAGGCTCCCTGCGAAGCTCGGATGATGGGAGACGGCGGCGGGCGGGACGTCCCGGCACCCACGCTCATACAACACATGCCATATGCCCTGCGCAGGTCGTCGGACGCTCGACGGCCAATCGCGAGCGGACGCCGAGGTCCGCCGCCGCTCGGGGCTGCACGCTATGTCGCGATGGACGCTTGTTGCTTATATTGGAGCTGTGTGTTACGATACGTACCGTGCCGCCTTCCACCGTAGGGTCGACGGACGGGAGATGTCGACATCGGCGCGCCTGCGCTGCTACTGCGGGATGGCGTCCGACGCCACGGTGGTGTTGTATTGGGCGCACAGATTCGGGTGGGGGGGGGGCGTGGCGGACGCGTGATGTCGAGACGGCTGACGTGTGGGAAGCCCAGCTCCCGGCACAGGCAACGGCGGGTCCCTGGGGGGCCAGCGAAGTTGTGGATGGACGCAGCGCGCGGATGTACGGGCTCGTGGGCATTGTGCCTGTCCGAGTGTGAATGTGTTGGAATGGGCATTGCTGCACTTGATACACGTAGGGGTGGGCATCCAGCAGACGACGTGCCGGATGCGATGGCTTGCGCACCCGCCGTGCCAGTGCGCGCGTCTGCGGCGGATACTGTCCCGCCGGATGTGCAGATGGCGTAAATACACAGTTTGTAGTGACAAATCGAGAATAAGGTTGGGGAGTACCACCCAGCGGCAGTCGCGAACTTTGCGCGGCTCGACCGCGAGGACTGCCTAGTCCACTTGCGTTGGGGACAACGGGACGGGCGATCAGTATGGATGGGGCGCGCAGGAGCAGTGCACGTCCACGACGTCATGCCAACTCGCTAAGCAGCGTCGCAGCGAAGCCCGGGGCGCACGAATCGTGATTTCCGAATCAGGCGAGAGCCCCAAGGAGCGTCGCAGAACGTTTGTCAGCGCGGAACTGTCCATGAGCCCCGCGTGTCGCCTGCACATCTTTCAGCCAGCAGCCATCTTCTCGGGATGATTTTACGTGAGCGAGACGGGCACGAGGCGGGCCAAACAGCCGGAGGGGCAAGGCCGGGCGCAGTGCGCTGGCGGCGCGCCGCCGGACACGTCGGGGACCGCCGCTCGGTCAGCGGAGGGCGTCATGGACAGCGGGGCAGGGCTGGCGCCGGCAGGCACGGGGGACGAGACCAAGGACGAACGTAGCCTTTTATGGTAAGAGGGACGCCCATATTGGGACTGGGCGGGATCGATGGCCGGCGTTGAGTAGAGTCAAACCACGGACGGACGCCACACGCTCATTCATTCGCCCTGCGCCGCTCGCGTTCGAGGCTGTGCGTGGGGCTAGTGTCGCGAGGGGCGGGTGCGGGGAGAGGGGAGACAGGCTGTGCGATGCACGAGTTGTACGCATGGCGAGACGGGAGGGCGTGGTGACGGAAGTAGGCCGTCTTATGGCCGTGCTGGACTCACACAGGCACGGCACAGGAGATGTGGCAACGCCCGGCGGGTGGACGAGCGGGTTGACAGATGGTAGATCGTGCGCAGAAGAGGCCGCGGGGAGGGCGGCGATGTGCAGACGGGGTTGCAGGACAGGCCGTGCGGACGCTCCGGGGGAGGGTGCGCACGGCGGATCGCGGCTGGGGATGGGTGGGTGGCCATGGGAGAGGGAAGGGGAGGAGGGAGGGGACAGGGGCGATGGCGGGGTTCCGGGGTCCTGGATGAGTGGGAAGAAGGTTTGGGCGTCTGTGGGCCCAAACAAGTCAATCAACGCCACGGCGCCGAGAACGGCCGCTGTCCCATCCGAGCCGTCTCCATTTCCGCCAATGCCATTCAACGCCCCGTATCGCCTTCGCATCGTCCCCAGCCCCCGCCCGCCCAGGCGCACAATGCGCTTTCGCGCGCGCAGCGTGTATATATCTCTCCAATCGAGCAGTACCGTAATCGCACGCGTGCCGATCCGACTGAGCGTGCTGCACCACTCCCGCCGGCGTGACCTGAAAAGTGGGACGGGGGCGTTGAGGAGGAAATGTGGGATCGGACCAAACAGCTGGCCGCTTCCCCTGGCCACGACCACGTATATAGCCCAAGACCCCAGTCTCAGCCTGCCCTTCTCTCCCCTCCCCCTCCCCCTCCCTCCCATCATCTACATCCCTTCCCTCCCTCCTCCCCGTGCATGAGCCTTCCCGCCAGGTCCCCCATGGGCCCTCCCCCCCAGGATATCGTCATGGGCCCCCCGCCCGTGCCCTCCCAGCCTCCGCAGCAGGCCCCGCAACAAAAGCCCAAGGAGCCCGACTATGCCGAAAAATACAGGAAACTCAAGCGAAAGTACTTTGAGCTCGAAGAGGTCAGTGATTGCTCTCCCTTCACGCGTTTCCTGGTCGCTCAACGTGCCTTACCCTTCTCTCGTCCCTGAACGTACCTCGCGATCGCCTCTGCGTGCTTTCTGTGACCTGGCAACCGTACATAGAAACACAAGGAGGCGACGATACAGTTGCGAAGTTCAGGCGAACGGAACGTAAAATGGAGGGCGGAACGAGCGTAAGTCACACCGCACAGCTATTCACCGATCTCGAACCTCAACTCGTTTCAGTCTACTTTTCGACCGCATCACCGAGTTTGAGAAAAACCCCCTTGCGAACTCGGGCTCGCCCAATGGTTTACCCTTCTCCGCCTTTCCCCGCAGCCTCTTGAACGACAAGAACCAGAAGGCGTTCATCGCCAACCTCCACCAGGCGATCGACGAACTCGAACGCGAAGACCCAGATGTCGACCCCCATCTGCTTTCCCGACATATCGGCCCTGCCGCGAGGCGAAGACAAGAAGCCGAGGACAAGGAGAGACAAGAGGAAGAGGCTCGAGAGGCAAAACGTACCACGCGCAAACCGAGAGGTCCTCAGAAGGGCAAGGACATGGGCGCCCCGCTCACCTTCGCACCTGCTCCTCTAGCCGGGGCTCCTTCTCAGGGAAACGCGGTGTCCCCACAGGTTCTAGTGTCGAGTACAGGCACGAGGTTGCGCCTCAAGCCGCCCGCGCCGCCCGGCGCCGAGGGGCTGCCCCCTCCTCATGCTGCTGGAGGCCAACTGCCAGGAGGACCTCAGCACCGCGCCGAGTCGCTCTCTCCAGTCCTCTCCCCCCAGGACGAGTACGTGCCTAGCGTGCAGCATGGCGCGATGTCTCCCTCTTACCAGCACAGCGCTCCTCCCGCGCAATCACAGATGCAAATGACTCTCCGCACGTCCTCCTCGAACTCGCGGCCCTCGGACATCCAGCGACACACGAAGCCAAAACGGCTTAAGGCACACACAGTCACGACTCGGAGCTATAGCATACCGCCCGTCCCCCGCAGGGATGATGGCAGTGGTAAACCGATTCTTCCACTAACCGTCGGCATCATGCGGGTTGAGAACCTGGGCGAGATATGCATGAGGGAACACTTTCACACTGAGCGGTACATCTTCCCGGTCGGGTACGAAGTGAAAAGGTACGTTGCGTACGCACGCGGGATCTCGATGCGCTCTGACGTCGCATGTCCAGGCGCTACTTGTCGACAATCGATCCCAATGCGGAGGTGTCCTACTACTGCAAGATCCTCGACGGCGGGGATGGGCCCAAGTTCCAAATCATCGCCGAAGACGCGCCAGACAAGCCTATCGTCGCCGGTACTGCTACGGGCGCATGGTCTGTCATCGTCCGCGCCGCGAACCACATCCGGAATCGGGCGCACTCCAACTCGGTCTCCGGCCCCGACTTCTTCGGGCTTGGGCAGAACACGATCAAACACCTCATCCAGGAGCTGCCGCACGCGAACCAGCTCAAGGACTACGTGTGGCAGCACTTCGTCGAGGGAGGGTGAGCGCCTTTTCGCCAGTCTCTTCCGCGGGTGATGGGGCACCTCGCACTCCATGGGGAGGGGAGGGAGGTGTGGAGTGCGGGGACTACCCGAGCACGCGGGGGACGACGCAAACACCAGGTCGCTCATTGCTATGTTTTTTGCCCGTGTTGTTGTACAGGCATCTTGGCGGGCGACATGCCCCGGTCACACCTGCCCTGCCCGAGGACCAAGACGCTTCTATCAACGGCGCAACGCTCGTAAATGGCGACATTGCGAGCGATCAAGGATATCTGAACGAGCGTGGTGAGCCTGAGCCTGAGGCCGAGCCTGCACTCGTCGCCGTACCGCCTCTGCGAGGGTCTGGATCTCGCAGCCGTCCGATGGAGTTCACGATCATCCACATGGAGGACGAGCTCCGTGGCCGGAACGGGACAGCGCCTCCCCCGCCCGCCGCGAACGCGCCGATGAAGGCGATCACGTTCCAACAAGAGTACCCGAACGCCCCGCCCGAGAATGGCGGGCGCACTCGCCGCGGGTCGCGCGTGAGCAACGCCGGCTACGACGAGTACGCGCCTCCGCCCGGGGCACGCCTATGCACATCGACCCCCACCCCCATCCGCACGCTCACTCCCATTCGCACTCTCACTCGCACTCGCCCGCACACTCGCGCACCGCGTCGCGCTCGCCCGTCATCCACCGTGAGCGCGACCGGGACCGGGACGACCATTTCTCGCCGCCTCTGAGCCTCCCGCCGCCCGTCGTGGGCCAGTCGCGCACGCAGGGGCAGGGCCTGCTCGCGTCTCCGCACGGGCACCGCTCCCCGTACGAGTCGCACGCCGTGCCCGCCGTCCCCACGAAGAACGGCGGCGAGCCGCCCGGGTATAGGTCCGGGTCGCCGCCGCTGCCGCCCCCGTCGTTCGCGAGCATCATGCATGCGTACCCGCCACCGCCGACCGCGTCCTCGCCTGGGAGCGAGGCTGGCGGGAGGGACGATTATGCGTACGCGAATGGACATGGGAGGAGGAATGGCCACCCTGTTGAGCGGTGACGGGAACCTCCCGTCTCATCTGACCCTTCGTCTCATCGAGACCTGTGAAAAGAAGGTTCATCAGGGCTCGCTATACACCACTGCCACCGACGATGCCCCGTATGTATGGCCGACGTGCGCGTCGCCCCTCCCGACGACCACTGACCGACCCACCGACGGACCCTGGACGCGCGCCCGCGCCATCCGTGCTCTTCTGCTGCGTTCCCCCCTTGCTTTCGCTGCATGTTGTGTTCTTGCCGTTGGCTCCCCCGTACTCTAGATACCGCACTAATGCCTTGCCTGTCGTGGACCGCGGCGTGTAATGATACGCGCAAATGGAGAGATGAGATGCGCATACGCCCCGACGGCCACTGCCTGCCGCGCGCAAGCCCGGGGATCGTCCGCGCCGAGCATGGTCCAAGTGGCAAGGGAACCTGTCCGGTAAGCTCTGTTCTTGCCATTCTCCGCAACCTACCGTACCAGTATCCCAGCCCCCCAGCCGGTCTCCCCTCCAGGCCGTCCCGCCCGTGTTCGCGCACGCGGGGCACCTCACCTGCAGGCGGAGACCTGGCCTGCGCACGGCGGCGGTCGAGCGGCGCGGGGCGGGCGCGCACGCGCGCCCGTCCGCGTGTTCCCGCCTTCTGTGTTTGCGTGCCCGCCACTGGGCAAAGGGGGGCGAGAGCGAGCGACCGTCTGAGTGGTATCGAGACGAGCGCCCCACGTGGGACTCCTGCCGATGCGAGGACCGTGCCGGAATCTGGGGTAGTATATGGGGCTGACATCCTTCCCGAGCGTTCGCGTTTTGCTGTAGAGGTTCAGAACGGGGTGTATTGGATTGTATCGCTGAGGTGTGTCTACGTGTGCTGCACTCGGGCTTGTTGTCGGCGGGATATGCATATCGCGGGTCTGTCGGAGAGACATTGTTCCCCGAGATGGGGACGCTCGGGGAGGAGCTCGAGCCTGAGCTTGTGTCTGAGATGCAAGTACGACCGGCCGCTGCCATGACAGCAGCATGTGTACAGCTCGTCGGATGGTGGCGCGCGACGAGACCACCGAGTTGGCAGCTTCTTCGGCGGGGGTGCTGTATGGCGGCAGCAGCAGCAGCAGGGTGCCAGAGTCCCTGGACCCGGGCTAGCGTGCCACGACGCGCCCGCACTACGCTCGACTCCGGACTGAATGAGTGGGACCTGCGTGCGCATGCACAGCCGGGGCCGGCCGCATGGAGGAACATGATGGCGCTGCATGTGCGGCGGTGGCATAACTGCGTCCATTGATTATAACTGAAGCGATGCTACATTGGGAGGGGTGAGGAGGATGTTGGGGTGGGGTAGGTAGTACGTGCTATGTTCACGGGCGGGAGAAAGACTCGGCGCTGGCCGTACTACCATCTAATTGTCTGCGCCGCATGGGAGGGTTAATTCAGCGAATATGTGCGGTATCGGTACGATAAATAGGATGCGGTAACGCACGTTCACGACGATCGCGGGTTGTGAGTGTAAAATGGGCATGTATGGGACAGACCACGGGGGACCGGCGCGCGCGCGTGTTCGGACGGGCGAAGTTCGAGCGGCAGAAGTACACAGCTAGCTAGCTACTATATAGCACTGGAAAGCAGACAGAGGGGATCGGAATAGCTGAGAAAGAGCAAAAGCAAGGAGCACGGAGCAGAAGCAGAAGGAGAGGAGGGTATATACATCCCGGACCCGTCTCTCGTCCACGCGTCGGACCCAAAAATCCCGATATTTCTCTCTGGGTGAAGTGAAGAAGTGTGTATGAATGGACCGAACCCCGAGTCGTGAGGCAAGCCAGGCGCGAGGAAGTGCATTGCGCACCACACGGGGAGGGGCGCGGCGGCGGCGTGTGCAAAATGTGGAAGAGCGTTTGGCGACTGGAGAACGCAGAACCAACAAAGGGGTGGTTTTAGTAGGAAGGGGCGGACGTGCGAGCGTGGACAGGGCGAGAGCGCCGGCCGCACCGACAGCGACAGACGGGAAAAAGCAAGATTACGTACAGTACGAAGGGGAATGGGCTGAAGGGAGGCGCACCGGGGACCCGGCGCGAAGTATTGACAATGAATGTTGGAAGGACAGTGTCGAGTGGCATGCGTGCGCGCGACCCTGTCGGCCGTCGAGACCAGGCGGAGAAGGGAAGAGGCTCCCGACGACCAGCAGGACGCAAGGCATGAGGCGGGCATGCGGGGAGGGGGTCTACTGTCACAAACAAACAGCAAAGGCATATAGCACAGCATGTATGGCACAGTCTGCGGCTGTAGACGTCAAGATCAGCGGCACTGTCTCACAGCCACAAGCGCAAGCAGATGACGACTCACCGAACGGCGGGCGGCGTGGTGGTGGTGAGCTGGTCGTACAAGGGTGCGAGGGGGATAGTACATCAATTACATGGCCTTGCCGACCGCGGAGCCGCCGCTGACAACGCTCGCGCGTTGGGAGAGGTGGCGCGCAGCAGCACCGTAGCTACTTAGCCGCTTCTTCGCCAGGAACGCGGGCAAGTCTTCCTCGACGGGCCGGAGGCAGTCGATCGGGATGAGGCCCTGCATGCCTTGCGCCGCGTTCTCCGCGTATGCCCAGCCGTCGTCGAACCGCTTGACGATCCGCACCTGGTCCCCCGCCACGACGCCCATCTCGTCGTCCATGGTCGGCACGAACGGCCGCCGGATGACCTCGACGGGCGCGAAGTGGCCAGAGTCGTCCGACGTGGCGGACGGCGGACGCACCTCGGTGGGGTCGAGGAATGGGTTCTCCGCTGCGGCGCCCTCGGCCGTTTGTTCCTCGGCGGTGAAGAAGGCGGCGCTGTCGACGGAGCTGCCGCTGACGGCGCCCGATGCGCGGCTTCGCGCGTCACCCTGTGGCGGGCGAGGGAAGGCGAAGGTCTCTGTGGGCGAGAAGGGGCGGACAGAGAAGGGGGAGGGACAGTCGAGCGCATACGGCGTGGCGGCGGCGCTCGGTACGGCGAGGTAATGCGACGTCTGCGATGGCGGGCGGCTGCCTGCAGACGATGTCGAGCCAATGCTCGCACGGTCGGGCGCGGCACGGACGGTGGGGCTTGGCGACGACTCGACATTGTGAGACGCGGGCGGGACGGATATCGAACCGCTGAGGTTGCTTGGCCACACTTGCGACATCTCGCTTCTAGACTCCAAGTAATTCATCTCAGGCACGGGCGAGATCATCTGGCCGCGGTCGAAATTCGTCGCAAAGCTGCTGCGTGCAGACCGGGAGCCGGCGCCGCCAACGTCCTTGTCCCTGTACTCATCGCTGCCGATTCCGGCGCCGTACGCACCCGCGGTGAACCACGTCTTGCGACGACGCAGGCGCATAGCGATGGCGCGCCGCCTGCAGCAGAATAACAGCAGGAGAAGGGCGAGCACCGCTGAGATGACGGCAATCGCAACAATGATCCCGGTCGAGAGCCCGTGATGAACAGAGGTATTGCTGGAAGTGGGCCCCGGGCCAGAGGGCTCATCGCCGGTGGTGCCCGACGTGGTCCCAGCACCTGAGCCGCTGGTCGATCCGGTAGTCTTGCCGGAGGATACACCTATCCCAGTGGGTGTTGTGGAGCCTGCTGAGTCGGTCACGCTGACCCCCGCGGCTGCTGTCCCAAACAGGACGGAGGAGCTCGTGCCAGAGATGAACGCAGCACCATTGGCGTTCATGACCGCAGAGAAGACATGGGAAGACGCAGATCCGTCAAGGCTGTTGGCGCCATCGGTACCGGGCTGTCCGTCCGTTCCGGACGCGCCTGACAGGGCGGCGGAGGACGCAGACGCGGATCCGCCTGGTGGGAGACCGCCATTCACGGACGTAGCTGACGGTGGTCCCGAAGAAGATGCGGACGGAGCTGAGGCATTAGGGGGAGGTGAATTGTTCGCACCATTACCGGGCGCGTTGGAGTTCCCGCCGGACCCGCCTGATCCACCAGGGCTACCGCCTCCGCTTGAGCTGCCCCCGCCGCTGCTGCCCCCGCCGCTGCTGTCCCCGCCGCTGCTGTCCCCGCCGCCCGAGGGACTGCTTCCACCTGAACCACCACCCTGTGAGCTGCCGCCGTCGCTACTGCCGCCCCCTGTAGGGTTGTTTCCACTGCTGGGAGGGCTGCTGGGGGCCGGTGCGCTCGGGGCAGTCGTGGGTGCGGGCGCGGGTGCGGGTGCCTGGGTCGGGCTCGTGCTGGTCGTGTGCGGAGGAGAGGCGGGTGTCGCGGTTGTAAGGTGCTGACCGTCGATGATCGGCGTAAGGATGGGCGCGAGCGGTTTCAATATGGGATCGAGGACGGGAATGGAGGGGATGGGGAAGGGAAGGTTTATGAGCGCGGGGGCGCGTTCCTCGAGGACTGCGAGACGCTTGTGTCGTTGCTGCATCGTCTGGCCTGCGCGGGCTTGAGCGTGCATGGGGACCGTCGTGGGGCGCGCGGGGCGCGAGTGTGCTCCTCCTGGATAAGGAGAGTGGTGAAATGAGCGTGGGTGCCGTCCAGCCTGTGCTGGCGACGGAGGGAAGGGCACGCGAGGGACGCGGTGGTGGGAGGAGAGCAAGGCGCGCAAAGGAACCGGACGCGCGGGGCGAGGAATAGGTGGCTTCTGGCGGGTCGGGCATTGATGTTTTGTGGATCTTGAGTGAGCGTTTTGCGCACCCGCAGAGAGCCGAGCTGTGATCGTGGGCAGTTAGTTCGCCGACACGCGCCCGGGCGGCTCCCACGCGACGCACCCGACGTTTGTCCATCAGGCCCTCCTCCACCGCAAATGGTTTTCCCTCCTCCCGTCAATATCCGTCAATATCCTCTCCCCGCTCTTGGCCAGCGACGCCCGCCCATCCCGTACCTGGTCAACGCCCCCATCTCGCCCTCCAGCAGTGAAGGGCGTGGTGAAGGCAACGCTCAGGACCGCCGTCAATATCATTGCGGACACCCCCGCCCTCGTCCGACGGCCGCACGGCCGCCGTGCGGAAATACAGGGCGCACTTCCAGCTGCTGAGAATAGGCCCGGCGCCTTGGAACAAGCTCGATGCCGACCACCCGCCGTCGCAGCTTCTCGTGCGCCACGACGAGAACGACCCGAAGCCCGTCCATCGAGGAATTTCCCACTCTCGCCCGACGCCCATCACACATCATGCATCACTCCCAGCTGCATCCTGCCGATGCGGGGCAGACTCTTCCCCCAGCGTCCAGCGACGACGTCATGTAATAACGTACGTACAAACTTACTTACCACACCGAGCACTGCGGTCGCGCGCCGATGCCCTCGCGTTTCTCCAAGGCGCGCATGGCCCTCCTTCTGGAAACTGTTCGCGACGCACCGGCCTCGTGGATCGCGCACGCCGACCTTGTGCTCCAGCTGCGACTGTGCTTGTGAGCTTCGCCTGGATCGCCCACGCCTTAAAGGCCCCGTGCCTGCGCACTAACTGAAGGGGTGCGCGACCGTGGCGGCCTTTGCCACCCGGCTTTCCAGGGCAGCGGGCGGGCTTCGACACCTGCACAGCGGCGCGACGATAGTGCGCGCTCGCAGCACGGGCCCTACCAAAAGGCGGTCAACAGCGAGAAGACGAAGCGGGGCTGGAAAGGGCGCTATTGCAGCGCCTGCCCGACACCTCATGTACAAATGGGTCGCCTTCGAGAATCGGCATCGACATCAAACACACGTCCGACAAATACGACGACAGCGGTCTGAAGCGGCGGGACGTCGTGGGCCACCACGAGCCCGAGTCTCCACGACTAGTCGCCCTCGGCGGATGCCTTGCTATCGCCGTGATGGTCCGCTAGCCACGACGCTTCCGCGAGGCGTGCACGGCGCCGCCGATGACCAGGGAAGGCGAGGTTGTCTGACACGCATGGGCTCTCGAGCCTGTGGAGGAGTCCGCGGGCGGCGCGATTGTCATAACGAGACAGAGGTCCAGCCTTTTCCTGCCGATGATGCTCGGGGAAAGTCATGATGGGCCTTCTTGCTCGACTCGACCACGTAATGGCGACGTTCTACCACGTCTGGCCGAGAGGACCGATGGCGTGGTCGAACCTGGCTGGGAGAGGAAGGCCATGTCCCCCAGCTCGATACTTCCATTCAAAAGATACGATTCGGAAGATGCGTTGGCGCCGAGGACATACCACGCTGTAGAGCGCATAAGGTAACGCCTGATAAACAACGGTCAACCATGATCAGCAGTACTCGAGTCTGAGATATGACGGACGCCCGGCAAGCAGACTACTCACCTGGCGACTTGCCGACTTACCGAAATGAGGACAAACGTGTGCAATGTCCATGTACCAAGCAGGCTAGTACAGAGTACATCAGCAGGCCGTTACAGGGATATCGTGTAAGGGTCGTTTGAACATCATCCCATTACATTGCTATAGCTAATTAGCAAGGCGTACTCTGGGGCGACTCGTCGTATCGTGCATGAAGCCCATAAACATACGTGCGTCTTTCGGAATACAGGGGGGCGAGAGGAAAAGGAGAGAGTGTTATGTTATACGAACAGAGAGAACGGGACTTGGGAGGACGGCGCGGACGAGACGACGCGAGACGGGACAAGACAGACATATGGCTAACCGTGACCCCCGCGAGGCTGCGGCGGGAGGAGTGAGGCCGAAGAACGAATAAAATAATGACACGACGAACTGTCCGGTGGCATGAACCCTGAGGGAGGAATCACAGACGGAAAACCGATGTCGAAGGGACATGGTAATGGACACGATGAAAGTGCGCCCGTAACGTACGGGCCTGATCTACAGCCTGCAACAACTGGGATAAGACGGCCGTCGGAGCACAGGGTGAGATTGAGGGGACATACCCAATGATGACACAAACATGCCTATCTCGGGAATATCTCGGTAATCGTCCGGCGACGCTCCTTGCGCGCGGCGGAGTATGACATGGTCGCCATGTTGCGGTCTGCGGAATCGAAGGAGTTGTCTCCGCTGCGGTTGCTGTCCAGGGAGGCCCGGGGTCGTGAGCTGAGTGTGCGCCACCGGGTCTCCCTCTCCGACTCCGACCCAGAGTTTGACGACAAGTACGCCGGTGACGCAGGCACTGAGAGTTGGTTGTCAGCAACCACAGAACTCTTGGACATGGTGCGGCTTCTCGCACCCCTTTCGTGTTGCTGTTGTAAACCGCTCAGTGTCGACGACACCGAGATTGTCGACGGTCGAGAGAACGTAACGCCGTTCGTCCGTGAAGAGCTGCCCGAGTCGCTCCGGAGCATAGGGAATGGCGTCCGGTCCGTCTCAGGCGAAGCAGAGACAGTGTGCGTGGTGACAGCGGTAGTAGGATTGGAGGGCTTGATGGCAGGAACGAAGGCAGACGGCTCGGCTCGGATAGTCACAATCGAACTAGCGGAGATCTTGCGTCTGCTAGACTTGTCCGTCGCAATAGTGTTGCTGCGACTGAGCAGCGACTCCGACGGCACAGTGGGGAGAGATGGTGCAACCGCGAGGGCGAGTAAACGGCGCTCAGGCAGAGCGACGTGCGCTTGGCGGGAAAGGGGAGTCGGAGAAGGCTCGTAGTCACCGCTGAAGTCTTCCGTGCCGAGGGACGTAACAAGAGGTCCCGGGACCTCCCCGCGATCTCTCGGCGTGTACAAGCGGCGAGCAACTGAGGTGGAACCAGAAATAGGAGCAGCTTGTCGCAGTGTAGCCGGAGTGCCGTCGTTTGCCGCTTCGCTACTACTGTGTCCTTCGCTGCTAGAGGTCCCTGAGCGCCGTCCCATTGTATTCATCGCGGACGCTGGCCGGGATCTTGTGCCGTCTCGCTCCAGGCTGGAGAGACGCGTGAACAAACGAGTGGCGTCCCTGCCTGGCTCCCAACTACGTCTCGTCTCTCGACTACGGCGGCCATCCAGATCACGACCGCCGCTGACTTGGACGTCTGGTGTACTGCGACGCACGATGTCTTCGTCCAAGCTCCCCGTTCGCAGGTGGCCGCCCAGCGCTGTCGCATCACGGAGAATCTTGCCAACGCCGAGCAGGAAGCCGGTCATGTTCCGCACGAGCTCATCGCTGACGCGGAGATTGTCTCGATGATCAGAACCGACCTCCCGCCATAGGTCCACAAGATCGACGCCAGCCTTGTAGTCGGCAAGTTCGGCGTCGATCTGAGCTTCCAAGGCCCGGTTGGTCCCATCCTTCAGCATGCCATTTAGCCTGTCCAATGCATGTACGAGATGTTGGGCGCTGTGGAAGACCTCTGGGATGGTGGATGTAGAAGTCTGGCCCATAGGGGGTAGGCGGGAAAGCTGGGACTCGAACATCGACAACGATTCCAACATCAGTCGTCGGTGCTCCGCGTTGTTGTCCCGTGCACCACCTTGAGCAGTGCTCGATCGGAGGGTGCTGAAGGGGGACGATGTCGAGCGATCTCGATCGGTCTGATGCTGCAAGTCTTCGACCACTCGGTTGGGGAGGGCATATGTTGACCTGTATGACCGCAATGCGGGGGGCGCCGTCCTCGGGGCGCCATGTCGTGTGTTTCATGGTGCAGAGCCGCCATAGAGGTGCCAGGACGAGGCCCACCCCCACTGTGGGCCCTTCGGTCGGTGAACCGATAACTACCGTTGAAAGGCGTCTTAGGATCTTGCGGGGGCCCGACACCCTCGTTTACCCTGCTGCTCCTGCCATCCCTAGCCTGTTCAGGGTTGCCATCGCTGTGTCCACCTGCAATGACTGACGAATTGCCGGTAGAGCGTGTTCGCCGTGGAGGTACGGCTTGGGGGTCACCATTCGAACTGAAGACGTCTTCATCCCTCCTTTTCGCAAGACCGGCGGCTCGAAGTCCTTCACCGACTAGGCTCCTCCCTCCAGCGGTCCCTAACAGACCTTCGGAGCTGCCGGCTCGATGACCCTGCCTCCTACCAGTGATAGATTCGAAGGAGTCGTCGTTATTGTCCCTCGAGGGAGAAGAGAGGTCTTCCGACATCCACCGTGTTTGGTGTTTGCGCGTCAGGTCTCGCACAGTGGAATATCTCGCCTGTCCCAGCCGCCGAGGCGATGCAGGTGGGTCGGATGCGGTCGCCCTGTTCTTCCGTGGAGAAGGGGACGCTCTACCCAAATCGTTACGCACCGAAGAATGGCGATGAGGTGTGGTGGGCTCGCCGATGGGCTTCAGTTTCATCAGCCCGATAGCTGAATATAGCTCAATAACGAAGATGACATACCCTCTCATCCGAGATCTTTCTCTCTCTGAATTCTCTCGGTAATGGTTGCCTGCCCTTCTTCCCGCTACTACCTGGATCCCGCCGAGAAGACGCTACTGCGGCGAGGGCTGCCGCCGTGACATCTTCGTCATCTGAGCGATATTGGCCGTACCCTTCGTCAACAGACAGGGTAGTGGAAACTCGGTTCCGGGAAGCTCGCGACGGACCTGGTGAAGGGCCGCGGTCTCTGTCACGAGTAGTTCGCCGAACCTTGCCGGGTGAGGCTGGAGCGGATATGCGTCGCTGTCTAACTGATTCTGGGGCGTGGATGTCGGGGAGCGGAGGGGGCGTCCCCGACCTCCCGTCCGAAGACATAGATTGGTTCGAGTGATGTGGTTCGTCGCGCTCTGTTTCTGAGCCGGAAAGGCGAGACTCTCGAATGCGGGAATTGCTGGAACCGCTCGAGACGGATTGTGGGCGTGTCTGTAAAGACGAATACCGAGACGAAGACGCGGCAGAGGATGACGAGGAACCGGCTGTGGGAGGGGACATGGGGGATCGAGAATGGTTCGAGGGGACGGGAGACCCGCGAGAAATTGAGGAAAGCTTGTCTAGAACCTATATTGTACATGCAATTAAGGTGTTCAAGAGGGTAGCGGGGGACAGGCATGCAGCGAGTATGTGAATGCGCAGCATGTTGAGTCGACAGGAGGTAGGGTTACATCATGAAGATTAACGGCGTGAGCAGGGAGTATATGCGCATGTCTCAAGCGATAAACACTGACCATACGATTCCTCTGTGTCAAATTCTTGACCCTCTGCAGTGCGGTCTGGTTATCGGAAGCAGCCTTGGGGAAAGAGCGCCTCCGATCGTCAGACAGCCGCGCCGTCTGATCCTCATCGTTTTCGTTCTCATCTGCATCGTCTTCGTCGTCTAGAACAGATGATCTCTTCTTGTGTCCAAAATACCGGTCACCGACGCCCCCAAACATGTCTGAGGAGGTCTTGGAACTGGGCGTTCGGTGACGGATACTGCCGGCGTTAGTACTGCCTCCGCCGACGCTTCCGCTGCCTGTAGAATTGGTGGCAGGTGGGGAGGGCAGGCCAGAGGCGTTTGATGAAGTACTCGGGGATGGCGGTTCAGGGAGGTCTGGGAGAGTGGGGGGTGTTGAACCAGCAGACCCAATGAAAATTGCCGACAAAGGACGAGACTTGGAGGCCAGCGCTGGGCGAGGGGTCATCGGACGAAGCTAGAGAGACAGAGGGTCATGAGAAAACGAGGGGCGGGCAGAAAGAAGGACGAAAGGGGGGCCGTCGTCGTCGCAGACGGCGAGGACAGCGACGAAAGTGAAGAGCAGAGACAAGCAGCGCACCAGCGTCACACACAACTCTCCACGCTGATTCCTCGTTTCCATGCTTTCTCCCGCCGCGCTCACCGCCGATCTTGTCTTCGAGCAACGCCGCTCCTGTCCTCTCCCCTTCCCTGTTTTATTGTCTACAGCCTGTCCAACCTCTCCATTCGTTCACTAGTCTACGTTTTGACTTGCTCGCCCCCCGGCATGCTCTGAGGCTGCCAAATCAGGCTATGTGCGCTCTACCGCAGCTGGCCAAACAGTAACGCTCAGGTCTTGGCTGCATTCTGGGTGCTAGGTTCGGTAACTACCTGCGCAGCTGTTCATTACAGGCCAGTCCCAGAAGACACTCGTAGGTGTATCTGTGCTCGCGAGCAAATCCAGCCGCTACTTCGAGGGTAACCAGGGCTATTTACTCGTCGTATGCAAGGGTGTACAGACTGCAGTATCAGAACGTCAACGAGCTGAGACATTCAATACCTGAACGCCCGGACTGGTACACGTCTACATTACATACACGAAAGAGCGCGTCCGAGTTATCATGTGTCCATCAAAGCTAGGCGTAACGTGTCATGAGCGCTATATGTTTCGTTTACTGTCAAAGGGTTCGGGGAGCAGAACTGGAACATATTACAGACCTCAACGAAGAGCCAGAAGTCAAGGATTTTTCCAGGTAGGCGACAGCTTGCAATTTCATACCTAAAAACCCGTTCATTGTGGCGTTAGCAACTATACCAGAGACCGCTCACCATAGAAACACTGGTATGATAGCCAAGAGCCAATTCTCGCTCAAGCTTTTCGTTTTCCTACGTCCGTGTCAGTTAATGTCTGACAAGCAGAGCCTTCACATGCGTTTTACCTTGCCAATCTTCTGGCCGGCAGTAACCTCTTCCTCGTCGTACATCTTGTGCGCCTTGACAGCGTCCGCCCACACGCCGCTGTTGTCGGTCAAAGTGGCGGTGGAAGCGCGGCGGAGCTTCTTCGAGTCGGTCTCGGAGGAGCCAACGTAAGACACGCTCGAGCGAACGGCTGCGCCTTGGCGGTTCTCGCTCAAACTGCAAGACGATCCTTGTCAGCGTGTGCGTTGCTCTAGGTGAGCGTCAAAGCCTACTTGAGGAGCAGACTGAGGATGTAGACTGCAGAGTGGACGTCAGCCAAGCATAGGGACGGGGATTGGCGTAGACGTACGACTGCCGAGGAAGAAGGTGATTGCGACCCAAGTGAGGCTCAAGCCTAGGACTGAGACAGCGATCGCATTGAAGAATGACAGCACACTACGGCCACAACATCAGTCGTTGGAGTAGACGGCGCAATCAACAGCAGACTCGTACCCGCACGTGAGAAGACTCTTCAGCGCCCAGTATTTCGCCCAAGGCACGAAAGCTCGTGCGCTGTGCCTGCGGTGAGGATGTCGATGAGTTAGTTCGCCGTGATCTGAGGCAGACTCATATCCACGTACGTCTGGAACTCGTACGGACGCTGGATCCATAAGTATCCAAAGAGTACGATTGCGGCGTTGATCACGGTCGATAAAGCGAACGTTGCAACCATCGGCCACTGTGCAGAGATGATGCATGTGAGGTCTCACTTTACCGTTGACATTGTCAGGATTGATGCGTACAATGTCAGGGAGGTAGAGGGACATAACAGTGTAGACGTAGTTGTTGTACGACCTGTGTCCGAAGGTTAGCTTCGACTGGTGAACGGAGATGACGGATGATGTCGACACACATCTGCACGGCGGACACTGGGGTTTGATCACGTAGTCAGCTTTGATTTTTACACTGCGAATACACTTCCGTGAGCCCTGCTCACCAACGGAGAAGACTGAGATATCGAGAGCGATCAGTGACGCTATCCTCATGCAGATGATGCTGCGACCTCACCGAATTGCATGAAAATGGCCAGGTACTGCACAAGCATTAGGACACCAGCGCATGAAGGTGGGTTACCAACTCACAGCTCCGGCAAACAAGCATCGGTTGGGTTTGACTGCAACGTTTCTTGTGTGAAGGCGCGCCCTCGGTCTCATGACATGGAGCACATACCGGCATGGATGCGATAGACGAGGAGGCTAGGAAAATATCAGTCTTCTCCTCAATGCAACCACGATACACCGGAGCATACCTTTGGACGACGGAGGCGATGAAGGTCTGTGGGACATGATGCTCAGTAACTACCGTACAGAGCGTGTATTGGGACGACTTACTGTGATCGCAATCTGTATCTGTACGAGCATGTGCATCATCAACCTACTGGAGTTCACTCCTGCTCATACACCACGTACCAGCATACTCCTAAGAAGCGCAAGCAGCAGTGAGCATGACGGACAGCGACGGGGACCTCTGAGCACGACTGTGGCCTCACCATTCGCCGTGCATGAACACCGACAAGTCGCCGAAGTTGTCCACGAAAGTCGTGTAGACGGCGGCAGTGGTGAACACCGTTTGAATCAAGTTCAAGATGCTGCAAGAGGCGGGATGTCAGGTGTCCGACAAACTCGTTGGGAACTACACGAACACTAGGCCTGCGACCTGAGGCGACGGGGCGAACGATGAGGACGACATCAGTTCGAAACTATCAGGAGGTATCACTGTGCGGCTCACGATGGCTTTGATCTTGACGCCATCCACCGACGCCTGGAGGTAACTAATCGCCTTCATGAACACGGCTCCGAAGCACCTAGAAGAACAATCTGTTAGCATCCACTGCAAGCCGAAGGCTATCGTGAGGAACATACATAGCTGCAAGCAACATCCCGATGACAAGAGCACCAAAGGCCATGTGCACAGAGCCGTCATCAATGCTGAAGAACTGCGAGCTAATGGCAGGCGTAGAGCTGGCTGAGCTGCTGGACGCGGTCGCAGACAATCCTGTGGCTGTCGCTGTCTCCACTACGACGGTGCCTGTCGCGAACAGCGCGCTGCCGCCGGGGTTGGTTGAGGGCAATGGGGTGAAGAAGGACATTGCGGAGGGAGGTGATGGGGAGTAGCAAGGAAGAGACGGGGCAAGAACATCGGCGATGGGCTGCCCGTCGTCTTTATACATGCGGGATGCATATCACAACGGAGCATACCGGATGGCGTAATAAATGTGGGTGGGGTGCTAGGTCGTCGAAGCTGTGTTACAGATCAAAGGGAAATCATAGAGGGGGCGGAGAATGAGGATTCACATCATGTCGTAACGCGGACACTGCGGACAAATATCGCCGTTCATGCCTACTGCCTGGTGTGCAGAACATTCGCAGTGTGAATACCACACCTACAGCTCTGATTCGGGTATGTCTGAAGGTCCGATCCGCCCGGATATGCTTGTTACACTCCCGGCGAGGTAAGCATTGTCATATGCAAGTCACTCCAACTTTCGCCACAAGAGAAGCGATGATAGCGCTTGTATCATGTGCCCAGCGGGCTTCATGGCCTGTATGGGAGTTTCACCATCAGCTAGGTCCCACACGCTGTTAGAGGATGGCCGTCACTCTGCCCATGACCTACCAGTGCCAATTACGTCGTCGAGATAAGACGCAACAAGGGCACACAAGGCCGAGCCCCACGTGCTGGTGCTGGAGAGAGGAGTACTTATACGCTTCAACATTGTTGACATTGCGACTGGAGCGCAGCTATGTTTGCAGTACATGACCGTGCGAGTGGTGCACTTGTCCGTATCTCGAGACCATGGTGTCTGCATCAATCCGCGACCGCGTGCAATACGCTTTGCACCGACAAACCAATGTTAAAGGAGTTAATTCAAACAGGTACGCAACTGACCCTGACGACACATCTCCAACCTTGGGGCAACTTGGCGTCTTACATCGGCCCAAGCCGAGCCGGAGGTTAAGGTGGACAGCCATATTTTGATGTAGGATCCAGGATGCTCGGCCTCGCGCATCGCACTAGTGGAAGCAGTAAGTAGCTACGCGTATTGTGAGGCGATACTGCCAAGACATCTCCGAAGATGCAGGATGCTTGTCAGCAAAGCATGCCCCGTCACTGCGTCTCCAGCGCCGACTACCATCCTTGGATCAAGAGACGCATGTCATTGTCCACTCATGAACTGAAGTCTGGGCATGAGAGCGTCGCGACTGCGCCCACTCACCTCACTAGCGCGTGTTGGGGGAACAATGAGTTTCCAGCCGCCCTGTTGCCAGGAGCGCCAAAGTACAAAAGGATCGGCCATGACCGCGGAAAATCCGTCGGATTGGCCATTGTCTATGCTGACGTGACGGGCGTACTGCTCGGGGTGGGCGGCGGATCCTCAGACGTACAGAGGCCTCTTCGGGATTGCACTTTGGTACGCGAATCATGGTTGATTCGGGTAGGTTGATTGGAGTGGTATGATTCGAACAGAACAGCTCTGGAACATATGTGCAGTGAGTTATCTCCAGAGTGTAATGCGGCTAGAACTTGCTACCATGCCATTGTATCTCGGAGGCATGATAGAGAGCAGTCAGCGTTGAGGCGACGAGATTGACCACACAAAGTCCACAACATTACCGCCTACAAGCGTGGACTTCACCGGTCGGCAGACAGCGTGGCGACACCGCTCGCCGGGCACTTGGATGCCCCCGGGATTGGGTACTGAATGAGCACGAGAAGCGATCTATGGGGCTATGCTTGCTTCCCGGCGCTGGCTGGGAGACACAACGGCGGTCTGACAGCCATTCGGACCGAAGATGTAGAGAGACCACTTGTCGTCGGATATGCAGAACATAGCCAAGAGAGCGAAGAGCATTCGAGAGCGCGTCTGAGAGCCGAGAGGAGGCTAATTCGAGGAGGAAGTGGGCAGACGCAAGGAATTCGAAGCTTGGCAGACGAGCACAAGCCGGCCGTGTTCTAATTATGCCTGCTTACGTCAGTGCGGGTGGGGGTGTTCACGCCCGATTCGGAAACGACCAATTTCCGCCTGCTCTTGACAGTCGCTGCCTCCCTCGATACGCTCTTTACCCCTCCCTCGCCGTGCTTGCCAGTCAACATGGCATCCATCTCCCTCCTCTCCCTCCTCCTCTGCGCTCCAGCTCTTTCCTTCGCAAACTCCACTGTCCAGCATGCGCGCGCGCCCAGCCCTCTCTGGCGGAGAGGCCGTTCCGTGCCCGAAGCAGGCTTCTACGATCCCACCCAGTCGGGAGGGAGCATGCTCACCGTACGTACTCCGTCGCGTCCATTCACGTCAACGCCTCAACACGCGCATTAGGTTGCACCAAACACCGGGGGACTGGGAGAGCCGCTCAATGTGATCATCTCCGGCCATTCGGATGCGGCTGTCCTAGTGGACTCTGAGGATAATGGTGGTTTCCGGAACTACTTCTTGTGAGTGGCATAGCGTTCACTGTTGACTTTCAATGCCGACACGCGTCACGTAGGTCTGTAGGCTTCGGTGCAGAATGCCTGGGTCAACATGCAGGAGACGCTCAGACTGCCAACCTCGGCGATGGCAAGGGTCAAGGCGCGTCTTTCTTTAGCACTCTCCACTTTTGATGCTAAGCGAGCATGCAGTGAACGAGACGTCCGAGCTCAGATGGGACTACGGTGACCCGCAACTTGGGACTTGTACTGAGACGATCAAGGGGGGCAACCATTTCCGCTACTGGGTACAGGATGGGAGCGAAGCAAACAGGTCAGGCTGACGCGCTCCCTACATCGTTCTTGGGCTGACCTCATGCAGTGGCGCCATATTTATGGCAACATCTTACGAGCTGCCTATTCAAAGTGCGTGTTGTCCTGTTCGCTCGGCCACAAGCGATACTGACAGCTCCCAGTGGGCCATGACATCGTCTTCAACGGGTAAGTGACAGTCTGTATCCACGATCCAACACGAGCTGAGTTGTTTCTGCAGATATAATCTAGGCCGGTGAGCACTAGTGTTCATCTACACCATTCACGTCAAATAACATGGCATTTTGCAGTGACTGGCTCGTAGGGAATGCGACAGCACAATCTTCGCTCATACCCACTGCCAACATCACGAATGGGACCACCTACTCCGGCCAGACGTCCTTTGGTGGTTATACCTACAAGACCGACGCGCTTTACGTCTCCGGCATTGCGTCCAACAGTAGTGCGGGAGTCAATCACGACTTGAGTGTCGGCAACAACAACACACCGGCCGTCGATGGCTATGTCGCTGTTTTAACCGTCAGCATAGTGTCAAAGCCTGCCAATACCAAGTGCGTTGATTATAAAGTTCTGACAGAGGATAATGCTGACTTTTGTTGGTGTGCAAATTCCAGCGGTGCGCCGTCACTACCACAAGTTCCGTCGTCGTCGTTCGCCGTCGCCCTCCTCGCCATGCTTGCTCTATCATTATCAGTTTAGATGTCTCTACATGCCTCCCTCTGTCGTCACCCGCTGTGGACCAGCTGGCCGCTTACTGTACAAAAGGAAACCCCAACACCACTCCCCTCGGACAGGCCCCCGATCGTTCCTGCGCTTCCATCATCTTCATGGATCGTTCGCCCACCGGGCAGTTACCTCGCGCTATTTGCTATACCCGGACAGTGACGCTTGACGGATGGGCACCACTCCGTAGCATCCGCCGGCTACTTCCGCCTGCTCTTCTGTCATTACCGCCTGCTACCTCACGACCTCTCATGACTGCCCGGTCTGTATCTTAGCGTTATTGTCCCCATTTCTACGTAGATTTTGCACCCCCGAAGTAGTGCCCGAATACGAGGACATTTTTACGCTTGTATATATCATCAGCCTCGCTGGCAGTTTGCGTGCAGTAGTACACTATACTTGCGGTGAGCTGGATTATGACAGCGCCCACTCTCGTGACAGGTTCGTTCTTCATGGAAGTGCCCTTTGGTTGTACTAGCATGCGGGCTCACGAACTCACTTGCTCTAACCACAGTTGGCCAGGGCCATCAATCGAAGAGAATAAGCTGCACTGTCATAGCGCACCTGTGCAATCTCTTCGTTCGGTTCCGTGGTAGGACATGTTGGCTCACACACAGGTGCATATACCGCGGGCGCGGACCGGCATCTGTTGCCTTTATCGACCCCAGTAGCGAGCCGCGGGACCATAAGGACGTCGACAGGACACCGCACGGTCATGCATCACGCACTCGCCAACCCCGACGTGCTCACCAACATCTGCGCGCAGCTAGCGATATCGCTCCCCCCTGGCGCGCTGGGCTCGGACGACCTGCCGAACCTCGTCCGGTTCGGCGAGGGCGCCGTCGCTCGCAGGACGCTCGCTCGCGCGGCGCTGGCGTGCAGGGCGTTCGCGGAGCCCGCGTCCGCGGCGCTCTGGAGCGTGCTGCACAACGGGCTCCTGCCGCTGTTCTACCCCCTCCCTGGGTTCAAGGTCGTCGTAGAAGGGACTGAAGTGGAAGAGTCCCCCATGGACGAGCTGTTCGGCGGAGGCGGCGTCGCGCGGCGCGTCCACCATGTGAGCGTCCCCCCCTCCCCCCTCCCGTCGTATCCGGGCATGCGGCTCACGCCGATGCGCGCCCGCAGGAGTTCTCGGGGCACGTCTCCGCCGCGGACTGGGAACGCTTCGCACACTGCGCCCGGCGCGTGCGCTGCTTGCTCTGGCACGGGCGGCGCCCGCCGAACGTGCACGAACCGCCGTACCTCCCCGTCCTCCAAGCCGCCGCGCCGCTCCTCCCTGGCCTGTGGGGCCTCGCGTTCGACGAGTGCGCGGGGGACCCCGCGCGGTTGGCGGTCCTGCGCGCGCTCGGGACGCCGAGCCTGTCCGTCGTGGTCGTGAGAATGCGCCATGGCGGGGTGAGCGCGTTCAGCCGCTACCTCCCGCGCGACCTCGAAGCTCTCGCTGAGACGTCGGGCAGGGTCCGCCGCTTGGACCTCGTCTCCTCGTATGAGCCTACGCGGCACCTGTGCTCGCTCGCGCGCTTCGGCGAGCTGCGGACGTTGAACGTGGGGCTGGTGAGCCACGGGCTGTACCAGGAGGTTATTCGTGACTCGGCCGGATTGGCATACCTCGAGGAGCTGCGGATAGCGACACCGGACTCCGCTGCAGACGACGACGGAGGCGTGCCCGTCAACGCGTTCCAAAACTCACGTCGGCCGAAGGGACGGCGTCCCGCGAGGTTCGCTACACTGAAGACGCTCTCTGTGGCAGGCACGCACAGCGAGGTCTGCGAGCTTCTATCCAGCATCGAATCTCCATCGTTGTCACACGTGAGCATTTCCATCACGGAGGAGGACGTCGAGCTCGTCAGTTCCATGCTCGGGATGATGTGCAACACGACGTACACAGCGTCCGTGCAACAGTTCATTCTCACCATCGACACGAAGCTGATACTCGACACGGTGCCCGACGGCGTCCAGCCCAGGCCCGTCGCCTTCTCCGCCATGTTCTCCCCCTTGCTGTCCCTGCCCGCGCTCGAAGCCGTCGAGCTCACCATCTTCAACCGGGTCCTCTCCCTCTCCGACGCGGACGTGGCACACATCGGCGACGCGTGGCACGCGCGCCTCCGGCGGCTGGTGCTGCACAGCCACGTCCGCGACCCGGACCCCGACTCGGGCTCGTTCGCGCGCGCGCTGCGGGTGCCGGCGGGCCTGGCGTGCCCGTCGCTCAGCGCGCTCGCCTCGCTCGCCTCGCGCTGCCGGGCGCTGGGCGAGCTCCGGGTGGACGGCGTCGCGGACGTGTCTGGGGAGGAGCTCGGCGCACTCGAGGCGCGTGCCGACGCCGCGGCGGCGCCTGGCCGCCCCGAGACGGGCAGGGCGCGGCAGGACTCTGGGGATGTCGATGGGGGGCAGACGCGCTTTGCGCATTTTGTGCTGGCGTCGCCGGGGGATCATTGCATGCGGCTGTCGCTGCCGCCGGGGGAAGACGCGGTGAGCCGCGTTGCGCGCGCGCTCCGCCGTTTGTTCCCGTCGCTTGTGGGCCCGGGCGAGGGCGGGCGCGGGAGTGGGCGACGGCCGAACCGGTATCAGTGGACGGAGGCGCAGAGGCGGACGGATGCGTTTCGGTTGATGGAGAAATTCAATGAGGTGTTGTAAGTCCCTGACTGCGTGTGGTGTCGAGGCTCAATACCGGAATGAGCAAGTACAGACGGCGCGGCCAAAAGCCATGTATTCGACCCGCAGTTGAGCTAGGCATCTCGTACCGTCCGAGGTGAATGTCAAATACGGCCTCAGGGCGTGTTTAGTATCTGTTACCACATATGCAGGGTTGGCGGTGCCCCTGGAGGACGCACAGCAGGTGAGGTACGCGCGCGAGTTCTAGCTTGGAGAGAGGTGTGTCAGCGGGATCTGGGCAGGCCGTGGCAGACACGTTCTCGGGAGAGCAAAGGATGAGTGCTATCTCGAACGCGGTGCCGGCATGCGCCTCGGACGGTGATTGGCGGGAGTAAAGTTTGCACTGCTTCAGCACACGCCCGAGAAGATCTGCCCGACGGCGGGGCCGGACTGGGTTAGGCCCACGTCGGGCTCTGGGGCCTAGGCTGGAGTGCTGGCCCAGACAGGTGCGCGGTGTGCCCACAGCGGGCGATGTCTGCGCAGGAGGCCTGGCTGCACGGGTGCGGTGGACGGTGTGCGGCGCTGCAAGCATCTCGTCGGAGGGAGTGCAGAGGACTGAGGGCGACGGTCGGGGGCGTGGCTGCTGATCGCGATCAAGGGCGTGCGCGGAGGATCTAATCTAATCAGCGCTGGAGGGCGCGCCGACGTCATCGCACCCTCGCTCCGAGTCCGCCAGAGTGCGACTGGACCCACCCAGGCCGGGAGCATCGCGCTCTCCGTTCTGGCTCCCGCCCGCGCGCCTCTCCTTATCCTCCTCATCTCTCATCCTCGCCGTGGTCCGGCTCCCGTCCCCGTCTCCCCTATATAACCTCCCATCCCCCCTCCGTTCCCTCACAAACCCGCCCCCCGCAGCGCATACATCCACAACCATGTCCTCACAGGCAGTCGCATCCCTCCAGTCGGAGGTGTCCCGCCTCCGCCACGAGCTCACCACCGTCAAGGTCGAGAGCGAGACGACCGCCACCGAGCCGACCCTCTTCGTCGGTCAGTACCTCGTCGAGCGTCTCGTCCAACTCGGCATCACAGTTAGTGATCCGTCTCCTTCTCCGGTATTCACGCTGCTAACCTGCTCATGACAGAAAATGTTCGGTGTTCCCGGTGACTTCAACCTCGGTGAGTACTAACACATCGCTGTCGATCTGCCATATCCTGACTGACATTCTTTCAAGGGTTCCTGGTATGTCACCTAGATCTGCCGTACATCGCGAACAGCGATTGACCTCTCCACAGGACTTCGTCGAAGATCACCCCAAGATCGACTGGGTCGGCGACTGGTACGTACAGCTGCGTCGGACCATAGCATACAGCATTCTCACTGCGCATCGTAGCAATGAACTTAACGCTTCTTACGCCGCCGACGGCTACGCCCGCGTGAACGAGGGCAAACTCGGTGTCGTACTCACCACGTGAGTATCCGAAGTTCAGAGCGCGCAGCTCGTTCTAACCGTCCTTCAGTTTCGGTGTCGGCGAACTGAGTGCCATGAACGGCATTGCTGGTGGTAAGTTTTTGTTATGGGTCGTGCACTACGATGATCTCTCATCCTGTACACAGCCTTCTCCGAGCACATCCCTGTACTCCATCTCGTCGGAGTGCCCAGCACCTCTCAGCAGAAGGCCAAGCCTATGCTCCACCACACTCTTGGTGATGGACGGTACGATGCGTACCTCAAGGCATCCGAGCAATTCACAATTGCGCAAGCCGTTCTGAACAACAAGGACACCGCGGCTTACGAGATTGACCGCATACTCACGGAGTGCTTGGTCATGGTAAGCCAATACGCTTGTTCTTACACAGTATCCATCTGACATAACGCTTGATGCAGGCACGTCCCGTGTATCTGATGCTCCCGACCGATATCGCGTACGAGCGTATTCCGGCGGGTCGTCTCCGGACCCCTCTTAGCGTCGAGCCTCCCGAGAACGACCCTGAGGTCGAGGAGTTCGTGCTCGATGAGATCATCAAGCTCGTCGAGCAGGCTGAACGTGATGTCATCATCTTGGTCGACGCCTGTGCCATTCGGCACGACGTCAAGAAAGAACTCGATGTGCTCATAAAGCACACCGGTTTCCCGGTCTACTCCGCTCCCATGGGCAAATCTGCCGTTAGCGAGACCTACGAGCGGTATGGCGGTGTATGTATTGTCAACCTTCACAATTGAGAGGTACTGACTCGATATTCAGATTTACGTTGGCGACGTCTCCAGCGAGGTTGTCAAGCAGAAGGTCGAGGCCGCGAAGCTTATTTTGTCCGTTGGCGGGCTGAAGAGCGATTTCAACACCGGCAACTTCACGTACCACATCCCGACCACAAGGACTATTGAAGTACGCACCACGCTGTCGCGTGTCCTCCATTGCGTTCATGCTAATGCCGCGCAAATAGCTTCACTCGGATCACACTCGCGTCCAATACGCTGGGTTCCCTGGCATTGGCATGAAGCGGTTGCTCCCGAAGCTGACGGCGCGGTTGGAGCCCTACAAGGAGGGTGCCTTCCAACTCGAGGTCCCCAAGTTCCAGCTGCCGGTTCCTCAGGAGGACGACGACGTTATCACGCACAGCTGGCTTTGGCCTCGTGTGAGCAAGTTCTTCAAGCCGAAGGACATTGTTGTCGCCGAGACCGGTACCTCAAGCTTCGGTGTTCTCGATATCCCCTTCCCGCCCGAAGCTATCTTCGTCAGCCAGATTCTCTGGGGCAGCATCGGCTGGACCGTCGGTGCCACACTCGGTGCCGCTTTTGCCGGCCTCGACCGTGGTCTCGGTCGCACGATTCTGTTCGTCGGTGATGGTAGCATGTACGTCTCGCAATCCTTCACGCGACGTGCGAGTCTTCTGACACCATCCATAGCCAATTGACCGTTCAGGAGCTGTCCGTCATGATTCACTGGAAACTCAAGCCTATCATCTTCGTCCTCAACAACAGCGGCTACACCATCGAGCGGTACCTGCACGGCATGAAGCGCAAGTACAACGACATCTCTAACTGGTACGTGTCTTTCCCGCCTCCGCGTTGCCCTGTGGCTAACACGACCTCCAGGAAATGGACACAGCTGCTCGAGACGCTCGGCGGTGAGGAAGGCAAGACCTGCAAGTCGTACACCGTGCGCACCAAGGAGGAGCTTTCCAACCTGCTGGACAACCCGGCGTTCGCGAACCCGGAGGTCATCCAGCTCGTCGAGCTCATCATGCCTCAGCAGGACGCTCCTCGCGCGCTCAAGGTCCAGGCGGAGCTCAGCGGCAAGACGAACCGCTACGTCGCGCTCTAACCGTCGAGCGCGCGCACGCATGCACACTATAGATCAGCCTACATGGACTATGACTCTGAGCGGATAGAGAAGGAAACGTAGTCGTCGCGCCGCGGCGTCGGTCCTGAGAAGCATCACCATCATTGTGTATCATATGTCTGTTGTCCCACCAGCTCCTGTACTAGACTCCCGTTCCGCATAGACCTCACTCAGTTTCCATCGCTCCTGGCTCTTCCTGGCTCCATTTTTGGTGCGAAGTGGTTCGTGCGAGATCGACGGCAGTCTTGCAAGGAAGACATCTTCTCCACTGGTGTGGTTCCCAGGCTGCCGGCACTCCACCCTTGTGGGCCGAGCGAGCTAGGTAGATCGCGCAAGTGGCGGCGTCGCTCTATCCTGGCTAGTACAATTTTGTACGTACCAACTTGAGAGCTGGCAGCTCATCATCGCACCTGCTCCCACTGTGACCACATCTCTCCCCACTGTCTTGCAGACCCTGCGATCGCCGACAAAGCCAATCCCGGGATATAACGTACACAACACACCGAGTTGCCGGAACCTGAGGTACCGCAGCCATCACCACAAGTAACAACATCTCGAGCCCCCCGTAGAATTCGGCAAGATCGGGGAGGGGGGGGGGGCGCTGTCGTCATCACAACACGCGATTCATGGCACTCGCCGCAGTGTGTGCGCGACGCTCTACCGGTCTAGCTGTGCCCGTGCCTCGGGAAGACGTACGCCTGCGAGTCCACGCTCCGCTTCGTCCTGATCATCGTGAGCTCCTCGACGAGCGTCTGCCGCCGGTACTCCAGCCGCAGGTTCGGCACGTTCGTCTGCCGTGCGGCGTGCGGCGCGCGGCGTGCGATGGCCGTGGTGGAGGCGAGCGGGCGTGGGGAGCGCGTGACCACGGAGTAAAGGATGAGGAAAGGAGAGAGAAAAAGACAATTGTGAGCGTGGGTGCTGCGGGTGATGCAATGGCGGGGAAGGATGGAGAGGGGGTGCGGAAAGGCAGGAGGGGAGGGGGAGGGGGAGGGGGAGGGGAGAAAGAGACGAGGACGGACCTTGTTGATGTCGTTGCCCGCGGCGCCGGGGAGGTACCACGTCTGGCCGAGCCAGTGGCGCTTGACCTCCATCTCGAACCCGGACTGGATGACGGAGTTGCGCGCGAGCTCGGCGAGCGAGCTCTGCGGGAGCTTGTAGATCTGCACAGCGCACGGCGCGAGGCGGGCGGCGGCGGGGCGGCAGGGCGACAGATGAGAGTGGAGGACATGATTGGACGTTAGCAAGTTGCCCGTGTGCGAGGTATGACGAGCGCGGGAACTCACGTGTGCGGCGACGCTGTACTCCTCCAGGAGCGGTTCCTGCGGAAGGGAAGGAGAAAGGGGGGTGAGTTTCACGCGCAGCTGCTGGTGGCACACACTCGCCGGGGGCGCACCTTGGTGAAGTGGAACTGGAGCGGGTCGTCGGTGCTGAGGCTGACGTTCAGGCCGACCTTGAAAAAGTCCGGGAGCGGGTTGCGCTCGTACGTGAGGAAGAGCGCGTTGTTGCTGAGCGGGCTCATCGCGAGCCCGATCTGCTTGAGATAGAAGAGGTACTGCAGCGCGGGCACCTTCCGGAGGAGGATGCCGTGCGAGATTGAGTGCGCGGTGAGGTACGCGGACGCGAGGTGCTCCGGGTCCCCGGCCTCGCCGCAGTGCGGGCGGAAGACGAACGTGCCTGGGGACGGGACGGTGGTATTTCAGGGCGGCGTTTTGTGGTACGGGCGTTGGTGCGACTCACAGAAACCGCGCGAGTGACGCCATTGGTTGAGGCTGGCGATGTTGGCGTACATGTAATATACCCTGGAACGGCCGGCCATTCGTTACGCTGAGTATTGATGGAGGGGCGAGCGACATACCAGTACGAGTATGGAGGAGACTCCTTTGCGTCCCACAAGCGCGGATATGGGAACTTCCTGTGGAAACGCCGTTCGGTCTTCGACTCGTCGTCGACGGTATCGAACCCAATGACGCGCTGGAGGAAGACATGCAGCTCGGGATGGGTTGATGGGTCTTTCGTCACCTCAAACAGAGGCTCGAACACGTCTGTGTGGCTCATCAGGATCTGCGTAGTTACCGAGCCACGAAGGTAACTTACTACGTACGATGTCCTCAAACGTGTTGATGGAACCGTTGTGCTTGTACACGTCGTACAGGCGCGGAATTTGGATGAGCCAGCGGACGTTGTGCGAGAAGAGCTTGTTGTTCACGATCCATTTGGCAAGTTTGTCCCACTCGTCGCGCTGCCTGCCGTAGATGCTGATACGCCATTCGCAGTTCTACGACATTGTGAGCATCATTATGCGACATCGATTATTGATCCGTGAGCTCACCTGATATTTACTCTGCTCCAGATCTGTCATTACCTCTGTCATAGTCGTAAGCTTCACGCCCAAGCGTGGTGCGATATATGAGGAGCGCACCTTTCGTGAGCTCCGCCAGATACCTGCCATGGATGTAGTTGTCGGTCTTCAAAAAAATCTCGCGCAACCTCGACTCTCCGATGGGGTTGTACTTCAAGTTGAACTTATCAAAGCGGTGGAAGGAATCCTGGTGTGCGTGCATGTCGAGCGTATCAATCGATAGGTCGTACGCCGTCAGGTTCAGGGACTGGAAGACTTGCTCCAGCGTCAGCTCCTTCCCGTCGCGGAAGATTACTACGTCCTGAAAGAAACGACGGTGGTTAGGAGCGGGTCGGCGAATCTGCATGGATGAGACCTACTTGCGGGCTGCGCTTCATCTTCGACTTGATGAAGCGCAACAGATGCTTTTGGTTCATGCTACTCGAGTGGTGCACGTGAGTGTCGACCTTGCGGGTGTTGTAGAAGTCACTAAACGTCACGACGTCAGCCATGTCCGACGAGGGCACACACATCAGGCGTACCGGTGAGGGACGCTCTTCATCTCGGCTAGTTCCTGCGGCTCGTTCAACAGAGAGTACATGGTGAACTTGCTCGCCAGGTAGTTGAGCCGGCGGAAGGCGAAGCTTTTGGTCGGGCCATCACATATGACCTCGAGCACCTTCTCGAGGTCGAGGAAATATTCTCGGATCGTGGGCACATTGTACACCGGCGTCTTAGCGTGGTCTGTGGCGCTTCAGAAACTAGTCCAAAACAGAACTGGTTTTGTGCACGGACCTGCAGACGCAGAAGGGTCGTAGACTTGGTAGACCCCCCGCTCGTCGATGGCGAAGTCGAGGTTGTGCGGCCCGGGGATCTCACACGTCGCGAAGTCGAAGTCGTCACCAGTCGTGACCTCGTACCCAGCGTTGCTCGGCACGACCGACTGCCTGCCCCGCCAATGCCAGTGCGGCGGGGGAGGGCGGGGGTAGATCCTCCACTTCGGAAACCGGCTCTCCTTTGGCGGGGGGCGGGATTCCCAATCCGCCTCGGGATGCACGCCGGAGACGGAGGCAAGGTCGTCCTCGATGCCTGTGAAGGTCTCGTCGTAGTCGCGCGGGTTGAACCCGAGCTTTTGACCGGAGACGGTCATGTACTTGTCCCGGATGTCGAGACATTTCTCGAGGGCCTCGAAGATGGGTATGTTCTCCGGGGAGATAGGAGGCTCTGTAGAGTTGTGTTTGAGTTAAAGATACGTGATTAGGCACACAACATGAGTGTGTGTGCGTACCAGGCAGCCGGCTCTTGCCCTTGAAGTCAGCCGACTGGACCGCCGGCACGGAGCCAGGTTCGAGTAGACGCCCGGGATGCTGGGCCTCCACTGGTTCGGTGATCGCGGACAGCTTGAGGTTGAGGTGCGGGGCGTCCAAGGTGTGCACATTGGGCCCGAGGTTTGGCGAGTTCACCAAGGAGACAGGGCGGGACGCGGTGGCTGCGTCAGAGCCGCGGCGGTGCGCGAGTTTCTTCTCCTCGATCTACACGGCGCGTTCGCTCAGGGCCATCACTCCCGCGCAGGGTCAGCTTGTTGCCACATACATGGTGCAGGTTTTTCTCTTCGTTGTAGTCGAAGAAGCCCTTGCTGGGGTCTAGTGCGGGAGGCGAGCGCGACGCCTCCCTGGAGTCGATCGTTGTGCTCGTGGCGCGGTGCGAGTCTGAGCCTGGACCGTCGACGCGAATCGTGGCCTCGCTGTGCTGCTCGTCCATGCTGCTGGTCAGTACGCGCTCAGACGCAGGTCAGGGCCGCGGATGGTCAGACGGTGGGCGGGAAGGTGACTGTTTATTATCAACCGACACGCGCGGCGTCCGCGAGCTCGACCGAAAACTTAACGCAGCCTATCTCGGCGCCTATACACCGACGTCCCTGAATCCGGCCGGTGCGTCGCCCGAAAAAGCAGGTCCACAGGTTCATTTGCCGGGGACTCGGTGGCACATCGCCGGCGCACAAATCCTCCGCAAACGTTCGCGCTGCCTCATGCGCGAACGTGTCTGTGAAATGAAGGTACGTGCATCACGCGTTTGGATGATACAGTATAGCTACAGCCGAGAGCGTGTAGAATAGACAACAGCAAAAAATAGCACCAGCAACCCCGACAACAAACCGACTACCTCTCGGGCGCGGCCGCTCGCACGTCTCGCAAGCTCTATCGTACACGTAAAGCCTAATCCTCAATTTCTAGGTCGCCGTAAGGCTTCGTGCGGAAGTAGCTCTCGTCGAAGTGGTGGACACGGATGAAACCATCCTCACCACCTGACGCATAGCAGTCGCCCTTCGGCGAAATGGCGATGCTGGTTCGTTGAATGTCAAAGAGACGTACAACGTGTATACAGTGTGACGTACGTGTTCACGGGTCCGAAATGGCCCTTGACGCGTCCGACTTCTTCCTCGAAGACCTTGTGCCAGAACCGGGTTTCGAACTTGCCCTGCCGTGCGGAGGTTGTGGTGACGCTCATCGCATCCTGTCCACCACCAAGGAGGACGTAAGGCTTCCCGGGGGCAATTGCCGCGCTGTTGAGCGGCGTCTCCGTGACGTACGTCTTCAGCACCGTGAGCGTCCGAGTCTCGTGTAACTGATGTAAAACAAGCTCAATCAGACCTCGCAGGTTGTCAGCGATGAAAAACACACACCCTTGCGGTCTTGTCCTTGCTGCTGGTAATGAAGTACGACCGGTCAGGGGACAATTGCAGATCCGTCACAACATCACGGTGTGCGTGTTCGTTCGAGAGCACCTCATCGCCGGTCTTCGCGTCGAACAAGGCGATTTTGCCGGATTCGTGACCAGTGAGAATCAAGTCAGGGGTATGCGCGAATGCACAAACCACGGCTTTCGAGCCGATCGGATTGAAGAAAGACTGGGGCTCCGTTGGCTCTAGCAGGACATGAGCAAAAACCCGCCGTACCACCCCAAGCAGTCGATGTAACGGACTCACGGTCTGTCCCGTCTCCTTCCCGGTTGATGTTGAATATCCGGATAGCCCCCTGATAACCCATGCGCTGCTCGGTAACGCAGACAATCTGCTCGTCGTCCTCGCTGAACGCGACTCGCTTCACCGCCGTAGGGAACTCCCAGTGGAACAAGCATTTTCCGGTTTGGACCTCCCAGAGGCGCATTGTGTTGTCGGCAGAACCACTGACGAGAAAGCGGGATTGCGCTATAGAGATGGACGAAGCAAAGAGACCACCAGAGATCCAGGAGCATAGCGGGCAGAGCAAGGCCAGCGTTGTCCAGCAGTGCGGAGCAGCATTTACGGCAGCATTAAGAACACATTGAAGTCGCTGGTCAGATGCTGGGACATGAAGTGAAGGGGATGGTACGCACAGTCGACATCGATGGTCCATACTGTTCCGTTGTGCCCATCATACGTCCCCAGCCGCTCTCCGTTGTGCGTGTACCATACATTGATGACATGATCCTTCGAGCATGAGAAAAGGAGGTCTCCCTCGCGGTTGAACTTGATCTGGGTGAGCGAACGCTCGTGGCCTGGGTTGTTGACGAAAGAATGATTAGATCCGGGAGGGGGGCAGGCTTCATGTGCAATTTCAGACCTTGGAGGAGGATGGGCCTCTGGATACAATACAATGAGCGCCAATTCCTCCAACACATCTAGGAAACGCAAACGCACCATTTTTGTTTTTATGTAGTAAGGGATGTAACGGGAGGGAGAATGGTGTGGAGGACGTGCTTGGGGTCGCCGGTGTCAGCGACTCCCAAGTTTTCGACGCTCGGCGTCTGCCGGACTTTCCTTTCTGAGTAGCACGCGCTGGGCCTGCATGCGATCCAACTCTCATTCGCCCACCTTGCTCTCCTATTTCCTTCTGGCAATCCCATTCATCCTGCTTTGCTTTGCACATTCGTCACCAACGAGTGCCTCTTTTGGATCATTCGTGAACATATGAATATCGGTCGTTAAGCCGTCGGACCCGGACGATCCCTCCTATCTCTTGACTTACCACCAGCTGCCACATATTTTCGAGAGACGACTATACAACTGGGTAGCTCACCACCGGGAGACTCTGCTTTTCAGCGCATGGAATTGGCACCTGTGCTACCTTGAGGTGCACCTCACATGTACTAAGCATCTGACGCTACTCTGCCACGACTTTGCGACTTCAATCCCCCCCCCCTGTGCCAGCGCTTGAGCTTCGCGCGAACATCGCTCTCTCCTACCACCTTTGGATAGGTCATGGAGTCATCTCACTCTGACAGACATCTGTCTGCGGAGCGTGAGGCGCCCCGCAAACGCCAAAGAACGGTGGAGCCCGAGCTTGTCAACCCCATCCGCAGCAGTGCACATGAAGCAGGTCTTGCCGGTCCTTCGGCGTCTGGCGGCATACAGCCTTCGGAATTCCCACTGCCAACGTCAGTCTCAGACTCACCGCTCCCTTCCACGGACGTCCTTGTGTCCACGAGCAGTGCTTGTCCTACTCACCCCCGCAGAGCGCTGACATTGTATCCGACAGCGGCAGCGGGAACGCGGGGCCTAGCCGCTGCAGCCATGCAGAGCCTGGCGCGCACACCCAGACTGTCTCACGCGACGACACGCTTCAGATGCCTACGCGCCCCGACGCAGGCGGCGTGGACGATGAGGGCGATGCGCCAAGTCCCGCAGAGGATATGAACGCGGGCGGGTCCGGAAACAAGGGCAAGGCCAGAGCGACAACCGCGACCATGCCCGCCACGGACCGCCACGGACCCGACAGCTCACCGCACGCCGGTCCCGCGGTTCGGGGCCCCGCCCAGGTCGCGCGCCGCGGTAACCGTGACTGTGACCGGGCGAACGACGCGCACACGTCCCGGCACGCGGCAAGTGGAGCGGACGCGAAGGCACCTCAGCAGGCGATGGACATCGACGACTCCGGATTGGCTCCCGCGGCCGTAGGGGCGCAGGCAGAGAACGAGCCGACGCGCGATGCGGAGTATTATATTCACGGCGCGGACTGTGTGATTCGCGTGGAGGACACGTTGTTCAGGGTGAGTGCCTCCCCTCCGTTCTTGGGCCGATGCGAGTGGGTCCACGCCCGGGATCGGCCTCTGCGATTGGGCACGCCCCCGCGGGCCAGTCATGGCTGGCATGCGCCCCGCGCGACAGACTCCAGGGCTGTGGTATGCTGGAGTCGCGGCTCGGGACAGCTTTCGCCTTCTGCGCCGATCCCGATGTCAATCTCGATGTTTGTGTGTCAACGCGCGTTACGACGATCGTGCTAACGTGGCTGCCGTTCTTACTCCGGATTGGTCGGTGCGCGTTGTAGGTCCACCGCTACTTTCTTGGGCGCGACAACTCGGCGTTTCAGCACATGTTCAGTATACCCTCTCAAGACGTCCACTGGCAGAACGAGGAGGGCTCTTCTGATGACAACCCGATACGTCTGTACGGAGAGTCCGCGGAGCGCTTTCGCGCACTTCTTTCGGTGATATATGACTTGTACGTATTCCGCTGCGAAACGGGTGATAGCGACTACCAAGCTGACGCATCGGGCAATCCCTCCCATAGGCCGTCTCAGTTGCAAGCCTACAATACACCGGGGGGAAATATCGACCGACTTCTTACAATCTGCGAGATGACTAACAAGTACCACTTCGCTTCGATGGAGACGTGGGCTGTCGACGCGTTGTTCAACGTGATTTCGTGCCTGCACGGCCCTCCGGCGCAACAATATCACCTAACTTGCTGTTCGTCCTCGTGGATGAAGCGAATGCTAGACGTCGCGCTTTTGTGCGGACATGAGCGACTTCGTCAACATGTTGCCGACCGTTGGACCGACCGGATTCTGGCACGCGACCTGCGGCCAGTCCACGCCCTCGATGTCCCGCTACAAACCGGAACAAGCAAGCTGGTGGGCACCGCGTATTACGTGCAGCTGCTCGAAATGGGGCCCGACTTCGATCCTGGGGTCGTTGAAGACGGCAAACAATACGCGCGATCGCAGCGGGGCGGCCACCCTACTACGGCGACAGGTGGGGGTGCTGCTGCTGCTGCAAGCACTGAGCCGAGGACGGGGACGCGCGCCGTGCTTACGCGCGAACAGAAGCAACGGCTGCTTTCTGGACATTGGTCCTTGACGCGCCTCTGGGAACGGCTGCGCACGACGCCGCCCGCGTTCGAGCGGCCGGAGGGGTGCACGTACCACCAGCGCGGATGCGTGTCGACGTGGGCGCACGTCTGGAAGGACGTTGCGCAGTCGCCGGCGACGGCGCGGCACGACGGCGTGGACGTGCTCGGGCGGCTGAAGACGATGGCGGAGCAACTGTTCCTGCACGCGGAGCTGGCGAACGCGCTGTCGCCGCAGTGCCAGCGGGCGGCGATGTTGGCGCTGAAGGCGACGATGACGGAGGTGAAGGAGGGCTTGGCGAAGTACTTTTCCGACCTCACCGCCGACGAGGGCCACCAGGTGGACGATCGCGGTTGACGGGGATGACGATATGGCGCGTGGATCGGGGCTGCCAGGATGTCGATGCTTGGTCGGAATTGTTGTCTGTACTTACCATGTGTGTGCGAGAGTCATCGGCGCTGTGCGCCCGGGTGTCATCGGAAGTCACTGCGCGCTGCTTCCCGCTCTGAAGCCGCCAATCAACGTTAGGAGGGCTCCCGTCTAGGGGCCAAGCGTTCACATGTCGCAGAAAAGACAAGCAGGGAGAAGTGCCCCGTTCTTGTTTTGCGAACTTCCGCGGCGGGTGACTGGCTCGGATCTTGTGCGTTATGCACCGCGTATCAGCGTGCGCGGGCGACAGGAACAGGGGCGCAGAATTGGAGGCTTCGATGGGCTTCTGAGCGTTGAGTAGCCGGGGGATGGTGTGTCTATGTTTGGGCAGGAAGGAACCGCGCACGCGGGGAAGGCCAATGATGTCATGGAGTCGAATATGCACTTGCTGTGATCGGGCAGTTGGTGTTTGGATGCCATCTCGCTTCGCCAGATCTCTGGAGACGATTCTGACCCTCGCCAACGCGCGCGTGTCGGGGGGCCCGCGCTACCCTCGCTCACGCTGACATCATCCGGGGTGGGACACACAACCATTCAGTCCGCTTCGCCCGCGCGCACCTCGCCGCACACAAGCACACACTGATCGGGCCCCGTCGCGGAGCCGAGCAGTTAGTATCTGGGGACGCGCACGCGCAGCACGGGAAGGCAGCCGCGGAAGGTGCGACACGTTGCAGGGTGTGTTTCGCTGAGATCCAGGGCAACCTCACGGGCGAACGAGCAGTCGTCGGGCACGGGAAGGGGGGGCAGATGCAGCTGTGGTGACGTCATTCGCAGGATTAGCGGTGCGTTGGATTGATACGAATCCTCCCACCGCGATGCCATGACCAAATCTCTCGTCCGACCGCGTTCTCTGAGTCTCTAGTCGCCACCTCGGTGGAGGCGGTCACACTCGCCGCAGTTCTCGCTGGGACTCTCTTCCTCGAAAGGCAGGCAGCTGTGTGGATGCATGCGCCGTGACACCACGGACTGGTTCCCCCTTCGCCGTCGGACTTGTCACTCGCGAACCCGCTTCTCGGCGAGGTGATCCACCACGTTCACCACCCTCCTCATTGCCACCCCCCTTTATGTCTCCACCCCATTACGCTCTCTGTCCACCGTCCGGATTTGGTCACGGTCCCCTGGCTCCCGCACACTCATAACCACCGAGGTTGACCACTGTCACCGCCCATCTTGTCACCGACACATATCCTGTACGCCGCGCACGCGCCGCTTCACAGTCCGCCCACCTGTACGTCTGCTTTGAGTCACTGAGAACATTACGACTCCAACGCTACACCAACGACGCACCGCCTCCGCTCGGTAACCCATTCAGTACACACATCCTCGCATCATGCGCGCGACCTTCGCCAGTACATCCTCCCCTACCACGCGGGATATAACCCCGCGGCCCGAGGCGCAAATCCTGCACTCTGCCGAGGTAGCCATCGTCCATCTCCAGCAGCCTTCGCCGGGCCTGGGTGCGCACAAGAAGCCGTCCACACCACATCCCGCGCATCCTCCAAGTTCCACGACGCCTCCAGAGCAGGCGACCATCGCGTCTTCGCCTGGTTCGCCACGGTCGGCACCTGCTTCGCCGTCCAAGATCGGTGAGTCATGCACGCTGCTCTAGAGCGAGTTCGAGTTCTGCAAAACTGTTGGGCGCGGGGCCGTCCGGTCCACGCGTGTGCGGCTGCATACGGCGAACCGGAGGTCAGCGACGGAACTTGCGACGGAGGGTGCTGGGCCCGAGATGGCCGTGGGGACAGCACTGCTCCCGGACGCGCGATTGGTTGAGCCGGGGCCTTCGATCGGCGTGTGCCCCTTGCGCGGCACGTGATTGCGTTCTCGATCGCGCGTCTCGCGCTCGCGCCGGAGTTTGAACGCCACGAGGGCGACAACAATCCCTGATTTTAATTTGCCAGTGCTCGTCCCGCTTTTCGCTTTCCCTTCTTTTTTCGCATTCGCATCCAGATCTGCCCGCCTGCACTCGTCGCTGGCACGGCTCCGCGTCCTGCCAGTGGCCTCCTCTTCCTCCCGCGCACCCGCGCCCTTCCTCCCCATCCCTTTTGCATATCCTTTTTTTTATTTTCGCACTGACATGTCCGTCTCTCATTTCGTCTTCTAGACCCCGCCGCCACCCCCACCCGTCCACCCGCTGGTCTCCCCCCCTGTAAATATTCAACTCCCCCCGTCTCTCCGCCACCTCGCTGACCTCTCTTCGCCCTCGTCAGTCCGCCACGTAGTGCATGACCTCCGCACGCCCGTACACTCGCCCAATCCGGCTCCCTCCCCGTTCGAGAACCGTCCAGAAGATATCATCGATCTTCTGCACTTCGACAACAACAACCCGACTTATAAACCGCCGGATGCGCCCATTTCGCACGCGTTGAACATGTCAGATTCACGGTCGACGGGCTCCACCTCTGAGCAGAGCAGACAGGCCACGCGCGGAAGAGGTATGTCCCAACATGGTCCGTCTCGCCGCCCTCCCGCACGCCTGCCGTTCCAGACGTCCGCTAGCTCCCTCTACCCTCCTCCCATCCCCTCCTCCTCTCAAGAAAACCGGCCGGTCACATCTGCTGCTGCTTCGCCGTTCCAGGGCCCTCCTCCCCCTCAGTACGCCTATGGCCAGCGCGGCGCTTTCGTCGGACAATACACGATGTCTACGCAACCGCCCGTAGGCATGGTACACCACTCCCCGCCACAGTACGCGTATCCCCCGCCGCACCCTGGCCTGCACGCACCTGACCAGTCCATGCTTTCACCGCCGCACAACCAGCTGCTCGGTTACTCGCCAAGTACGCTCATGCCCATGATGCAAGCCCCTTCTTCGGTGTACCAGTTCCCTGGACATTCCCCGGAAAGCAGTTCGTCTTCCAGCCGCTCCTTTTCGAACACCCCGGCGGTCTTCTCTCCGCACACGCGCCCGCAGGCACACCCCTCGCCCCCTCCGCATTCCCCCCACTCTTCACAGCCCTCCGGTCCTCCACACTCGCTCCCTGTGACCCTCCCCCCTCCTCACTCCGCATCTTATGCTGGTCAGACGCCGTACTCCCCGTTACGCTTTTCCACCCCACCCTTCGCCTATCCCCCACACTCGTTTGCGCCGTCACCATCACTATACGCCGCCTCCCAATACCCCTCGCATTACCCACAACATTACCCCCAACCCACTCCTGAACAAGAAGCACAGGGCATGTGGTGGTATCTGCCGCCGCAGCCTGCTTCCGGCCAGTTTGAGTCCTTTCAGAGTCCGTACGCTATGTCATACAGCCCTGCCAATACACGCGAGGGTGAACAGTCCTCGTACGCACAACAGCCGATGTCCTCGCCCGCTGGGTCGATATTCTCCATGTCGCCAACACACCCAGGGCCAAGTCCGGGGCCGAGTTCGTCCTCTGGGGGCCAGACACCGTACTCCCCACCGCCGCCTTTCAGTCTACACCAGTCGCCGTTTAGTCAGCCGGTGACGGAGAAGTCCCAACCTATGCAGCGGGGCCGGCCGCCAGATCCCGGGCCCTCAACGATGTCGCCGGGCAGCTCGAGTAGTCGTCCCACTGCCGAGCGCCAAGCACCGGCCCGGCGTCCGTACCATCCCAATCCCCCGGCGCACCGCTCGGAGTGGGTTATGTGGACAGGGAATGTGCCCTCTGATGCGACGCACGACGAACTCTGGCGTTTTTTCAACTCGCCGCCGTCTCCTGGTTCGTCTGTCGGGCCGACGTCAACACATAGCGCCCCGGCAGGGCCAGCCCCCTCATCCGCCAGCGGCTCGACGGCTTCGACCGAGTCTTTGTACGGTGGGGTTTCGTCTATCTTCCTCATCTCGCGGTCGAATTGCGCGTTTGTCAACTTCCAGTCGGAGCCGCATCTGCAGGCGGCGATTCGCCACTTCAACGGCCTGCCGCTGCGCCCGAACGACCCACGCTGTCCGCGCCTGGTCTGCCGTGTGCGTGCTCGGGAAGACGACCTCAAGGCCGGCGTCGGCGGCCAGCGCGGCGCGGGTATGCATGTACGGTGGGTGCGCGATCGGAAGGAGCGTGAACGCGAGGCCGCACGAAGACGCTCGACGTCGTCGTCTGAAAACGTCACAACGCCGTCAAGCTCGCCAACCGACGTCGCGCATATACTCGGGTCGCTCTCGTTGTCGAGTGACGACGAGGGCGGGCGGGCACACGTCCGCAAACCCCCGCCGCACTCGAGTAGCTCGGGCTCGTACGCGTCGACGAACTCGAGCATCCTCACCGCGTACTTCCCGAAGCGATACTTCATTCTCAAGTCGCTGTCACAGGTCAGTCCTTGGGTCTCCCATCTCGACAGTTGTCACTAATCCGCAAAATCGTCCCAGTTTGATCTGGACTTGAGTGTGGAAAAGGGGTTGTGGGCGACCCAGCGGCATAACGAGGGCATACTGGACCAGGCCTACCGTACCAGTAAGGAGGTGTATCTCATCTTCAGCGTTAATAAGAGCGGCGAATTCTACGGATACGCGAAGTAGGTGTCTCCTTCTCTACGCACGTACTCGTCTAACCTGTGAGTGATTTCGCAAGGATGGCTGGTCCTATCATGCGCGGCGAGCAACGCGTCTCGTGGGCTTCTCGGACAGATTCTCCGACCCAGAGCCGTTCGTCTACTCAGTCGCAGCGTGACAGTCCGCAGACGACGCGCCGCGATCGGGACAGAACGTTCTTCTCGCCGAGCGAGCACCGATTTGACGAGTCGCCTTACCCAATGTCCCCGGAGACGCCGGCGAGACTGCCCCCCACGGCGCGGCCCCCGACCGAGGTCCTCGATCGGGATATCGCCTCTGCTCCTGCGGAGATGAACCAGCCCCATCGCAGCCTCAGCCTGGGGACCGAGGCTGCGCATGGTGCGCCGTCGCTGAGCTTCGACGGTTCTGCGATCCGGCCCGTCGCGCCTGCGATCGCTGGCCTCAGCGGGCACAAGCACGCGGCGGGCGCGAACGAGATCGAGCTTGACCCGACTGCGCCTCTGCGCGCGATCCGCGATCCCCGCGCTGCGGAGGCTGCGCGGAAGACGGAGGAAGGGTCGCTGCACACCGTCGCCGAGGAGGACGAGCGGGCGGCCGCGCCCGAGGAGGAGGCCGACCGCGGGAAGGGCAATGACGTCGACCGTCCCGGCGAGGACGGCCCCGCGGGCAAGGAGGGCCCGACGTGGGGCGAGCCGTTCAAGGTGGAGTGGGTCCGGACGGTCCGGCTGCCGTTCACGCGCACGAGGCACCTGCGCAATCCGTGGAACCACGACCGGGAGGTGAAGGTGTCGCGCGACGGGACGGAGCTGGAGCCGTCCGTCGGGCAGGCGCTGCTCGAGGAGTGGGACAAGACTGCTGGGGAGGCGCAGCCTGCCAGCACATCGGGGCTGGTGGAGATGGGCCGGCGGTTACCGGGCAAGGCGTCGATCTCGGTCGACGTGCTCTCCACTCCGGGCTCGACGCGGGAGGATGGGTAAGGGGCGGCGCCCAGGGGTGGACGGACGCCGTCGGCCCTGTCTCCAAAACGCATCATTCACGAAACGACTCTTCGCTATCGACGACCACCAGCATCATCATCGTCCACGGTCATCATCATCATGGCACCGCACGCACGCATACACACGATCGCACGCACGCACCGCACGTTTTCCATTAATATTTACACTACTCACGGCGCCCCGCCGCGCGCGCCGCCCACACACGCACTTGCGGCCGCGGCCGGTGGGGCGACTCCTTTTTTGTTTGGTCCTGGCTTTCGCGCACGTACCACAGGGCTTATGGTCACGTAGGGTCAACTGTTGCACTTTTCTGTTTCCTCGTTCGCTCTTCCCGTTATCTGGTTGTAACGCGCTTTGTGTGGCTCCTCGCTCTGGCACCGTTCCCGCTCCCCACATCGAATCTACGCTGATGTCGTCGATCACTGGCTGCCTTTTCAAAGATATCTGTAGCAATAGGTAGACTCTGCACATCCATACTGTAATACCTCGCATCATGGCTTTATACACGACGCGCTATAATGCGCTGGGTTTGGATCTGTTCTCGCACGGCGCCCTGTGGTCAGCGCGCGATCCGCGGCGCTGTCCGTGTCTCCCTAAGAAGTCCATCGGAAATGTTGACATTTGTATGATTGCATTTGGCGCGAGATGCAGGCTGAATAATGGCCGGGGCTGCCTTGTCCCTGGAGACGTAAAGCGGGCGACTCGGACAGCCTGGGCGGAAATGCCTCGCGGATTGCCTTGTGTGGGGCCCCCGGCAGGAGGCACTTTGTCCCGCATCGGGGCCGAACAAGGGGGGGCATGGCCTCCCCCTGCATCTGCATCTGGAGCGAGCGTTGCTGCACCGCCGAGCCCGATGCCCGATCGCCCCGGGGACGCGAGGCTGTGGCAGTGCTTCGAAGAATGAGCGGGAGCCTCATGGCGCCTGCCACTCGGCTTCTGCCGCGCGCCGGTCCACCAGACGCCCACCAGTGGCCGCCAGCAAGTTGAACTTCGGGTCGTCTTGAACACGGCGAATGGGGACCGCACGCGAGATGTCCTCTCACTCCGACGCAATTACCGGGGTTTGATATTTGGTCCACCAGAGCCCACCACCAAGTGTGTCTGAGCTTCAGGCCAGCGACATTGTCAATAGGTCGCCTGCTGGTGAAGGTAGCTGGCCATCTGACGCCTCGGCAGTGGGATGGAGGAAGTACTCAGTAATTTGGGTGTTTAGAAATAATTTATTGAATGCTGGCAACATTGCCGCTCTGTATACATGGCATACGTTGACCCTGAGATCCCAGCGGGCGTCGTGGTTTGTTAGTCGTGGGAGCAAGTTGGAGAGAAGTTCCGTACTTTCTTGCCAAGCACCATGCGCAGCATCAACCTGATGCCAGCGCACAAAACCCGCGAAAGATTTCCAAGGAACCGCAGACGGTGCGCCGTGATGCGCGTGTCGGATGTAGTCAAGGAGCTCCCCGCTCACGCGTGCTTGTGAGCTTGTTCGACATTGCTCGGCACGCAGAGTGAATGCCTCAGTGGAGTCGGACGTGGTGTGCTCCTTATGTGCCCGTCCCAGCTGCATACTTCGAAGGAAAGTGTAGAATATTCGAGGGCGCGGGAAGGGAGCAGTCGAGCGCGGACGAGAGCGTTTGGCCGAGTGCAAACGCGTGAGGTGTATTGTGGGCGCGCGGGTGGTTATGTACCTAGTCGAGTGGCGCGTAGGTAGGTAAATACAAGAGTCCCGGAATACAAAAGTAACCTAATTGAGAACAACGCGAGCTGCGCTCGCTCGCAACGAGAACAATAAACACTAAATATCGACAGAAAGCTGGATAGCAGAACTCACGTATTGCGACCATGGTTGCAGTGCTGAGCCTCCCGGCATGAGAACTCCCGCAACGAAGTTGATAGCAGACCAACGTCGCCATCTCACACACAGAACAGTAGACCGGAGCTCCATGGTGAGCCCCAGAAGTTACATTAGGGCCAAAAGGCAATCACATCTGTTCAGTGCGCTCACAGCCTCAGATAGCCAGTACATTCAAATAATCACCACATGCAGCGCCGCCAGATCTTACCCTTGCTCAGGTACAGAAGTGAGATGCATGGCTTACAATACCCACAATCAGACGTGGATACCAAACAACTCATGCTCACCTACTTCCGAGGGCCTAACGAGGAGACAACGGAAAGATCACCAAAGGTAAGTAGCACCCCCTACAATCGCCCAGGACGTTGGCGCCTCCATAAGGAGGCGGCGACAATGCGGTGGAAGAGCTAGGGGCCCGTTTGCGGGCTTGGGGCTCAGAGGCATCTGGAACGAGATGGTCGCCCCGCCTTCCCGCGTAACCGGCTCTGTTGTCGATATTTGGTGTTTATTGTTCCCGTTGCGAGCGAGCGCAGCTCGCGTTGTTCTCACTTAGGTTACTTTCGTATTCCGGCACTCTTGTATCTACCTACCTACGCGCCACTCGACTAGGTACATAACCGCCCGCGCGCCCACAATACTCCTCACGCGTTTGCACTCGGCCAAACGCTCTCGCCCGCGCTCGACTGCTCCCTTCCCGCGCCCTCGAATATTCTACATCTATGTATGCTCTGGGCACGCCAGAGGGCGCCCGCTGTCAGCCGCGGCCCTGCGTGTAGGTGTGCGCCAGGTATGGGGAATGGAGCAGAGCCGTATAAAGGCGCGGGGCTGTCAGCTGGTGCGCGCAGTGTTCGTGCGGTCGAGGGGCCCCACGGGATACTGCACCTTCGTGCGGTGATGTTTCCCGGCGCGGTGCACTGCTCACTGGCAGGTCCATCCCAGATGCACTGCGAGAGACATACGTGTAGGCTGTTTATCTGTTCATGGGGCGGTGCTAAAAATCTCTCAAAAGCCGATGGTACTAACTCTAATACAGATAGTAGCGCATATTGTGCAAGGTGAGAGCTTCGTTCCCTGTCGCGTGAACGCCGCCGCCCCGCCTCTGCACTGATCCCACCTGCCAGTGCAAGTAGATGAGCTGGATCAGACAATCCTCATGTAGGTACATCTTGTAGTGAGCACCGAATTTCTCTGGCAACGAGTCGCGCTCGGCCCTGTGAAAGGCATGAGACCCGGACTTCTTTGAACCATTACGAACGCGGTCACGTGCTCGCGACTGAAAAGAGGGCTGGCCAACGCCAACGCGTTATAACGTCTGATTACAGGTCATCCCACTTCACAGAGCCCAACGCTATTCAACGGCAAATACGTTATATAGGCCCTCATGATAAAGCTATCCCTGACGATGTTCGCAGATTCGCTGCGCTGTAGCCAGCGTACCTACCCCTCTTCAGCGCAGCAGCGCTGGAGTTCCCGACAGTTTACCGTGTCAAACAGAAGATATGGCATATACACACAACGTCGCCATCCGCATGGAAAATAACCTGTTATCCGCAAGCCAGCCTACATATACAACCGTTATAATTCTGACTCCTCAGCGGAACGCGAGCTCGATCGGGCGCTGCCGCTCGCCATTGATATCCGCATGCACCCACGTCGAGAATGGCCTCTGCTCCCCCTCTCCCGCTGGCGAACCCGGCACCCCTTCCTCTTCCTGCCCGCCGGCAGCACCGTCGAAGCTCGTGCTGGGCGCGTACCACCAGAGGGTCGTGACGCCGACAGGGAAGGTGTACGTCGCCTGCATGTCGCGGAACTCGATCGTCGTCTGGATCGGCGTCGGGTTCCACGTCCCGTCCGGGCGATCATCCCTGTATGCCGCCAGAGACATGATCCGTCGTCAGTACTGTTCCCCTCGACGGATTCCACGGTGGGTCCACAGGAGGGTGACGGGCGGAATGCAGGGGGTGGTAAAAATAGAGAGGGGAAGCGGCCGTCTCGGGTGGTAAGACCTTGGGGTGAGAAAAGCAATGGGGGCGCGGGGAAGGAGGAATGTGTATTTTGCGCAGGGGGAGAAAAAGGAGTCCAAGCGATCAGGAGGCAAGTGACGCTCACCAGTTCAGCACGACGAGACTATACCGGTTCCAGTCCGACGGGTTCACCCGTCCGGTGACAAACGCGGTAGCGATGAGCCCTTGCGCTCGCGCCCCACCGATCGTGAGGTGGAGGCGCTGGCCAAAAGGCCCGTTCACGTCGCGCGGGAGGATTGCCTTGCCGGCCTGGGCCATCGCATAAACTATCCCACAGGTCAGCTCTCGGTTTTCGGTACCGCAAAGTCTAAATGAAACGGGGAGCGATCGTTTGGGAGTACTCACACTCTTGTTGGTAAGCAAAGCTGCTGTCGCTGTTGACCTGTACTACCGGGCGGCAGGGAGTCCCGCAGCTCGAGGTTCCTGGCAGTTTAGGGTTGCCGTTCCCATCGAGCGCGAGATTCCACATCAGACCGCTTCTGGACGAGTGCGTCACAGAGCCGATGAATCTGAAAATGAGAGCACAGCACCCGATGAGCCCCATCGACATTTCTGAGGCGGAGGCGCACGCACATGTTCTGCATGTACCACTGCGGAGCGCCCGATCAGTGTCCTTAGCGCCGTAAAGCAGGCACCGGTCGTACCTTGATGTCGGACCACCAGTCACTGCCATATTCACCGGTGCACTCTGTGAAGTATACCTCCTTGCCCGGGTATGCGTTGTGGAAGGAATCCTGCTGAGTGAAATTGCCTGCGTAGCAGTGGAATGCGACACCTGCGAATGCGCTGGACGCATCATTCATCTGCGCATCACCGCCCCTTCGTCAAGATAAGCGTTCCGCCATGGCCACTCATGGACATACCAATTGCACAGGGTATGCTGCAGCATCGTTCCAATTGTGATCGTATCCAATGATGCGCACTCCCGAGAAGCCGTTCGAGTTCATCAGCGTGCGCAGGGCCGACCCGATCTGGGCCTCCTGGCTGGCGCTGATCTTGCACGTAGGATATGTAGGGTTGCTGTTCTCTGGTTCATTCTGCGATATTCAGATCAGCGATGCGTTCCACCAGAAGGCACGCAGTACCCAAGACGGTGAACCGAGTAACTAACCTGAATGCCGATGGCGTACACGGAGATACCATGGCTCTGGAAGCCTTGCAGGCACTTGAGAAGATATAGGGCGTCTGTCGCGGCAGTCAGAAGCTGTGCTTGTGTGATTCGCGGGAGGTGAATCACGCACAGGCGGAGGTATAACCCGAGATGAAGTTGCCGCCGTTCATGGTCCCGCTATCTTTCATCCAACCCGGCTGAGTATATGCGCGACTGCTCAGCAATCGGCATGCGAAGTTCGATGAGACAGACACTCACCGGTGACCATGGTAGAACGTGGATCTTCAGGTAGGGGTTGATGCCTCGGATGTCGTTAATCACTGAGAATAGATATGAGGGGGCTTTGTTGATGTTGAAGTTCGTCATGGAGTTGTCCCCGGCTACATTGTTGAAGTTGTACTCTGTTGGCGAGCATCTGTGAGCAGCCGTTCAGTTACCATCTTAGCGACTACCGACTTTGCGCCGAGAAGTCAGACGCTCCAAGTGCGACGCGTAGGTAGCTGAAGCCCGCGGCGTTCGCGCCGTCGGTCGCTGCACGATTGCACTAATAATCAGCAGTGCACACGCTATAGTCCAGAAGTGCCCTTACGATCGAATAGTGTGTTCAGGATGGACCAATAGTTGTTAGAGTTCTGGTTCTGACAGGCGCAAGCGCGTCCCCATCAGAACGCGCGTCATCGCTTGACGGCAGCCAATGGAGTTGCTCACCTTCAAGTTGTTCAGGATAAGTGCGGAGGAATCGGCTGATACGCACATACGTCAGTTCGACGAACACGGGAGACATACACGCGGTCGTACTGAGCGTCGCGCCGAAGCCGTCCATAGTCTGTGCAAGGGTGTTCTCTTCTATCGTGATGTCCGCTTGGCCTATCGCGCCAGGTGAGACGAAGTTGATAGGGTTCGGGGACAGGTTCGTGTAGGTGAACAGCTTGGAGCGGTCCCAAGTGGTGGCCCACTGCCCATGCGATGTCGCGTGAGGATGCATGGAAGCGCATACAACCGGTGCCAAACACGTACGATGTCGTATATCTGCTGGGCCACGGCAGGACAGGCGGCCAGGGCGAGGCCAGCGGCGAGGGAGACGCGTACGAGCATAGTGGAGGATGGAGGAAGAGGGCGGAGACGAAGAGAGAGAGGACGGCCGCACACGCGTTCACGTCCGTGATCGCGAAGAAGCGTGTCCGGGAGTGGGGCGAATGTCAAGGGGACTGTGGCGCTGCAGGAGGAGCTTTATAGCGATGGATTTATGGCATATGTCCGAGCCCAAGACGCGAGCCGTGGCCGCAGTCATGAGAACAGGACACCATACGCAACATCCTCCGCGCAACAAAGGCACGGTGATCAACCGACGAACCCTGCGCGGCGCCGGCGCATACCGCGTGCCGGCCTGCAGCCTGCGACATACCGTGTCATTCAGTACGTCTCCGTTTCCCGGCAGAACAGACACATGCGGCGGCGCAGGACTGGAAAGAAGCAAATCAGACATATCAGCCGGCGACAAGCCAGATGGTGGATCGCAGGCAGTAGGCCGAAATAGGACCTGTGCCTACACGGAGACAAAAACCAGGCAAGGACAGGCAAGGAAGCTGTCTAATCATAGGCCGTTGGGCGGATCGGCAGGGTGATACGCAGGCGGGGGACCAGGGCCAAGATATCGCGACGCGCCTCAGACGGACCCGCTGCGCATGGTCAGAGGCGGAGAAGCGTCGTCAAGTGACCGCGATGAGCAGCCATTCGAGCAGAGGGCAGGGACAGACTCCAGGAGTCCGCAAGATCGGTCGGGTGCGGGCGAGCGTGTCACAAAGCCAAAGGAGCGTGCGCAGCTGACGAGGAGTGAGAAGGGCGGGAATGAACGCTTCGACATCGTGATGGTCGCCATGAGTGCGTTCTCAGAGGTCGACAAACGGGGCAGATTACTTCCGTGTCGTCACCTGTTCCTGCCCGTATGGCACCCCATTATCGCAAAGATCCAGGCCGCAAGCGAGTTTCTTCTCCAGCGAGGACGGACAGACGAAGCGAGCGTCGAAGATGCAGGAACGCCGCGGACCGCGGAGCGTCGGCTGCCGAGAGAAACGAACGATATGGGTTCGTGAGCACCCATAGAGTACAACAGGACGCATCGCAAGCTCCATGCATGCACGCCACAACTCGAACGCATATCCAGGGAGAGCAAAAGGACCTGATCACCCAGCGACGGAGTTGTTGAGGCGGTTGGAGGGGAACTTCAGGCTATCAAGGGGCGGCGATCGTATCCACGCGGGACCCACGCGGTAAGGCCGTGTACTGCACGTGACCGTGTCTCTCGACGCGACGCGCATGTCGCGTGCCAGGCCCCAACGGCCGGAAGCATGAGGTGGCCTGTACGTTCTGACCCCCGGAGAAGCAGGTGCTGCAACACTGTACATTGACATAACAACAGAGAGGAATCCACGTAGACCCTCGAGGCTTACCATCTAATGAAAGAAAGTCATGAAAGTCATGTCAATCGTGAACATCGAAGAACGTGGAATCCCGTCATGCGAGGCACTCGTCAACTCGCGTACCACGTCAGCGTCGTCACCCCCACAGGGAACGCAAACGTTGCTTTCTTGCCCCGGAAAGAGATGGTGGCCTGGATCGAGCTGGGGCGCCAGGACCCGCCCTGCGTATCATCCCTGCTCACAGGTCCGCTTAGCAGTTCAGGTGTTGATGATGTTCTTGGACTTACGAGTTGAGCACGACAAGGCTGTATCGCCGCCAATCCGACGAGTTCGTGCGCCCTGTGACAAACGCCGTAGCGACAAGATCCCCAGCGGACCCCCCGTCGATGGACACGCCTACGCGCTGCCCGAAGGCGCCGTTCGTATCACGCGGGAGGACGGCCTTGCTCGCCTGACCCATGACATAGTCTGCACGAGCACATAGACGCGGCGTCAACGCTTGGCGCAGCGCGGGCACAGACGGTGAGCTCACGCACATTCCTGGTGGTAGGCGAAGCTCCCGTCGCTGTTGACCTGGACAACGGGCCGACACGGCGTGCCGCAGCTCGACGTGCCGGGGAGCTTGGGACTTCCGTTTCCGTCGAGCGCGAGGTTCCACATGAGCGCGCTCCTGGCGCCGCGCGCGACAGAGCCGATGAAGCTGGGCGGCGCAAACGCCGGTCAGAGCTGCGCATGACTGGTGTACCGCGCGTGTGCGACCCACATGCTGCCCATGTACCACTGCAAAGATCGTCGCAGACGGATCCGTCAGCTATGATGGCCCAGCGCGACATAAGGAGCGCAGAACCGCGAACCGACCTTGATGTCTTCCCACCAGTCGCTGCCGTATATGCCCGTGCACTCGGAGAAGTGCACCTCCTTGCCCGGGAACGCGTTCCGGAATGCGTCCTGCTGCGAGACGCTGCCCGCGTAGCAGTGGAACGCGACGCCCGCAAACGCGCTCTGCGCGTCCTCCACCTATCAATTCCATCTGTAGTGAGCGCTCCGCCGACTTCCATCCAGAAAGTGGTATGTTGGGCGGAGTGCGGCAAGGACTCACCAGCTGCACGGGGTACCCTCCCGCGTCGTCCCAATTGTGTTCGTATCCCACGATGCGCACGCTGGAGAAGCCGTTCGCGTCCAGGAGCCCGCGAAGGGCCGTGCCGATGGCCGCCTCTTGGCCCGCGGTCAGGATGCATGAGGGGTACGAGTCGTCGGTGTGCTCCGGCTCGTTCTGTGTATGTGCGTCCCACGTACGTCGGGTTGCCGTAATGTTCCTGAACAGCGCAAGCCGCGAAAAGGACATACCTGAATGCTGATCGCGTAGGCAGAGATACCATGGTCCCTGAAGCCTTGTACGCTCTTCAAGAGATACCTGGCGTCTGGAAATCTGCTCAGCATGTGGTCACAACAGGCCAAATTGGGGGGATCAACGCACAGGCGTTGGAGTACGATGAGATGAAGCTTCCGCCCTTCATCGACCCACCGTCTTTCATCCAACCAGGCTGCGAAGTGCGGAATTAGATACGAGTACGACTGCCGTTCTGAGCGTGAGCTATACACTCACCGGCGACCATGGTACAAGATGGATCTTCACGTAAGGGTTGACACTTTGAATATCCTTAATGACCGAAAACAGGTACGCCGGCGCCTTGTTGATATCGAAGCTGTTCAGCGTGCTGTCGCCGGCGTCGTCGGCAAAGCTGTACACTGTGCGCACAATCTTCGTTAGCGTCCCCGCTCCCGGCGCAATCACCTCTCTAGACGAACAGGCCGGACGAGACGCAGGGAGACCTACCGCCCGCGGAGAAATCGGACGCGCCCAGGGGCACGCGCAGGTAGCTGAGCCCGGCGGCGTCCGCGCCATCGGTGGCTAGAAGGCACACACATGTCGCATTAGGAACGCGCGTCGCGACGCGATAAGACGCGCGGGGGGGCTCACGGTCGAATAGCGTGTTGAGGATAGACCAGTAGTTGCCGGTGTTCCGGTCCTGGGCGTGCGCGCTCCGATCAGAGACCCGCATAGCGCGTGCACAGCGAAGGTTCAACTCACCTTGAGCTCGCTCAGGACGAGCGCGGAGGAATCGGCTGTAGGCGCCCGAGGGTGAGGCCCTTGAGCGAGGGAGAAAGCACGCAAGATGGCATACTCAGAGTGGCACCGAATCCGACCATCTGCTGGAGGACGTTGGCATCGTCGATCGATATGTCCGCCTGGGCGGAGGGTACGCCGGAGACGAAGTTGACAGGGTTGGGTGAGAGGTCCGTATATTTGAAGAGTTGATCGCGATCCCATGTCGTAGTCCACTGTAGAAGAGTAACATCGAGTGAGGACCCTCCCAATACTATCAATCGAGTCGACGATATCACGTACAACGTCGAAGATTTGCTGAGACACAGCAGGGCAAATCGTGATGAGGAGAGAAAGAGCGAGAGAAGTCGTGAACATCGTGACGGAGTGATACGCTACTAGGCCCGCTCTGCAGAAGTACCGAGCGGGGCGTTCAGTATCGCTGCTCCCTATGGGCGACGAGCGGACTGACCTTTATACGCATGTCCGTGAACGGTCGGCACCGCAGTGATGTGCGCTGGAAAAGGTTATACGCACCGCCCCTGCGTGCAACGAGGGCGCCGCAACGTGCCGCCCCCGAGCGACACGCCGCTGGAGTGGTGATGCCTCGGCAGATACGCTCGAGAGCCATCGCCTATGGGGCCATGCGCCCATGGCTAGGCGCAGGAGGGCTCTTAGCGTTCGGCTTACTACCCCGGCGCGGGAGGTGGTCATGCTGGGCGGCGAACCGCAGGACGCGCGGTAATGAAACCGTTAACAGTTGCACATTTGCGCCAAGCAAAAGGACGGCTGTCCATGGGTACCACGATGTTTCTATACATTACGTTCGCAACAGATGCGGAGGCTTGCGCATGGGGTAGCAACGGTTGGCAAACGTCGTCCTATGGCTGGACAGATACTGTAGTGCTAAGTATTGCCTCAAACATGGCAGCACCGAGCCCGGCTGCATCCACACGGAGAACGACGGGGTTTTGGAGTCATGTTCGTACTGTACCAAGGCGATCACGCACTGGCACGCATGTCCGGCCTCGGGACCCCGAATCCGCGCGCAGCGCAATCTGTGGAGAAAGGGGGAGATCTATAATATGATCAGATTATCGCCGTTGCTAGTGGTCTTGAACACCTTTGCCGTCCAGGAGGACGGATGCCCACAACGCAGCCTCATCTAGGGCGAGCTTACTCACCTTTTGCAGACTTTCAGGTTGGCGGCGGTTCAACTGGAGAACCGTGGAGTGCAGATGGTGCTCGCTTGTATGCATTCCGTGGGTGGCTGTCGTCACTGTGACCCTGCTCGGTGCACACACTGGCACTTGTCGACGCCAAGTGGCCGCTTCCGCGTACGTTTGTTATTCTCAGGGCTCAGCATTACACTCATCAACGAGGAGGGGCGTCTGTAGGGGGATTACATGAACATGAGGGGGGTTGCGTTCGTGAGTGGTTTCGGATAGAGCCTGGACTGTGCCGCCTGGTGGCAGCCGGGGATGTGGAGGCTGCAACACGCGCTAGCGGGCCACGCGGGGGAAGCGCGCCCAAGCACGTGATCGTGCCTCCTCATGTTGGACTTGACGCGAGGCGTGTCGAGCCGAGCGCTTGGCACCCTCGCGTCTCAGATCCTGCCCTCACCGTGCTCGGCGTGCTGCTGTCTCCCAACAGCTTGAGTGATACACACAATCTACGACTGAACGAAGAAAATTACAACAGGGCTACATCTGCGTCTTCCAGCCGCTAGTTGCCACCCTCTAGCCGGTCCAACATTCACATCCAACACACGTACGCCGGCCACCAAGCTATCTTAGTATCTACAGCGAAGCCACCCGCGAAATGGCTCTCCAACACAGACAGATCAAATATCCGCGATATGTCGGAAACTACGAGCTGCACCAGAAGCTCGGAGCGGGGTTCTCAGGTACGGGCCGTACAGGTTGTGAGCATGATGGCGTGTCAGGACACTCATCCGATCCGCCACAGGAGCCATCTTCTGCGCCCGTCATATACATACAAATCAATGGGTTGCACTGAAATTACAACCTATTGATGAAGCATGCCCGACAAATAAATACGAGCGCAGCTTCTACCCCGCGCTGCAGGGCGGCGTGGGGATGCCCACTCTCTGGGGCGCCGGCATACATGGCCCATGGGATTACCTCGCCATCGACCTCCTCGGAACGAGTCTTGGCAGCCTACACCGATCTAAGCAGACCGATATCTGGGACCTACGAAGCGTCTGCTGCATCGCACAGCAAGTGGTCAGTCGTTCTCCCCTGCCCTCCTGTATTCCCTCCCCACTTCCATATTAACGGCCAAGCTTGACGGCGATCCCTACCCCACCTCCCCGCTTGCGTAGCGAGATATTGATAGTTGGACCATCAGATCTCTCGGCTTGAGTTTATGCACTCGCGTGGCGTACTGCACCGCGACATCCAGCTTGGGAATTGTGTGCTCGGTCTTGCGCCGAACGACAAGACTATCTACATGATCGACTTTGGGTTTTCCAAATTCTACATCGACCCGCGCACGAAGCGTCACATACCCGACAGCAAAGAGCCCCGCGACTTCATCGGCAACTACTGGTTCTCCTCTGTCCGTGTGCACTGCCGTGGTCAAGGTGCGCTCCGCCCGATGCACTCCTCGCCGACTCCGTGCTCATAGCGTGAACAGTGCCATCACGACGAGACGACATGGAGGCCGTTGCACTCATGCTCATCCACCTGCTCACGCCCGGGGGTCTGAGTTGGACACGCAATGGTGTGCCCAAGACAGAGGAGGCGCACGATCGCCTCATGTACGAGAAGCGCCACGCACGGCCAGAGGACATGTGCCGCGGGCTCCCCCCACCATTCGAAGAGTTCCTCAGGTACTGCCGCCGGCTGCAGTTTGCTGAGCGCCCGGACTACGAACGATGGATCGAAGAGTTCCGTGAGCTCGCGGAGGACAACGGATATCCGAGCGGCCCGGAGTTCATCTGGCCTCCCGTCGAGAAAGTACGTGCACCGCATCACGTACATAGAGGCGTTTTTGACCTCGTGTGGACAGCCCACCGTGCGCGTAGTAGCCGCGCCGAAACCGGCACCGAGGAAAAACTCGGGCGAGATGGAGGGCGTCCTAAACGGGATCGCGAACATGCAGCTGGGCGAGCGGCAGGTACTCGGCGTCCGCGACAACCTTGTCAACAGAGACACTAAACCGTCGCCGTCTCCCAAGGACGGGAAGCCGCAGAAGCCGTCCCCCAAGGGCAAGGAGGTCATCAACCTCATCAGCGATGACGAGGACGCGCAGGACGAGAACGCCCACGCGCGCGGGTGCGCCGCCCGTCTCCCGAAGGCCGTCCGCCTGGCACAGCTCGCGCGGGAAGTCGCCGCGGCGACGGACAACGTCGCGCTCGGGAAGCTCGTGCGCGACTTTGCGGGCGCGATGGAGGAGAACCGGTCGCGGATGCTCACGAAGGAGGGCTTCGCGGTGCTCGATGCGCTCCACAAGCAGCTCGCGGACCCGCGCGTGCGCGCCGCGCCGATCCGCACCGCGCGCCCGCGAGGGAGCGGCGCGGCGGAGTCGACCGCGGGCGGGGCGCGGGAGACGCGGCAGGGAAAGATGAACAAGCTCTGGCGGCTCGGGGCGGACGTGCGCCGGGCGGAGAGCAACGAGCAGCTCGCAAAGCTGATCGTCGAGTTCGGCGCGGTGATCAACGGCAGCAGCGGCCGGACGGTGACCAAGGACGGGTTTGGATTCTTGGAGGCCCTCGCAGGGCGCCTGGAGGCGCTTGCGTAGGCGAGAGGGCGCACGTCGGTGTAGGAGTACATACGGGCGGACTGAGGTTGTCATCCCATCTATTTGTCGACGCTGCTGTGGTATATATCGCGTACTGTATAGTTATGTTTACTTGATAGTGTTGTACATACGCTCGCCCCTCACGATCATGGTTCCGCTTCTTGATCTGCAAGCTTTGCTGTACTGTCCGAGATGTTGACGTGGATTCAACGCCGTCGTAATCCATGGCTGCACCGGTTCGGACAGATAGATAGGTGTATTGGACCCTAGAACATGGCAGCAAGGTTGGTACGGTCGAAGGTACCATTGTCAAACTTGTGTCCACGAGACGTTACCGTGGTGTCCCAGCATCGTGCTAGTAGCGCGCAAGGAGAGCACGGGAAAGGTTAGGGACGAGGAACGTCAAGAGTGTCGAAGTTATTGAGTTCCTTTGTCTCCATGAAACCGGCGAGAGCTCAGAGATGCGAGCAGACAGTGTGATACTGTGTGGATGGAGGGAACGAGGGAGGGAGGGAAGGGGGAGAAAAACGCGGGGGGGGGGAAAGAAAAGAAGACGGAAAAGAACGGGAACGATCCAACAGGGTGCGGTGGGAAAGGAACGGCCAGGGAGTCGAGTCGGACATCATGAGGCGTGTATTGGGATGGCAGGAAAGGGTTACAGTACGCCGAGAAGCGAATCGACCACTAGCTTGCACCGCGACACACACCAGCCAGTGTCTTCGGGTACCGCGTGCCTTCGGCCTGTTCGATCGTAGTCCGTAACGAGAGCGGGCCTTTCACCTCCGCGCTCAACTTTTGGCGTAGCTGGGTGTCATTAACGACGGCAGCTGAACAGGAAGCGGGCCAGCTTTCCAGGATGACACTTCGGTGCGGAGGGGTAAGTCCACTGCAGGTACAAATACCCGCTTGTGGACGTTCATACTGACTTGGAAGCGCCCAAAGCTTATCCCGTAAGTTGTGCCGCTTTACTGGACTCTGTCATCTAGGCATAGTGTGAATGTAGTCTGTACCTTGAACTGTATTCTCAATGATTCATAGCTTGGAACTCTTCCTGACAGGTAAGTATGGGTTTCCACGATGTGCTAGTGGCTGTACATGGCCAGTGGTGCACATCAACCTCCCTCGACGAGGATACTGGCTATAGGAGCCTGAGTCGACACCATTCTAATCCATGGCTGTACCAACTGGGTGATGCCGATGTACATACTGGTCAGCACAGGCGTAGGTTAGGACGGTGTCGCACGTTGCACCACGGCCAAATTTCATGCCGCAGAAACCCACGGCTTGAACCACTCGCGGCAAGTACGGGTTAGAACTGCGTGAATTGCATGTACACGGCCGTTGCGCCCCCCTACGAACGGACATACGGACAAGCGTCCATGGATGCCGTGTAGGCTCGATAAGGCATAGTTTGGATTCATATCATTTTGCGCCCTGTCCGGCAAGCTCGGAATGAATTGAAATAGCACTGCTATATACTGGGCGCTACAGCTGCAGGCGGGCATCAAAAAAAATTATGAGATGGTGCCACCATAGCGAACCCACAGTGTTCACCACGGGCGTTGACATTGACAGGATCGACAGCAACCGGGAGGTTTGCCCGATCCGACACACATGCGCTCGCAGAAAAGCTGGGGGTGTGGCTGCTATATAGCCGTGACTTGCGCGTATTGAAGCTCCTTCGATGTCCCGGTCCCAAGCATCCTCCATACGAAGCCGAGAAGCTTGGCCGGTTCAAGGAAGAAAGGGGGACAGTGTCACTCAACTCGTTGCAGCCCAGCGTGGGGTGGGGAGGAGCGGCCGGGGTCCCGGACTCCGCACGACGGATACGCCGTATTGCCACAGACGACAGCGGTCCTGCCGGGTGCTGCTAGCTTGGCTCTGCCGGGCTACTGTTTGACCGGAAGGCATAGCAGACGCAGCTGGCGGAGATGTGAGAACACGGAGACATGCGAGCGTTAGCGGGTGCAGGGAAGGCCTCGCGTCGCGCGTTCGCGGACGCAAGGGTCGCTTCCCATGCCTGAAGTGGGAGCGCCGGGGGCTGGCGTGGTGTGATGATGAGGTGTGCGAGACTCTGGACGAGGAGGCCGCAGTCTAGACGGGCGATGGCCGTCCCAGACCGGGACAGGAGAGGGCGTGGCGATGGACGGGGAGGATGGGGAGGGACGGGGCGTCGGAGGGACTGGACGGGGCAAATGATTGGGATTGGAATTGGCGTGAGGCGCGCGGGGCTGCCCCAAGCCTTCCCCAACCGAACGACCGCAAACGCTCCCCCGCCCCCGGGAAACTCCGCGTCTAAGCGGTCTCCCCAATAAAAACCACGCCCTTTCATTTGCTGGCCTCGCCTCTCTCTTTCCCCTTCCTCCGCCATAGACTGCCGTTAGAGGGCCCTGGCCACTAGACTCTCCCCTTGTCTCCTCCCTCTCTTTTTCCCTCTCGCTCCAAGGCCCCAGCCATCCCAAAATGTCGGCAAAGACCACGTCCTCGAGGACAACCGTTGAGCAGCAGCCGTTCGTCATCCCGGACCTGACCGTCAAGGACCTGCTTTCCGCCATCCCGTAAGTCCGCTCGCCTTTGTTCGGACAACGAACAACGGTCCTGACCAGAGGGCATCATTCTCAAGAGCCCACTGCCACCAGCGGTCCGCGTTCAGATCCTCGCTATACATGTAAGTCCTCGACGCGTCTTTGTCGCGTTACACCATCTGAGATTGAAATGCACCTCAGGTTTATGGACATGGCCATCATTGGCGCCATTTACAAGACCACGTACTTCTTCGACGCGCTGCTCACTCCCGAGCATATCGCCCTTCCTCACGCGTACTTGTACCCTGCTGCGCGTTTCGCCCTCTGGGCGGTCTACTCCTTCTTTACCGGCCTTTTTGCGACTGGTCTCTGGGTTGTCGCCCACGAGTGCGGCCACCAGGCGTTCTCAGAGTCCAAGACCGTCAACAACGCTGTCGGTTGGGTCCTCCACTCCGCGTAAGTGCCGTGCCGTATGGCCGTTCCTTCCATACAGCAAAGTTCGAGCGCGACTGACATGTGATATTCTCTGCCACTATTCGTCTGATTCCACCGATGCGCAATGCTGTCCAACACGTAGTCTCGGTGTACCTTATCATGCGTGGCGCATCACGCACGCGAAGCACCATGCTTTGACTAGCCACATGACGCAAGATCAGGTGTTCGTGCCCAAGACTCGCTCTGAGCTCGGTCTCCCGGCCTTCGACCCGTCAAAGGAGAACCTCGTCGGCTCCAGCGTTGCCGAAGAAGTCCAGAAGGAACTCTGGGAGGCACTCGGTGATTCGCCCATTGGTGCCGTCTACTCCTCGTTCCGTTACCTGGTAGGTGTCGGAAGTCGCCCCACGTCGGTGAACTGAGCTGATATTCCTCCAGTTCGGTGGATGGCCCGCCTATTTGTTGGTTAACGCGTCTGGTCAGTCTCGGTACGCGAAGAATACGAACCGTGCGTGAATCTTTACGTTGATTCCACTGGATGAACTGCGCTCACGTTGTAACCGTAGACTTCGACCCCTCTTCTGTGATGTTCCGTCCAGACCAGCGTGGACAAATCATCATCTCGAACGTTGGGATCATGCTCTGGTTCGCGGGTCTCTTCATGGCAATCAACCACTGGGGTTTCTTCGAGATCTTCCGTGTATACCTCGTCCCCTACCTGTGGTATGTCACTTCGTACCTATACCGTGATGCATTCCTGCTAATCCACGGCGTCATACAGGGTCAACCACTGGTTGGTCATGATCACCTTCCTGCAGCATACCGACCCCCTCCTTCCCCACTACCGCGCTCCCGAGTTCACGTTCCCCCGTGGCGCTCTGGCCACGTTTGACCGTAACCTGCTCGGCGGCTGCGGCAGCTTCATGGGTTGGCTCGGCGCCTTCGCGACGCACGGCATCTCCGAGACGCACGTTGCCCACCACGTGGTGAGCAAGATCCCCCACTACCATGCGTGGGAGGCGACGGATGCGCTCCGGAAGCGCCTTGCGCAGAACGGCATCGAGCTCATCGGTCGCCCGAGCGGCTGGGGCGAGATGTACCGCGTCATCCGCGAGTGCAAGTTCGTCGAGGACGAGGGCGACATCATCTTCTACAAGAACGCGCGTGGGTTCGCCGCCGCGAAGCCCGCCTTCGCGGACAACACCGCGAGCGACTCGGGCATTGAGATCGTCGACAAGGACGCGTAGACGGCCGCCGCTGGCCTACGCGCGCGTGAACCAAACCAACTTGTCGTCTTGTATCCCACTCCCCGCGCCGTCGCCGGGGTCCCCGCACGTCTCACGTCCACACCCCGCTCAGGTACACGACCCCCCACGCTCGCATACACCGCACCGCATCGCATACCCCCCCCCCCCCCCTGCACACACTTGCACACGCACACACACGTCTCTCCGCTCTGATCTAGACAAAACAAACACCTCGCCCGGTTGACGCGTCGGGCGCGCTGCCGCTCGTTCACGACACTTCGCTCCCAAACGAAACATTCATAGTCGCGCTCGGCACTCTGGACTGGGCTGGGGTGTGTCGGCTCGATCTTCGACTCGGAGGTTGCTGTGGGCGCGAGTGCGCTGTGAGCGATGTGGAGCGATGTGCTTGTACGAGGGTTATGGAGATAGACTGTCCACTGATTCATAGGTTAGAGAGAGCGCGAATAATTTCTTGAACGTTTCCGACGTTGTGTGCATCTGAGTGAAGTGTGGTTCAAGCTGTCGTGTTCAGCCTGTGGAGTTCGAGGCGATGTTTGGAGCCTTCAAACGTGTCTGTCTGTTTTAGACTCAGTGTCGGCGGAGTATTGACACAGCAAGTCCTGACTTTGGCAGCACTCTTGGTCAAGGTCGAAGCTGTATTACAGTATGCTTAGCGCGAATATGGCTTGCAAAATGCTCGACCGTCGGTAGCAATCCAGCTCGTTCAGTAGTGTACCACAGAAAGCACAAACCACGTTCGAGAGAGCTCCAAAGAAAAAAATGCCATGCATGAGATACAGTGTACTGCCTAGAATTTTGAGTGGCATGTAGCATACGTCGTGATCGCTCGTGTCGGTAGCAGGGCGCGCCGGGACAAAGGGGACAGGGGGGCGGGGAGGGTTGGTACAACACGTCGGGAGGAGGGCGTGCCCGGGCCCGCAGACCGCTCGCGATCACGTAGCCTATGGAGGGGGAGGCGCGCGACGTCTACTCCTCATCCTCCTCCTCCTCCTCCTCCTCCTCCTCCTCTTCTTCTTCCTCCTCCTCCTCCTCGCGCGCGGCCTCGACTACCGCGGTCGCAATCCGGTCGAGGTCGCGCTGGCCGTCCTGGCTGATGCGGCGGCCGCCGTTCTCGGTCTGCTCGAGCACGCCGATCTTCTCGAGCGACTGGCAGATCTTGCGCTGCACGGACGCGGACGAGTCCGCGTGGTGCGACGGGCGGTTCCCGCGGCGGTTGCGGCCGCCGTGGAGCTTCGTGAGCGCGCCGATGCCGACGTCTTTCCGGAGGTAGATGTGTCTTGCGACCGCGGCTGTATTCCCGGGGGTGCACGGAGTGAATGGGAGAGCGCAGGTATGGTTAGGATTGGAGGAAGAGAGTCAGGTCCAAGTGAGGGCACGGACCTGCGCGGACGTAGTACCAGTCAGGGTCGTAGGGAGCGAGCTCCTTGAAAGAGCCGGTCTTGACGATGTCGACCCAAGTAGGGACCTCGAGCTTGCCCGAACGCTTGAGGTGGGATGCGTAGGCAGAGATGAAAGCCTCCGCGCTGTTACAGAGTCCCCAGACGGCGTGAGCGGACGAATTTTCACTGGAATTTCGCAGACGGCGCACCTGATGTCTCGTACGCCCGGCATTTTGAGTCGAGAGGGAAAAGAGAGATTACCTTGAGGACGGGCGGAGGTACGGCGGGCGCGTCGTTGGCGGCGGTATGTGAAGGCGGGAACGGCAAAATTGAGTTCGAAGCCAGCACCCAGTTCTGTGCAGTTCTGGGCTTAGTCAGCATACCATATAAGGCAGCACTGAGCGCCGTCTGCCTTCTCCTGCCATGTCCCGCGACCAGTTTGCGATAATCCGATCGAATTTCACTCTCGTTCGCAGCCTCCATGCCTGGATGCATGTCTCGCCTACGTGCTCTGTGTCCTCGACGAATCAGAGGGGTGAGCGCGTCGGATAAGCCTGATTCGGACGCCTTCCCGGTGGCTGAGGACGGGTCTGGTGCCGTAAGTTACCATATATGCCAATCGAAGGCTCACGCGCGCCCGCCACCTCCGGCTTCGTCGTGGGCAACGACGACCACGATGGCTGCGATGACCCCCACTCGCTCCCCTGGGACCTCTCCCATCTGCAGCCTTCCCCGGAGCTGCTCATAGACATCTTTTCCTCATGTTCTGATGCACCTTCTGACGAGCTTATCCCCGTCGTCCTCGGCCAAGTATGTCGCTACTGGCGCGACATCACTTACCTCTCCCCACGCATCTGGCAGCGTATCTATCTGTATGAACATCATCCGATCTCCATCTCACACGACCAGGCCCTGTGGTGGATTTACAAGTCTGAGCCACTATTCTTCGACTTGCGCATCGAGGCACAGACTGTGGACATGATCCTCCCCCTGATGTCCCCGGTCCTCTCGCGAATGTCGCGTCTGCACCGCTGCACCATCGCGGGAACGCACCAGGAAGAGTTCGATTTGACAATGTACGACTTTGATCGCACGCGGGACTGCCTCGTCGACGCGCTCCACGTCCTCGTCAAGGGCGTCTCCGCTCTAGGTGCGCTCGGCCTCATCGTTCCTGGTGACTCTGACGCGTCGGACGACCGGCCGTTCTCCAACATATTCCGCGCGTACAGCCCCTCCGATGGCCCACCGATGCTCTCGCTGCACGTCTCGGTATATGCCCTCCCGCTCGCGGCGGCGATGAAACCCATTCCGATTCCGTCCCTCCGCATCACTGAGTTCTCGCTCGACGTGACCACGGACGTCGTGCGCATGCTCAACTTCCTGAGGTGCACGCCCCTTCTGGAGACGTTCCACTTCGCGGGCTGGCCGCAAGAGGGCGAGCCCATCTTCCCCGGACACCTCCACCTAGTCCGGCTGCCGAGACTCCGGGTCCTGCTCCTCCGGAGCACCTGCTGCGTCCGCGCCATTCTCGAGCACATCGACGCGCCCGCGCTCGAGGAACTCTACCTCGAGCACACGAACGTCGACTTCGAGCTTCGCACCGAGCCGTACGTCGCGCAGCAGGCGCCGCCGGAGGAGGGCGAGAGCGACGACGAGGCGCACGACTTCTCGCAGTCGCCCTGGAGCGACCACGCGACGGGCATGGGCCTCCGCGCGCTGCTCGGGCGCAGCCGCCCGCCGCTGGAGGTGCTGCACATGGACTACGCGGACATGCGCACGAAGGACTTCCGCTGGTGCTTCGACCGCCTCGACCGCCTCCGCGAGTTCCGCATCGTCGGCTCGGACATGTCCGACCACGTCGTGGGCTTGCTCGCACCGTACCGCAAGCGCGCGCTCGCGTTTGGCCTCGCGAGCCCCAAGGACGCGGACGACCCTCGCGGCTCGTGGGCGGTGCGGCTGCCCAGCCTGTCGAAGCTTGCGGTGTGGCACTGCCAGCGGGTCTCGGGAGATGTGTTGGTGCAAGTTCTGCAGGAACGCGTGAGGTTCACGGACGCCGCCGCGGCGGAGGGAAGGGGAGAAACGTTGGAGAGCGTGGCGATTGTAGGATGTTCCGAGTTCTTGTTCCACCACGGGCAGGAGCTCACACAGACATTGGGTGAACGAATGAGGGCCACATAGACGTTCGGCGGCTGTACGTTGGTCGGACGCATGTCTCCTAATCTGTACTATACTCGGTGGATGGGCTGTTGTATATCACCTATTCCCTTGGTCTCATTGTTGCTCTGTCGCTATCTTGGACGCTTCGCCACTATACCTTGAATGTATCATCATTGATCTGGTCAACTTGTGTCTTCACTGGTATCAATCAAATGCAACTCATACGATGACGAGCGCCGTTGATGTTTCTAGATTCTGGAGCAAACTCGTCCGCCAGACAATCCGATTGACTGAAATCGCAAGTGTCGCTTCCCCTGCTGGTTGGGGTACACTACCCAAGTCTATTGTTTTCGAGAGCTGGAAATCACCCCACACATATGTGTGAAGTGCCGGAAGAAGTGAGCAACTCACGCCGGTCCACGGATGGGAACCTGTTCATGGCAAAGCAGATCAATTGGATAAAGTTACATATGACAATCATTATACCGGTATAATAGGCAACTCAGACATGGAGGGAGCATCCATCATACGAGAAACCAACAGGCAAGGGAGTTTGCGTCCCCTGAATAGTCAGAGAAATGTGCCTGTCGAGGTCCCTCAGAAGTGCGCCGATCCGGGGTACACGAACAAAGCGTTCGCAAAGTCTGTGCATGTTCCCTGTGAGTATGTACGAGCAGGCGACGGTGTTGTAGACGGACCTTCAGCTGTCGCTGCGCTCGTGCACCGGCTTCTGCTTCTCCACGACGACCCTCCAGCCGCCATAGAGCTGGTTCACGATCGCGCTGCGCTTCAGCACCGCGAGCTCCCGCGCCTTCTCGTCGTAGAACGCGGCGAGCTTCGCCGGGTCCGTCTCATTCTGCCACAGCGCGCGTCGTCAGCTCAGCTTCACCTTCTGCTGGACCATAGCACAACCCATGCGCGCACCTGGATCTCACGGAACGTGCTCTTCGTCCGCCGGACGAAGTACTGCCGGAAGTTGTACGAGCTGAACGACTGCGACGTGCGCAGCATGGAGTGATAGAGGTGCTTGATCGACTGCGTTGAGGGTGCGGAAGCCATGGTGATTGAGATAGACGAGAAGTGGTCGAGCCCGGCGGTACGTGGAAGGAGGAAACTGCAAGGTGCGATGCAGGGTGGGACTCCCGAAGGCGAGTATGACAGAGCCGGCGTACCAAGTGCTCGTGATCGCCGGCGGATTCTCGGGCCGCGTCACTTGTCGCCGACCTCTCGGCAAACGGTGCTCAAGGTCTCGCAAAGACTCTCAGTTGCTTGGGCATGTGTGGCCATGCATATCAACAGGACACAGCCAATCTGGAACGATACACACAGCCTACTGGACGACGCCAATACACTCGAAGTCAGAGTGCATCTCTCCCAGGATGGGTCTCTAGCATCTGCGTTCAGGATCTAATACGTTCATTATGACGAGTGAAACATCGCTATGCGAGATCTAGAGTACAGAGTAGTAGCCAAGGAAATGGATGCCGATGAGAGTGAGGGATACATGACAGGAGAGCAATACATAACAAGTCATACAGAACAACGCTCAGCCGTAACGCCCAAACGTGACCTAGTGTCCGAAGACGCGTTCAGCCGGAGCACATGAGGCACGCCTCCTTGTTCTCCAGCGAGCACATCAGCTTCGCCTGCTCCAGCTCGCGATCCCGCTGGCGCTGGAGGGCGGCAGCGAACTCGGGGTCCGCTTCAGCCGCCTTCCGCGTGCGCTCATCGAGGGACAGCGTCGCGGTAGCGCTCGCCAGAGCGGCGTCGTCGGCCGCAGCAGACGGCAAGGGAGAGGGAGGGTCCGAAATGGGTGCGCCGTTCGCAATCGGCGTGCTCAACAAGGGGGTTACAGGCTCCTGCTTGATCTGCACCTCATCGACCGACCGCGTCGGGGTGGAAGGCACAGAGGGCGTCGTAGCCGAACGGAGGACGCCATTGACCTTGACACCATTCGCCTGGTTCTTCGCGGCATTCTTCAGGAATGAGCTGTCGACGGTGAACTTGATCGCCTGCGCTGCGGGGCGCGTGCGGAGATAGTACATGCCGGTCTTGAGACCCTTCTTCCAGCCGTAGAAGTGCATGCTCGTCAGCTGGCCAGTCGTAGGTGACTGCAAGTGAATGTTGAGGGACTGCGATTGGCAGATGAACGCGCCACGGTCAGCCGCGAGGTCGAGGACCTTCTTCTGCGAGATCTCCCAGACGGTCTTGTAGATAGCCTTGACATCGTCGGGAATGATGTCGATGTTCTGGACCGAACCGTTGTTGGCGATAATCATGTTCTTCATGTCGTCGTTCCACAGGCCAAGCTCGACTAGCTCACGAAGAAGCCATGGGCATACGACCTGGAACTCGCCTGCAAGCACACGGCGTGTGTAGATGTTGCTATAGCCGAGAGGTCAGATGAAGCACTAGTAATCAGCGATGGTAATTCACAGACCTCGTGTAGGGCTCGAAACACTCGTTGTTGCCGAGGATCTGACTAGTCGACGCCGTAGGCATGGGCGCAAGCAAGAGCGAGTTCCGGAGACCATGCTGGGCGATCTTCGCCTTCAGACTTGCCCAGTCCCACAGATCAGTGGGCGTCACCCCCCACAGATCGTACTGCAGCTTGCCCTCGGACGCGGGACTGCCCTGGTAGGTCTCGTAGGGCCCGAATTGCTGAGCCATCTCACAGCTCGCCTCGACCGCAGCGTGGTAGATCGTCTCGAAGATCTGGAGGTTGAGCTTGCGAGCCTCCACTCCATCGAAAGGCATGCGGAGCGCCATGAAAGCGTCCGCGAGACCCTGCACGCCGATACCGATGGGGCGGTGGCGCATGTTGGAACGACGCGCCTCGGGAATCGGGTAGTAGTTGACATCAATGATGCGGTTCAAGTTGAACGCAACCACCTTGGTCACGTCGTGCAACTTTTGGAAGTTGTACTTGCCGTTCTCGATGAACGAAGGGAGAGCGATGGAAGCGAGGTTGCAAACGGCAGTCTCGTCAGGGGCGGAATACTCGATGATCTCAGTACAGAGGTTTGAGGACTTGATGGTCCCGAGGTTTTGCTGGTTCGACTTCGCTGTAATGTGTGTTAGGAGAATTTAATAGAGAAGGTGCGCTTCAGACGCACCATTCGCCGCGTCCTTGTACAATATGAAGGGGCCGCCGGTTTCGATCTGCGCCTCAAGAATGGCGTACCACAACTTCTGTGCGTCAATGGTCTTCTTGGAGCGCCCTTCATTCTCGTACTGTTCGTAGAGCCTCTCGAACTCCTCCCCCCAAACCTCATGCAGACCAGGAGCCTCGTTGGGGCAGAACAGAGTCCACTTTCCACCACTCTCGACCCGCTTCATGCTGACAATAATCATGAGCGTGTCGGGCACAGTTGTGGGTTGAATGCAACTCACAATAGGTCAGGTACCCAGAGCGCATAAAACAAGTCACGGGCACGGACTTCCTCCTTGCCATGATTCTTGCGAAGATCAAGGAACTCGAAGACGTCGGCGTGCCACGGCTCAAGGTAGATGGCGAAAGCGCCGGGCCGCTTGTTGCCACCTTGGTCGACGTAGCGAGCAGTCGCATCATACACACGAAGCATAGGGACAATGCCGTTTGAGTAGCCATTGGTACCGGCAATGTAAGAGCTATATACTTGTCAGTCAACGCGATACAAAACGTGTACCCGTTTGTTGGCTTACCCAGTAGCGCGGATGTTGTGGATGTTGATGCCGATACCACCAGCAGTCTTGCTGATCATAGCGCAATCCTTGAGCGTGGAGTAGATGCCTTCGATGGAATCATCCTTCATCGAGACCAGGAAGCAAGAGCTCAGCTGAGGGTTAGGTGTGCCGGCATTGAACAGAGTTGGGGAGGCGTGCGTGAAGTAACGCTCCGACATCAGGTTATAGGTCTCGATCACACGCTCAATGTCTTCACCGTGGATGCCGACAGCCACACGCATGAGAAGGTGCTGAGGACGTTCCGCGACGCGCCCATCTATCTTGAGAAGGTACGAACGCTCCAGAGTCTTGAATCCAAAGCTATAGAACACGGTCAATCATGAGCAATAACCGGCTTGGAATATCACTCACTAGTTGTAGTTGAAGTCTCGATCGTAAATGATAGCGGAGTCGAGGACTTCGGCATTCTTCATCACCACCTCGTACGTCTCCTTCGAGATCATACCCGATGGCTTGCCATTCTTGGGATTGACTGTGGCAGAGGTAAGGTTCACGTAGCAGTGGCGTAAACCCCGATGCGTCGACTCACCATAGTTGTACAAGTCGTTGACCACAGCAGAGAAACTCTTCTTGGTCTCTTTATGCAAATTTGATACCGCGATACGCGCCGCCAAAATGGCGTAATCGGGATGCTTAGTAGTGAGGTATGCAGCGGTCTCGGCGGCCAAGTTCTATACCAGAGTTAGCCGGAGTCGAGCATGGCAGAATCAGAGTCGCTTACGTCAAGTTCAACCGTCGTCACACCAGGGTACACGCCAGCAATGACCTTTTGCGTGATGCTGCGCACAGTGAGCAGATGGCTTGCACAAAGGCCAGAGCGGTACATACCCAATAGGATCTACATGGTCGTTGTCGAGACCATAACAGAGTTTGGCTATCCGCGCCGTGATCTGAGGAAAGGATGAAGCTACGATTCTACTCGACGCGTCGTAGAATGCATACCTTGTCAAACTGGACGCGTTCCTTGCGTCTGGGAGGTCAAAACGCGTCAGCATCGAAACGAAAGACGCGTCGCGACGCGTCATGACGCGACTCACCCGTCTGCGAAAGGGGCATGTTCGGGTCAGTCATCGCCCCGAAAAGATGGATCAATCATATGCTCACCTCGCTTGAAGACGAAGGCCATCTCTAGGAACGTGTGAGCTGCAACTTGGATGGCCTAAGAGGAAGGTAGGGGGGAGGGGAGAAGGTGGTGGTACGCAGAGAAGGGAGAGTGAGACGCGACGCGAGCCTCTTATAATTACGGGGGCGTGTATCAGACCGCTGACAAACAAGCGCTCATTCGTTTTCAACGGACGCGTTGTTTGCGGCTGTATTTCACGCGTCGCGTCATTAAGACGCGCTCTTATCTGTCCATAATCGCGCTCAAAACCCCTTGTCCGACGATTCCGATCTTGCATTCAGCCACTCCGTCTTCGTCCTGCTCGAGCTCCTCCACCGCCAAGATGCCCCCACAGCCGTACATCATCCACCCGATAGACCTCCCGTATGTGCCCACCATAATGCGGGCGCCCTCGCCCTCGAGTACCATCGGAACAGATTATGGCCCCGACGACACAGACCTCGCGGACTCTGGGATCACGCAGGCCCAGCTCGAACGCAAGTGCGAGGAGATGGCGGGCATCCACTATCCACGGCCGGAGGAAGAGGAGGCCAACAGAGATCCGCTCGTGCACCCCAGGCCCTTGCGGGTCAAGCTGACGCTACTGGAAGAGAGACGTGCGTCCTCGCTCCCTGCTTCTCCGCCGAATGTCTCTGATCTGCCCCTCTGCGTGCATAGAGATGCACGAACACGTCATGGTAAACCTGCGCGCAGCAGTGAAGCGACTGGAAGAAGAGGAGCTCTTCGAGCAGACGGCGGTGAAGAGCGCCGCGGTCGTCCTCGACGACCCCACCCCCTCGAGCTCGGACCTGGACGAAGTATTGCGCGGGCTCATGGACGTCAACGCTCCCCCGCGGCCGACGCCCCATATCGATACCGACACCACTGCCACGGCGCGGGCTAGCGCTCGGCTCACCGGCAGATCGGGGTCCGTCACCCCGCAGTGGGCTGCAACTACGGCTGCCGCCCTCGCCGCTTTGAGGGATGCAGCCGGGAGCTCGAAGACCACGCCGGGTATGAAATAATGACTGGGCATCCACAGGAAGAACGACCGTTTGTAGTGATATGATCTGTATTATTGGACCCGTGTACTGTAGCCCTAACACATACCTTGCAATCAACCCATACCCATATAGTCCGTCGACGTCCCCCGCTGCACTATAGATCGATTGCTGACAAGCAATTCTCACTGATTCGAAGGCGACGAATCACTCGCAGCTCAAGAGGCATACTATCCAGACGGCTTTTGACGAATGCCACCGTCAATAGCATGTTCATTGCACTGCGGTACGCGTAATGTTACATGAGGTTTTGTAAACGTGCGATCGATGGTAGTGATATAGATGCAAGCACTGCGAGATGCCGTTAGTAGTACAAGATCCACAGTAAATCCTCCTTCCCCCTTCAAGCGTCGTAAGCAATACGCGCCCCAACCCATGCGTAGGGATAGTTGTGCTGGTAGTAGTTGCGCAGAGTGCGCCTCTCGGCGAGGCGCGGGATGGTGGTGTACGAGCCTCCGATCTGCATCGACCAGTATCAGCAACGGTCCTTATCCCGCACACCTGAACGTGACGTACCACGACCTGGTGATGATCGTCGAAGAAGTCCGTCGAATACCTAAACAGAGTTGTTAGAGCGTGCGCGACGGCCCAAGGGGAAAGCGCGACTCACCCAGGGTAGAGCCTTGAGGGCACGAACCCTTCATGTTTCGCCAACACGGTCGACGTCCACTCCCAGACGCCTCCGTTGTGGCCCTTCCCCCCATCCTTCGGGCCACCCGTTGTTGACCTACAAGTCGACTATTGTCAGTATCTGCCTGGAGCGACACCCGCAAGGCGGAAGGAACTCACGGAACCGGGTGCCAGTTTCTGAACCCGACGTTCGCGCCGCCTTCGTACCCGCACTCGAACTTGTCGAGGAAGAGCCTGAGCTCCGGCTCCGTCGGGATGCGCCCGCCCTTGACACTCGCGTACGTCGACAGGTTGTCGTAGGACGTGATGATCGGCCAGTTCCATGCGACCTTGATCGGCACGGGGCCGTACAACGTGCGGACCTGTTCCCGCCGCTCAGTGAGGACGTCCTCGCGCCTGCGCGACCTGCCAGTGAGACTTACGAAGACCTCCCCGTCGACGTCGACCCAACTCGCCGGGAACTGGACATGCTCCATGTCCTTCCCCTTCGTGCTGTAGAACTTGTAGAACTGCCCGTTCGTCACCGGCCGCCACTCGATCTTGAACTTCCCGACGTGCACCGTGCGCTGCGGGTGCTCGTTGTCCCAGCCGAATGCGTGTCCGAGCACGTCCGTCGAGTCGTCGTCCGCCTCGTCGTCGTCGTGCCCGAGCGTGATGTCCTCCGGGCCGAGCGTCACGGTCTCGCTCGCCGGCTGCGGGTGCTTGTTCCAGGACTCGGCGAGCACATCCCACACGGGGGGCACGAAGCCGACGGGTGGGATGGTGCCCGTGCCTGCCCGCTGGAGGAGCATGTACAGCAGCGTCTGCGAAAATGTGAGCCAACGAACGACGCGTGCGTGTCGTTTGACGTACCTCTGCATGAAAGGCTTCATGCTCGAGCGTCATGAACAAGACCCGAGCAATCTTGCGCGTCAATGTGATTTTGCCGGACTCGATGTCCCGGTAGAGGTTCACCACGCGTTCGCGAACGCGGGACTGGAATTGCAGGATGCTGGGCAATGATGGCCAATCCTCGTCGCGCTGAGGTACCTCAGAGTGAGGCTGCGAAACCACCAGTCAGTCACCAGCTACAAGAACCCGACCTCGAGCATCTTACATGGCACTTGGTGGGGTCGTCGACGATTGGGTCAATGCCCCTCTGAGAAAGGAGTTAACCAAACTACACAAGCTACAATTTCTCTGAGACATACCTCGAAGATGTACTGTCACAGGAAGGGAGTCAACAGGAGGTCACAGCAAGTGCAAGCCGTGAGCTTACCTTGAACTCAACAGGCTCGGTATCAGGCTCCTGCAACAGCCGCGACAGGTGAATCGACAAGAACGTGGGTATGTGGCCACAGTAGAATAAGCAGATGTGCCGGAGGTCGATCGGCTTCTGGAACAGCATCGAGGGCGGAATCATCTCGCGCGTGATGAAGTCCCACGCCGCCCACATGTGCTGCCATTCCTCAACAGTGGGGAGGGAGAATGGCGAGCGGGCGACGACCTCCTGGCCGGATGTGGTGGAGGACTCAGGGGTCTTGAGCAAAGGGAACATGAACTTGGGGCGCTCCAGGAGCCACAAAGAGTACTGAGATGCGCTGTCAGTCCATCGGTGGACCGGGCGAAGGCCGGACTCGGTGAAGAGGTGGTAGGCGTCACGTTCCGAAAACTGTATCAATGGTCAGTGGTGTGTTAGGCACATGGCGAAGTCTCAGGCGGCTGACTTTGTACGAAACTTCGACCCTGACAAGTTCATCCTTGACGAAAGGGAAGCTCGCTTTCGTGGCAGGGTCGACAACGGTCTGGTCGCAAGTCGACCTGTAATACGCCTCGTGACGACCTGATCACCTTGTTTCAGCACCACCAGACGCCCCATGAGACAAACCATACTCACGGAGCTGCTCGTTGTATTGTGAGTGGTACTCCCACTTACCCTCTTCGAACAGGTGCTCGTCACCGAGCGCCCTGCCAGCACACGTGAGCCCGTTCATGATGAACTTGCGTGTGATGCCCTTCGAGTCGTCGTACGCGCGCTGGATCTTCTCCGGCTCGTTGTCGTGGTCGAGCCCCAGCAAGATCGTGTCACCGGAACCAGGGCGGAGCGGCAGCGACTTCAAGAACGCCGCGTCCTCTCCGCGGTTGAAGTTGCCTAGCGAGGAGCCGAGGAACAGGAGGTGCAGAGGCTGGTGCGCGCCAGGGGTCGAAGGTGGTGTAACCTCCGTGGCGTCGGAGTGACTCCTGGAGGAGTCCGAGCTCGGGGACAGGTCTCGCGCCGTGCGCTCGACGCGGTACTGCTCCACAAGCGCGGATGTGAGCTTGCCCGGGACGTTGCGCCCCTCGAGTCCGCCTTCGGCGATGAACTTGAGACCGTCGTCGTACGTTCCGCACAGACCATTCGTCGACACCTTGCCCTTGAGCTCAGTGCCGACATCTGACTGGGAAAGCTCCATGAGTGTACGTTCGAGTTCGCGCTGCTCGAGGTCGAGGGCGTAGTAGCTGATTGGGGGAGCCGGGGAAGGGTTGGGGACTTGTCGTGCAAGCGCACTTAGAATAAGAGACGTCTTCCGTAGCGCACTGCAAAGTCCAGTCAGAAGTCTGTTCCCATATATACAGACGCGGATGTCAGGAGAGAACGCGGAGCGATAAGGGGTATCATGCACGTGAAGCGCCTTACGTCTGCCATGTCGCCCATGGGGTGGGAGTCGGGCGGTCATGGTCGCGGAGGAAGTGTGTACAAGATCCGAAGGAGAGATAGGCTCCGCAGTGGGGAGCTGGATATGGGTATAGTAGTCGTCGCGTACTGGGCGTGGACGCGCGCAGCGACGGTCACGCCGCGACGGAGTGTGTGTGTTGAGGTAAAAAGCGTAAACTCACCCAGCGCCGAGTTCGACGACGGTCTCCTCGACCGGACCCTTGTCGGACAGACCGGCGTGCATGACCTTGACAATTTCATCCGCTTTGTTCTTCAGGATCTCTTCCTCTGCGGAGAAGAGGTAATACTCGGGCGCGTCGGTTGTGATTTCATCATAGATCCGAAGACCGCGCTCGTCGTACAGAAGCATTGTGGGGAGCCATTTGCGTCCCACGGGCTGGGCGAGACCGTCGAGCACCTGGTCGCGGATGGAATGATCGGCCAGGGCTGCGTCGCGCCTATGGTGGATGTCGATGATTTGGACGGCAGGAGATGCGTTGGATGCCATTGCGATGAGCGGACGGGCGGTGGGTGGTGGACGGACGAAAGACTGAAATGGACTGCCATATGCGCGGAGGGGTTATATACGACCGTTCACTCGCGGCGGAGGCCCTGGAGCGAGAGAGGAAAGGCCATACGATCGCGCACAGCGTCAGCGACACTGCAGGGCCAGCTTACATAAGCGACCCCTCCGTTCCTGCTTACCGGACATGCTCTCATCCTTCCCCGCTCCCCATTCGTCCTCTCGCTGGGATCATCACTTGACCCGCCGCCACCGCGCCTGCCGCCAGGACCCGTCCGCGCAAAGGCCAGCAGGTACCCAGTGCGGTGGACCGTACCTCCGCCCCCTCTCAGGCCGTCTCTACTTGCGAGCGGTTTCCCGCACGAGCGTTGTCCAGAATGTCCCGAATCCCGGCGAACGCAAGGCGATGACGACAGGGGCTCGCACCAAAAGGAATTGCCGCTAACTGATGGACGAACGTGGCCTCTGATTATCCCGCGTCCAGGCGCCACGACGGTCTCTCGGTCGGCGCTCTCACCGCACGAGCGACGCCGACCTCCCGGAGGCTTCCTACGCGCTTCAAGAACAAAGGATTGGCCGCCTCACGGTTGTGAAGAATAGCACGGCACAGAGCTTATTCTGGGGCACCAAGAAACGCTCGCTTCTCAGTCGGCATCGCATGACATAGAGGGGGCTCACATACCAGACACCCTTGTGCAACGTGACTCCTGTACCGGGCGGCATTGCGACCAGCGGAGCCAGGTCTGCATACGGCGTACACCCGGCCTCCTGACACATCTGTGATCCCACCCATCCCAGCAGGCGCCCAGCTCCGCCAGACACATTGGGAAACCGGGAGCAAAAAGTCGACAATCGAGGCACTCACCGGATTGGACGACTCCATCAGGGAAAGGCGTGCAAAACTGCTGTGCTTCCGACTGGAACGATGATGCTATATGGGGGTATCTAGTGCATTAGTGTGTAGGGTATACAAGCCAGCGGGAGACATGTCACAACAGCGGCAAGCGGGCGGTCATCAACGGTCCTTGTCTGCGCTTACAAGCCCAGCTGCCAATCGAGACAGCATCTCATCCGCGCGAGGATGGCGGGGGAAGGTGCGGCCGTCGCCCGTGCTGACAAGGCGGCCAGGTTGGTCATGGAGAGCGTAAGACGGAGGTATTAGTAGCGTTCCTCGCAGGTCCGCGGTTGTTGTGTACGTACCAACTGCCCCCAAAGACCAGCCGATGCACCCAACCCCACGGCCTCGACCACCCAAACACTTGCGCCCAATTCTTCCGCCAGCCGACGTCGTACAAGCGTATATGGCGGTGGGCATCCCGGACCAGCATCCGTTGCTCAAACGACAACTCGTGTTCAACGGGCGGGTTTGACAGCCGGCGTGCGTCGGCGCTGTCCGGGAGTGGGGGCATGTGCCGCAGTAGCCAGAAGGGGGACAACGACTCCAGCGTCGTTTGGTTCGTTCTGGATACCCTCTCGTCAGAGACCCGCGAGAGGAGACAGAGCGGACGGAACGAACGTCACTAGGTAGACATGGTAGCCCAGGAAGGAGCCAATAACCATGCCGATGACTATGCCATAGAGTGCCAAGGAAATAGCATGAATCGGTGTCGTCTCATCCTAATGAGCGGAGGAAAGTCAGAGCCAGGAGGTGGTAGAAAGTACGAGAGGGGGGTGGGGGAAGCTCACGATATCTAGGGGATGGGTGAACGACCAGTATACCACCCTTGAGCAAAGGATGGCGACATATGCCGCAAGAATGGTGATGCAGAACAGGAAGTGTACGAAAGACGCGTGTGTCCTGTGACCCTGTCAACAACCGCGTGTTAGATAATTGGTTCGCGTCTAACGCCTCGGAAGCCCTGCATCTGAGCACTCGACCGAAGGTCGCCATCGTCAGCGAGCATATACTCACAATGCATCTATGTCCGAGCCACATGCAGTGGTGATCTGTAGTGCGCGTTCAGCGATGTTCACATCGACGGACTCAGTCCATGATCTCTGCGCTCTAGACAACATGCGCTACGCACCCATTCTCAGTACACATCGTCCGCATGTTCCGCAGTGGTGGGCGCGCTCCGGTTTAGGTGCATCGCATTTCTTGCACCACTTCCCGGGCCCATATGCTTCTTCGCCCTCTGGGGGTGCGAGAAGCGCCTCCAAGAAGCTTTCGTCCTCTCCATCAGCCAGCCCACTGGCTTCCTCACCACGAGCCTTGTCGCCAGACACAGGACCGGGATCGCGCACGAGCACGACGATGAGTGAGCAAAAGGCAAGGAACGTCAGGGTGTAGACGACCGAGAGATGCAGCGCCCCATAGAGCGGTGAGTTGCGTGCGCGGTAATAGTAGTTGACGAAGATGACGAGCAAGGATGGATGCGGCGCGCAAATCATAGCAATTGCTACTGCGAGTTCGGTGTCACAAATTATATGGTCAACAACGTGCTCTCAGCCATAGGATGGCCCGATTACGGCGCACTCACAGCACAGAGGAATGTAGTGATACCACCGCCTGCGGACCATCTCGCCGTCCGCTATATCGTCGTCGTCCACCGCACCGAGCCGCGGAGGCGTAGGGAGTCGTAAATCGAGCAGAGGCTGCTGGTGGGGGTCGTTCCGAGGCATTCGTAGAGCAGTATGTTCTCAGAGAGCAGGTCAAGATGTTTGGCGAGCAAGGAGGCAGACGAACATGAAGACCGTCGCTGTCGTCAGCGGTGTCCGTGGCAAGAGAGCTAGTGGGAAGCTGGAATGGGCGGAGGCAAAAAGTGTAGTTCGCCGGTTGTAGGCTCAAAGCTCTCGAGACTTTCCGGTGCAATCGGCGCTCACGGTGCCATCGGTTCGGTGTTTTCCGTGATGCCCGGAGTACTCAGCGTGCCAGGAATGGATATCCAACTTTGTCATACGTACTCGGCCACGATCATGACAACCTCCCATCCAGACTGGAATCGCAACTCCGGGGATCCATACTGAACGCCATAACATGTCTTTTTCATTATCTGCCGAACTCTCGCTTTGAAGCAAGTGACGTCGCTTCTTGGATATCCGCGACCGCTACCCGCGAGGATGGAGACCTGTCCTTCCGAGATTTGGATGCTCATCTTCTCATTCGCATGCACCGACGATGGCTCTACCGGCCGCTCGCTCTCACTTGTATCACGAGCCTTCCAGCACCTCTCCTACCCGTATCAATGGCAGTCGCTCGCAATATATGGTCACGCACAAGCAGCGGCCTTCACCAAGCAGCTATTTTCTCGGCCACCTTCAGGAAACCGTCGCCGGCCCATCGAACATCTCTTTGTCAGCACCAGGCATCCTTCCATCGCGTTCGACAACGCAACGTTGGCCTTTCTTCCGACGTGGCCCGGAATCCTGCGCAGTGTACTACGCTATGCGGCGCCGACATTACGGACACTTGCGGTCGTATCCTTCGAGGCACCCATGGCCAGCGCGGTCATCCTATCCCAGGCTCTCCGCGTCCACTACCCATTCCTAGTCGAGCTGACAATTCGTTGCCGATGTACACCACAGCAACTCTTGCAGGCAACGTCGATTTCTGTTCAGCCCAACGATAGCGACATCACAGACGTGTCCGTCGAAGCGCAGTATGGCACGTGGACCCCGATACCGACTCTGCGCCGCCTCCACGTTGCATGTGCCCTGCAAGGGCTCGTTCGCGGGACACAGGCTGAACACGCTCTTGTTACAGAGCTCGCTCCTTCTCTCACCCACTTCCGGCTTTCGGTACTCGATTTATGGGGCAGCAAGCGGCTAGCGGAGATCCTGCATGCAGAATGTGCCGTGCTCGGCATTGCGGACCCAGTCCTCGAGATATGGCCGAGCGCCATCCCTCCTCACTCCCTCTCGTCAAGTGCCGCAAACGGAACGTCGACTGCCCCATCTTCCCACAGACACCCGTTCCCTCAGCTACAGCGGCTTTCGTTCCCAGGCAATCGCTCGTCTGCTGTCCCACCGCCAGCGGTCGCGCTACACAAAGCGACGCGAGTGACATGGGACGGGGTACTTCCCTCTTCGGGCGCGCTCGAGCTCTTTGCGCTCCAGCCGCCGCCGACGGAGCTCTCCGGCGCCTACTGCTCGTGCTGCATGGACATGCGCGGGGATGGGAACGTGATGCGCGTCTTTGAGGCCCTCGCGCGGGGCTCGGACGAGCGGTTCCTCTACATCCCCTGCCGCACGAGGATGGTCTACGGCTTCGAGGAGGCGAGGGATGATTGGCTCGAGCGGATAGATGGTTTGTGCGGCTGCTGGGCCGCACGCCAAGACGAGGACGAGGGTCCTAGCGGGGGCAGAACGGCTGTAGATGCTACATTGGAAGAAGAAGAAGAAGAAAGCTTCGACCGTCCCGCCGGGAGGAAGCGCGGACGCGCAGCGGCGGAGGTGCTCAAGACTGCGGTGAAGTGGTTGCAGAAGGCGAAATTCTGGTGATTTCATGCTCGCTGCTCTCGCGAAGTCACTTGAGTGCTATCGCTCGCGCGTTCTGGGCTGGCTTGCCGCCCGTGCTGCTTCCATTACGAGCCTGCGCAAACGTCAGTACCATAACCTTCACGGATTATAGCGCGACCATCTGACGAATTGTGCATCTCAAGGCTATCGGTATAGACCATTGTATCAACATATGTAACGCATTGGACCTCAACCGTCGCTTCCTGTGGCGTTGTGATAGAGTTGTCTATTGCAATTTCTTCATTCATGCACCTTCAGGCGCGAAGATAGGGAAGAGAAACACATGCTGCCTGTCAGTGCCTTGGGTGCCTCTGGACCGTAGCGAGACATAGAAGGAGCAGGTATGCAACCCGATTCTACCATCGTTCAGTAGTCGCTGAGAACACGTAGTCCCTTCATCACGCCATTTTCTGTGTTCCCGGGCGTATTGCAGGGATGCGTATCCTGTGGGTGCTAGGGTCATGGATAGAACCACGCCGGCTGGTGAGTTGGTCGGTTGCGTAGACGGGTCCGCAGCCATCTAATCTTGGTGTGTCATGTCAGGGTGGGCGATACTCAACATGGATGCTCTACCCATATCGCAGTGACGCATGATATGATGGTCACCCCAGAGCGTATGTCTTCAGTGGTGAAGATTGCACCTCGTGTCCTTGCAGTGGCTGATATGTAAGTGGGAACGATTCATACGTTCATGACAGTTGGCAAGAACACAGATGGCGCTGTCGGTGGCCTCGTGTTCTGTTCAGCGAGCTTCCCACGTTGGAGCGCAGGTGCCCTGCGCCGCAGGCTATGGGGTGGGACCAACGGTCCCTGTTCAGCTTCAGCGCCCTGTGAGATACATAGGAGAGCGTGATGTGCAATTGTCATGCAGAGGTAAGTTTCCGATACTTGTTGCTGTGTCTCGCGTTTTCACTCCGCCGGGGATCATTCCAGTGCCAGAAGCCGCGGTAGGTACATGTGCAGCCAGCAGCCTATAAATAGCCAAGCTGTACATCTGAAGGCGACGAGTATGCAGAACGGCGGATGTAGCGGAGTCCGTCCGCGGTGTCTCATGAGGCAACGTCTCTCACGAATGCCCATGGCTTATCTCTCTTACTGGTCTACACTGCCTGCGATGCTTCTCGCCTCCGGGACGGCGACGTCCTTGGGGAAGTTGAACGGACATAGCTGCGTCATCTGTCGCCGCGCCTCGACCTGCTCCGTACAGCTTCTCCGCATCCACAACAACGCTATCGGTCTTCTGTGGACGGGGAAAATGCACTTCGTCTCTTCTGGGTCCGTTCACTGGCTCTGCTGACTGCTGCGCGGCGACATAGCCTCGCTTCTCCCTCCAATACTGCGCCACTACTTCCTGACCAAGGGGCGTGCGCTGGGTCCAGCCCTGTCGTACCGCAGGAGAAGGAGCTCTGTCTGTGTTTGGCGGCTTCCATCGCGGCTGCACATGCGCTATTCTTGGGCTCGCCATAATGGCAGCCGATCGCACCTATCGCCTCCATCGCCATCCCACCCATATCCAGCGCGCTTGTGAGGAGTGGCCGCTACGGAGTCTGTGCGGTATATAAGAGCACCCACTTGCCTATGGACTGGCATCCCCACACCACTCGCAACCAGAAACAACATGTCCAACTTCATCGCATCCCGCTCAGTCCCTTTCGTCTCCCGCATCGCCGGCCGGCATGCGAAAGACATCATCGCCCGCGACAAGGCTAGGGCGCAGAAGATCCTCCAGGGCATCAACCCCCATGGGCCGACCGCCTTCCACGAGCTGCGCAGGCGGCGCCATGACCACCACCACGGCCACGGTCACGGCGGTGGAAACTCAGGCGCTGGCACGGGCGGAAGTACTGGAGGTAGCGGCGCTGCCCCGCCCACCTCGTCGTCGGGCGACGGTGTTGACGTGACCGACGCGGGGGTCACTTACACCGCGGCCGTCGGTATTGGCAGCCCGGCCACTGACTACACTTTGCTCATCGACACCGGTACGTTTGAACAATGCCTCGCGTGATGTCGGCGGTAGTTGATACAATCCCCACAGGGAGCTCGAACACCTGGGTCGGAGCTGAGAAGGCGTACCATCCCACCAGCACTAGCAAGAAGACGGGACAGACTGTGGTGAGTGCCTTGTTTCTGCGCCCCGTGGCACTATGCGCTGCGGATTCTCAGGACTCCACTCTACTCTTTCTCAGAACGTCAGCTACGGCTCCGGCTCCTTCTCCGGTACCGAATGTATGTCGTTCCACCCGCCTCATACGCTCCATGCACGTTGCTAATGATTGCTGCCGCAGACACCGACACCGTGACGCTAGCGCCTTCGCTCGTGATTCAGAACCAGAGCATCGGCGTCGCGTCCACCGCGCAGGGCTTCCAGGACGTCGATGGTATTTTGGGCATTGGTCCTGTTGACCTCACCCAGGGCACCGTCTCGGGCGGGCAGACCGTGCCTACCGTTACGGACAACCTGTTCGCGCAGGGAACCATTGCGAACAACTCGATCGGTATCTTTTACGAGCCCACCACTGAGAGCGGCGCGCTCAACGGCGAGCTTACGTTTGGCGATGTCGACACCAGCAAGTATGTGTAGCCGGCATACGCTGTGCCGCCAACATAGCTAACTCGCCAGCTTGTAGGATCTCTGGCGAAGTGACCTACGTGCCCATTACCTCCACGCAGCCTGCGTCCATGTACTGGGGCATCGACCAGGAGCTGACGTACGGCACGGACACGACCCTGCTCTCGGGCTCCGCAGGCATCGTCGACACCGGCACGACGCTGCTCCTGCTCGCGACAGATGCGTTCCAGGCGTACGAACGTGCGACGGGCGCGAAACTCGACAACGCCACGGGGCTCCTCACGCTTACCGAGGCGCAGTTCGAGAACCTGCAGTCGCTCTTCTTCAACATCGGCGGCACGACGTTTGAGCTCACCGCGAACGCGCAGATCTGGCCCCGCGCGCTGAACGCGACGATCGGCGGCGAGGAGGGCAGGATCTACCTCGTCGCGTCCGACCTGGGCAGCCAGAGCGGACAGGGCCTTGACTTCATCAGTGCGTGGATGAGCTCACTTAGAGTAGTGTCGGCGCTGACAAGGCCACTGTAGACGGCTTCGCGTTCTTGCAGCGCTTCTACAGTGTGTACGACACGGGCAACAGCCAAGTTGGCCTTGCGACGACGCCGTTCACGGATTCGCAGACCAACTGAACTGGTGCTATCACAGAGGAATGATCCGACGAGACTTATATGTGCGGACTGCTTGACATCGCGTGCGTAACGGTGGATGTCTCCTGTCAATTGTTGTACCTGTAGCTCTTTGGTGTCAATGACTATAATGCTCGAGCTTGCTATGGATTATGAGAGGACTCTCAGGCGGAGGAATATGCGGCTATGAGTATGGACCTCCTCCGTCAAACCACGCTTCCGAGCGCTAGGTGCGTCATTCCAAATGGCTTTTATATCCTCCAGATGCCATGACCAATTCGAGGCCGAGTAAGGTGATGGATCCCGGTCTCGCCGTCGTTCCCGCGATTGGCGAGACACTCCTCAGACATGTTGTCAGCACGGCCATGTACGGGATGCCAGAACCGTACTGAATGGTGACCGGCGACCCTCGTACGGCGAGAAGTGTCTATACCTCGGACACATTGATGCACATTCAGTACGGCCGCTGAGGACGGGTTGTAATCCGACGCTGAATCACGTCTATGGTCTAGATGCTGACAACAAAAATGTTCGCTCCAGGATGACAACGTCCATCTATCACCGGTAGAGCATCATCTGGCACGGGCAAAGGAATTACTGACGAGTCCAATTTGCTCGCCGGTAAATGATAGCTACCCCTACCGTGGTGCTGCTACTCGAACCGTATGTCGATGCCATCTAGAGGTAGATAAGTAACCCCAGGGAGAGGTCCGCGCCCTTCTGGGAGGCAAGACGACGTTGCATCTAGCAGGACTCAAGCTCAGTACAATGCAAAGAACACTCATGATACACATACCGATCAGTGGATACCCGGAAAGATCTTGTAGGGCGTGCGCTTCGTCCACTGGACCCACTGGTCGCCGAACTCCTTCTTCAGCACCTCGTCCTCGCGCACCATGCGCGGGAACAGCGCGCTGATGATGTACAGGTTGAAGGACGTGTACAGCACCGCGATCGTGAGCCCCGCCGTCGTGTTCAGCATCCCGGTCTCCACGAACCACGACCCGGGCGCGCTCAACATGATGATCATCCCGACGGTGAGTGATATCCAGCCGGTGTAGCTCGGGTGGCGGACGTAGGCGTACGGCCCGTCTGAGATCAGCTTGTGGCCGTCGACGATGCTGAGGTCGTACGTGAAGTGGCGCCCGAGGTGCCGGAAGCAGACAATGCGGAGCGCGCCGCCAAACGTGCCCAGGAACGCGCCGACGATGAACAGCGGGGATATGTTCACCTTCTTCGCCGCCGACGGAGAGCCGAACGTAAGTATAGATATGACTGACGCCGCGAGGGGCGAGGAGGGCTGATGGCTCGCGACGATCAAGGCGACCTCGCAGAGCGTGAAGGCCCAAATGAGTGTCTGGAGAGCATGAGTGCCGACGTGCAGCGGTTCGCGCGAAAGCACTTACCATGTTGATGTACGGAACCCAGTGGACAATCCCCGCGATCGTGTCGCGTCTGGTAAACCGCGCGACGGCGTCCTTTTTGGGCCGCGGGGTCGGCGCCATCGTCCCATTGTGGACCACGGTGGTGGCAGAGAGTAGCAAGGGAAGCTTGAGCAGAGGAGCGGACAACATTGGGATGGGATAATGAGGGGGCGCGCCGAGTGAGACGAGGTAGCGGGGCAACTGCTGAGCGCTGAGCGTCCGACATTCGTTGAGACTTATATGTGTCCTCTCGTCGCCGCACCGCGTACACGCGGGCATGCGGTCCCTAGCGTCGATATTCCGTCATAGACATTATCTGAAGGGCCAACACATCACAAATGCGGTTGGTATGAGCGTCCGGGAAGGGCAGAAACGAGAGAGGACGTACCGTCGTTGTGGATGGCGGCTAGAACACTGCTGCGTTTCCCAGGAGATGCGCCCGACATTGGAAACTCTGGGCATGAACCAGTGGATCCACCCAGACCGAGCTCGCGTCCATAGCGTTTACCTGCGGTGTGGAGAGGGTCATGAGATGCTCGCCTATCGAAGCCCTAAAGTTCTTGCTAACTTCTCTGAGACCTCGGACTGTGCCCAGTCATAAACTCAACATACTGGGAATTCCTGAGCTTGGGAAATCCACGTACGAGAGAAGGAGCGTTTCGAACCTGCGCAGAGCCGACCCGTAACCCCCGGTCAGGAACGTCGCGAAGGTTCGTATCAAGCCATCGGTGAAACTAATGAATACGCGGGCGTTTGTTTGAGCTAGTAGTGCGGTGTATAGCATAGCTGCTAGTTATGAGGCAGCTACCCTTGGCTGGTGCGCAGTGTCTGCATGCATCGCTGGGTTGGCAGTACTGGTGCACGGTTTGACAAGGGTTCCAATTCAAATGCAGTACGCGGTTCGCGGGAGGGTGTAAGGCGCTGGGTCAGCGATGCCGCTCACCAGACTTTGCCGTCGACGGGTGCGCGATGCCCACGCGGAATCGATAGGAGCCTATGTAGCTAGACAGAGCTAAAGACCGGGTCAGAAAGTGGGGTCGATGGCCATGCGGTTTGCCTCAGGCTGGAGGCTCACCGGCACCACATGGAGACGGAGACATCAGAGAGGCCGGGTAAGATCATGTGCGTACGGGATTGAACTTCGAACGTTCGGCCACCGAACTCGTTCATGACAAACCGCTCTTTCTATTCCTCGTCATCCTACTTCTGTTCCAGCTGAGATGACGTTCACGTTACGAGTTTGCTGCGCGCTACCTCTCTGCACATTGTCGACCGGGCTCAGCGACGATGAACTCACAACCCTTGGATTTTGGGGTGAAGGCGAGCCCTTTCATCCCGCAACGTCCATCTCTCACTGAATACTATCCAACCACCTTGATATATAGCTACTTCTCCGGGTGTTATACAGATCGTTGCATTCGTCAAGGCTGACCCCGGCCAGCTAGGCTGCGAGTCTTCTCATCGCTTCCTTCGTTTCATTCCCACTTACTCACTTTGCTCACTCGCTCTTTCGCTCTCAGACGTCACGTGCTTCATGATGGAATGTGTTCGGAAGCATCACACGTCTTCAGTTTTTCAACAAGATATGCCTCAGTCGCCTATGTCTCCTGCGTGTCCAGCCTCACCCACCCTCAGCGATTCTGAAACCCTCTACTCCACGCTGAGCAACGACTCGTTACGTCCACTTACTTCAATCGTCGTTCTTCCAAGCGTCGTTCTTCCAAGCGTCGTCCCAACCCAGCGCGCTCCGGTCCCAGGAGCCTGCCTTCTGCCCATGCGTCACCCAGCCCAACGTGTCCATCACGACGCCGGCCGCGCGCACGAAGAGGGAGCCGTCGACCTTAGAGATGCCCTCGTGTGTCTCCCGTCCCTCCAAATCGAATGCGCCAATCGCGCCTCCAGGAGGTGTCCGTCCATAGCGCTGCGCGGCGTAGTACAACGCGCGAATCGCCTTCACCGTGTGCGCATCCGGCGCGTATAGCACCGATGCAACGATACCGGGCCACGCGTTGAACTCTTCGTCTTCGCGCGGATTTCCGATGGAAGAGGCGTCCGCCTGGGGCACCTTCTCGTGCGGCGGCCGCGGCGTGGCCGTGTACGACATCGCGAGTCCGGCATCGATCCTGGGCCGGCCGCGCACGGTTAGATAGATGAGAAGCACGGGGACTGTAGAGCGCAGTAGCGTCGCCTTCGATCCCTCGGAGGGTATCGCCGCGAGCAGCGAGGGAACGAACAGCGACGCGTTGAGCATATGCATGAGGAAAAAATCCAGGCGCGGCTTGCGGCCGCGCCGACCCGAGCCGACGAGTAGCAATGTCGTGGTCCAAAGGAGCTCCTCGACTTTGTCATCGAGCTCTGCCTGTCCACGTGCGATATCGATCTGCCACAGAGCAGAGAGCCGTCGTATTTCCTCCGGCCGACCATCAGCGCAGGCCGCTTTAAAGCGCGCCGAGAGGAGCGCATCCGAGTCGTATGGCATGACAGGCCTCATGGTCTCGGAGTCGTACGCCTTGCAAAGAATAGAGAGCAGGGAGTGACCTTTGGATGGCTGGCGGTGCTGAGGGTTCTGGGATGGACGGATTGGCGCCTCTGGAGAGGGGGGCGCGTTCTGTAGATCAAAGAGTTCTGGCCGGAACGCGTCGTGAACCGCTGTCTGAGCCAAGGCTGGGCAGCCGTCAACATCGATATGCAGCATGAGCGGGTGTAGGCTCACCTTGTGCTACCATTGCGTCGCTCCCGAACTCAACCGCGTACTAGACGAAGTGTGAGCCATGACCTGCAATCTTGCGTAAGCACGTACCCCCATCTGGATCAAGGGATGAACGCTGACATGATAGTAGCTCAGTACCGTCATGAATACAGCCAGGGCGTGTGCTCTGATGGACTTACGCTCCCCCCACAAACCTCAGCAGCATGTGTGATCCGTTCCCGTTGGCCGCGGGCGCAAAAACATACCTCTCCAGCGTCTCTCCCGCGCCATGCTGTGTGACTTCCTGCGTGAAGAAGTCGAGGTAACCCGGGTAGTGTCTGTGGGCCAATACTTAGACAACGATAGCCACCCGCGTTTGACGAAACCGGCTGCGCACTTTGCGTCCCCAAGGAAGGTGGTCCAGTTCGCGGCGTTGACCTGCACTTCCAGTTCCTCGGTGGTCCCTCCTTTTCTGTTCAGGATGTACAGATCCCAAGGATCCTTGCCTTCTGCGTCGAATATCTTCTGTAGCAGCGCGGCCGGCGCACCCAGGTCGTACGCCGCCAGAAGGCTGCGCGTAGTATGAGGCTATTGCAACGGGATACGACGGCCGATGTCTGGACAACGAGGGAACATGGAACGCTTACTGGTGGCTCAGATGGTTGTGGAACCCGACGCGCCCATAGAAACAATGGTGTCTCTCGCGGTCTTCCTTGAGGAGACGTTCCGCTGTGACTTTCGTCTCGAGCGTCGACCCAGGGAGGTTGAGCACTCCTTGACGGAGCGTTGGCAGTAGCGTTGGTTTGTTCTGAGGCATGGTGGTGGCTGTATGACGGAGGGGATGTGTCGCGGTACGTACCTTATACATGCCATCCAATGGTATAGGAGGGCTTACTCAGGCTTACTCACCGGGATGTACATGACCTGCGGCCTGAACTTTCAGTTCCGCATGAATGTACTCCAAGAGGATGCCCAGGGGGGGTCGCCTGATCAAAGCGTGATATAGTTGGGAGTGGAATCGTCATCCAGGACCGGTAGATGCCGCTGGACCAGTCTCGTGCCTCAGAGCACCGCAGTCTACCGAAAAAACGGATGTGGGACCCATACAGGTCAGCATGTTACTACTTAACTTCATATATCTGGTTCTGGTGAAACTGGCCTGAAGCACAACGATGGAGATCAGGGGAGGCGCCCAACGTTCGCTTCTGTCGGAGCGCACGGAAAGATTACAGGACAACTGGCAAGGAACCACACACCTGCGACGAGACTTCCGAAAAGCATGATGAGATACAATGGTACAGACAGCAACGTGCACATGAGATCCTACAAAGCCACAGACCGGTCATCACGCCCCGGCGACAGCAGCGCCTGCACTCCCGACCGCCTTCGGCATTTTCTTGTCGCCTGCTGCGAGTTGCTCGAGGTCGGCTGCCTTGAAGTAGTGCGGGGCGACTGAACAGATGCATTAAGGAACATGACGTCAAACATGATGGGGCGACTGCGGCTCACCTTCCAAGAGCCATGACGGCTTGATCTCCATGACTTGTCGCATGTAAGACTTGGACGTCATGACGAGCTCGTAATATAGGACAGCCTTGACGGGCGGGGTGTGGTTGAAGAGACTTGATGACGGGTGGACGTACACCGTCTGGTTAGTTTTCATCGTCCTGTACGAGTCACCACTTCGCTGTAGTGACGCCTGCGATACACAAAGGATCAGAAATACTGGCTAGCGACATCGACAGGATGGGCTCACAGTGTTGTAGAAATACCCGGCGGTGATCGCCTTTTGGATGGGCGTGATGTCGTTGGTGTTGGGGTTGGCGGTGACGACGATCTCGACACGCTCACACAGGCCTGCGAGCTGGTCGCGGATGTCGCGTGCACGGCTGAGACTCTTAAACTGGAGGAATTGCTCGTAGCAGAACTGCTGCGAGTAGTTCGTTTCCGCCCACTGCTCCCACACGTTCAGCAGCGTGAAGTGGTCCCCTCCCGCGCGAACGAAGTTCTGCCGCGCCTGGTCCGCATGCAGCTTCTTGTCCTTTGGCCGGTAGAAGAGTGAACCTGACTCCTGCAGCATGGAGATGATGGTGAGGACCTGTGCGAGATCATGTGTGAGTTTCCTTGCGTTACGGAAGAAAGTGACGCATCGTACTTCATCTGTGCACGAGTACTTCTCGCTGGCGATGATCGCCTTCGACAGCATCGGGTCCACGGGGAACTCTGCCATTCGCCGTCCGAGCTTCGTCAGCTCTCCCCTGTCGTTCAGCGCACCTAGCGCGTACAACAGCTCTAGTGCACGCATCAGCGTCTCGCCTGGCGGTGGGTCCATGAACTCGAAGCCAATCAGGTCGTTGATACCAAGCGACTTGAGTAGCAAGACGACCATGCCCAGGTTTGTCCGCTGGATCTCGGGCACGGTATTCTCTTCGAGCTCGTTTGAGTACGCCCACTTGGTGTAGAGCCTGAAGGCCTTCCCGGGACCGACACGGCCGGCTCGACCTGCTCTCTGGTTGGCAGATGCACGCGAACACTAGGCGGATGATAGAATCAACCTTTGCGTTCGTGTAGATGTTGCGAGGTGATCACTTACTGGTACTACGACTAGAGACGACATCCCTGTCCTGGGGTTGTACGAGTTTTGCTTGACGAAGCCCGGGTCAATCACGAACACGACGCCATCAATGGTGATTGACGTTTCTGCGATGTTCGTAGCAAGCACGACCTTGCGAGCACCTTCCGGTGTCGGTTCGAAGATCTTTGCTTGCATTTCGCTAGGTAGGTTGGCATAGATAGGGCAGACGATGAGCTCTTTGATCTTGTTACCAAGCGCACGAGCAGTTTCCTGTAGATTCTCCTGTGCGGCTTCAATTTCATCTTGGCCCTGCACGAACGAGCATAAGTGATCTCCGGGGATGTCTCGAGATGGTTTTACGTACTGTGAGGAAGACCAGAATGTCGCCCTTCGGCTGAGTGGTGTGGATTTGGAAGACGGTAGTTATAGCAGCGTGGAGATAGTTCGCTTCTGGCTGAGGGGTGTAGTGGATGTCTACGGGATAGCGACGTCCAGGGACTGATGCACAGATGAGATCGGAGTGTACGTCCTGCCTGAAATGGGCCTAACGTACCGTAGAAGACGGGTGCGTCGTCAAAGTACTCGCTAAACTTCTCGGCATCCATGGTTGCACTAGAGATGAGCAGCCGTAGTTCCGGTCGGAAGCGCGCGATATCCTAACGATACAATCAACCACCTGCAACCGGGGAACGCATGAGAGCGGTCAAGACGCACCTTGACGAGAGCAAACAGAATATCCGTACTGAGTGTTCTCTCGTGGGCCTCGTCGATGATGAGCGCCGAGTAACCCGCTAAGTCCGGCTCCGTCAGGAACTCGCGGAGAAGCATGCCGTCGGTCATGTACTTGAGCACCGTCTTGTCGCTCGTACAGTCCTCGAACCGGATCGAGTATCCGACCTCGTAGCCGACCTTCGTGCCCATCTCCTCAGCCACACGCGCGGCAACGGACATCGCTGCGACACGTCGAGGCTGTGTACAGCCGACCTTCAGTCCGTTGGCGGTATATCCAGCTTCGTGGAGGTATTGCGGGAGCTGTGTCGTCTTCCCTGAGCCGGTCTCGGCGACAACGATGAGGACTTGATGCTCCTTGATTGCTTCCAGGAGCTGATCGCGGTATTGGTATATAGGCAGGGATTTGCGCGTCTCGTCGATTGTTTTCGCTGAAACTGTGTTAGCGCGATATCTCAGGCTGTGCTAGCTGGTACTGACCTCGTTTCTCTGCCTCCTCAATTTGCTGCTGCAACAACTTGTCTGCGGCGCTCATCGTACCCTCGCCACCGAGAGTACTCTCCATGACGAATTTGATGGTCTGGCTCTCGTCGAAGACGTACTCGTAGTCGTCGACCATCTCCTGCTTGTCCATAGCACCGACCTTGAAGGTACTGTGCTTGGCCTGAGCTGCCTCCCATTGGTCAACGTCCGTCGTGAACTCGCCGTCCTTCGGTTTCGCCTCCTCGTACCGCTTGTATAGTACATTCTCTTTCTTCTTCTTGTCGATCTTGCCCTGCTCCGTGAAATAGTCTTCCGGGAGCTGATACCCATCCCACCTGTCGTTGATCTTCATCCGCTCCTCGACTAACCGCAACAGCTCCTTCTTGCGATCCAACTCCCGCTTCTCGCGCTTCGTCATCTTCATGCCGTGGAACAACGCCTCGTCATCTGCGATCTCCTTGCGAAGCAGCTCGATTTGCTGAAGCTCGCGTTTCGTCAGGTATTCTTGCCGGGAGTGTTCGCGCAGCGAGGGCATAGCGCGCGCTCGCGCCTCCGCGTCGTCCGCCAGTCTGCGCCTTTCCGCCGCCTCCGCCGCCGCACCCGTGCTCTTCGACGAGCGGTCCTCCACGATTCGCTTCGTCTTCTCCTTGTCGCGCTCGCGCACGCGTTCCGCGAACGCATCACGCTCTTGCAAGTCCTCCAACCTCTCGCGCTCCTTCCGTGCCTCCTCATCTTCAGGCAGCTCCACGGTCATGTCCTCGTCCTCTTCTCTCCTATAACGCTCCTCATCGTCGTCCTGCCGTGGCCGTTTCCGCACCTTCTCTTCCTCGTCGCTCTCCCATTCTCGCGTGTCGCCTTCTCGTTTCCGTAGGTGCCGCTCCTTCTTCTCCTTCCGGTCCGACTTCTTTGAGCTGCGCCCGGTATCAACGTCGCCACCGGCCGTGTTATCCTCGTCCAGAAGGAAGTCAAATCGTTGGGCGCGGAGAGCCTTGGCCTCCTGCTCGGCTTGTTTGCGTGCACTGTCAGAAGCCTTCTTCTTGGTTTTACGGGGCACGCGTGCGAACACTTCTCGAGCAAAGTTATGGGCGTCGGCGGTGTCTGGGAGACCAGAGGCGTTCAGAGAGACAAATAGGGCCTCCGGGGACTTTGCAGAGGTTGCTGAGGTTGTCAAGATGCTTTAGTCACGATCTGGGACGGAGCACGGAGGTACGCACCGCAAGCCACGACGTAGTCCACGATACTACGGTCTGAGAGACCGAAGAACTGGGCGTGCATGTCAGCATTGTGCCCTGTCTCAGCTGCATGCTGGCCTGCTTACCTGTAGCGCATTGTCACTGATATATCGTTCGAGGTCGGACATGGCGGCAGGAGGAGAGCAGTGAGCGCTACTCGCAGCGGTGAGCACACGGCGAGTGTGGGCGCTTGGGCATCAGGCCACCGGCGCCTACTTGAAAGGCGCCGTGCCGATCTCAAGGCGCCTCTGACCTTGTCCTCGATCGTCCGTCCCATTTCAGCACCATCTCCTTTCGGTCCAGGGGCCATTGGTCATGCGTGCGACTCCTCCGTCGAAATTGCGTCTTCACTATTTCAGAGCACCCCGTTATGCCCGTCCTGCTGCTTGGTGATCAGCCTCGGGCTCGCGTCAGTCTCGTCCGGGATGAACAAGCGTCTCCACTGACATGAGTATATCAACCACCTGCCAATGTGCTAGCTGCGGTCGCCAACCACTTCCTCATAGCACCTCAGCGACTTTACGACCACCACATCTTCACCTCCTGCCTACACTCTTATGGCCGCTCCAACTCAAGTGAAGGCAATCACCGTGGACAACGGCGTAGACGTGTTCTATCGCGAGTCGTACCCGAAGTCGACCAAGAATTCAGCAGCGCTTCCTGTCGTTTTGCTTTTGCATGGCTTCCCGTCTTCCTCGTTTTAGTACCGCGACCTCATTCCGCGCCTCGCCGAGAAGTACAGGGTCATCGCCCCCGACCTGCCAGGGTTTGGTTTCACCGTGGTCCCTGACGAGCGCAAGTACAACTACACGTTCGCCTCCATCGCCACAACCACACTGGCGTTTCTGGACGCGCTCGATATTGCCAAATTCGCGGTCTATGTCTTTGACTATGGCGCGCCGACGGCCTTCAGGTCGGTGTCTCCCGGTGCCGCCTACACAGACAAGTACTCACTTTGTGCCACACGCCAGGATCGCTCTGCAGCGTCCCGAAGCGATAACCGCTCTCATTACTCAGAACGGAAACGCGTATGAAGAGGGTCTTGGCCAGGACTTCTGGCCTACCGTGCAACGAGCGTGGGCGGACCCTTCACCGGAAAACATCAAGACCCTGTACGGCTTCTTAACGCTAGAGGCTACGAAGGGCCAGGTTTGTCGGCACAGCTCTTCCCTCTCATGCGAATTCTGACTCTATTTTCGCTCCAGTACATCACCGGTGCTCCCAACCCGGAGGCGATCCCGCCGGAGACATATCATCTCGACTACTACCTCACGACGCGTCCGGGGAACGCCGCTATCCAGGTCGGCCTATTCGTGGACTACAAGAACAATGTCGCGTTGTACCCCGATTTCCACAAGTACTTCCGAGAACACAAGCCGCCGACTTTGGTCATCTGGGGGAAGAACGATCCCATCTTCATTCCTCCGGGCGCTGAGGCGTTCAAGAGGGATAACCCGAACGCTGTCGTCAAGTTTGTGGACGCTGGGCATTTCGCCTTGTGAGTTCGACGAGCACGCCCCCGAATAAGTCACCAGCGCTGATCACACTTGTCAACAGGGAATCCTCGTTGGAGAAAATCAGTACGGAGATTGTGGCATTCCTCGCTCATATCGGACTGTAACAAGGACCAGCGGTTGTTCCTTGCCTTGAAGTAGCAACAGTGAATTTGTATCACCTCGTCACATCGTATAACACATGAAACCCATGGGCACTGCCTAATTGCCTCACAGCACTGACAGTGAACCTCCTATCCGACAAGTTGGGTGCATGTGCTTGGAATTATCGTCGTTAATAGTCAACAAAAAGCCTCGAGGGCAACTGAACACAGGCGCCTCAGACAATACACACCATTTCGGCTTACATATTGCCTTCAAGTTGCTCATGGTGGTAATCTCATGTGAATCACCAACGACGAGCAAAGTCAGGTTACGCTATACTAGTAGTGTCTGTGCCAAAATCCCCGTACGACCTGCTTTTTTTCTCCAACTCCTTACACCAGCAACACAAGCAATCCGCCTGGAATCTCAATCGGGCCATCATTACAACCAACAGCTCGTGCGTCTCCCGAACAGCCGAGGGGGACGCTCCCGACACGATGAACTCGGATTTGGAGCGAGATTCCGTTCAGTTGGAACTGCGAATGGCGATTCACCAATTTCGCCGCACCGAGACTTGCAATGTGTACGGCATTTCTCGTTTACACAAGCTCGGCCCAGGCGCAACAATGGGCAGCGACACGCTCGAACGAATAGCGGACCGTAAGCGCGCACACGGGAAATCCACCCACCAGACGATCTCTACCGAGAGACCAAGTGGCCCAGGACGTGGGAACTTGGTGAAGCCATATTGGAGCTCGCCCACAACTTGTCCATTTGATCCCACCTCAACACTGTGCCACACTCACAGCTTCGCAGGTTCTTTCCGCCAGACCAGGCCGGGTCCAACGTTCCGACACGGGAGCTATCGAGCTTGAATATCTCGCCCCGAATCGGACGAGATAAAACCGTTCGCTCGTGACAGCGGACACGGGTTAACTCCACCTTGACCCTCCCTGACGCATTGCAGGTCAAGTTGACTGCCCACCACAAACTAATGAACCTGAAGCCCCAGCCTTGGGGGAAATGATGCGTGACGATGCCAAACGGGTAGGAAGATAATGCAGGAGCAATTCGGTGACGACATGCCAGACAGCGTGGCAGGAATCTCCCTGATCCGTCTCCCGACTTCGCGCCCTCCATCCTACATGAAGATATTTTTGCTCTCGCCACTACCTCAACTGGTTCCGGGAGCATGTAGTTCATGGAGTATGCTCAGACGCGTCGCTACTCTGACTCCGGGTCCGAATCAATGGGGACCATGTCGCGTGACCGCGTCCCTGTGGCGGTGTCGGTATTAGGAGAGCGTGGACAGATTGGGATATGGCCACGGCGTTCGTCCTGACGTTCTTGCGCTGTTTGTCCTCCTCACTAGCGATTATAAAACATTTTATTGGCCTGTGAAGATTGGGTCATGCTCAAATAGCAATGCATTGATGTTACAGGGGCAGATCTCAACCCGCAACCTAGTGCGGATGTGATAGCGTACTTTTGACGTCTCTTATCAGGACCCGTTCCCATTTGACGCCCGCTCTCTTATTTTTGCCACACGGCTCCGGTGTATGCTGCGAACACTTATCTCGCCTGTCCCCTCGATAGCACGGGTGCCTCTAACCCACCCGCCTTATCTCGGGGATATGGCTGGCTTCACCGTTGTCTCTTTTCTTTCACTTCCTTCCCCGGAGTACCCCGCACCTCGTTCTTGCTGTTTTTCCTGATCCTGAGTTGAGGTCTCTGCTGCCACCGCGATGTCTGACACCGTGCAATTCATCAACAACCTCTCTGGCGCATCTGCCGCACAGGGGCCATTAACACACTCGCATGGAAATGAGCCGAGTCATTCCCATGGGCCGGACGAGCATGGGCACACGCACGAGCACCTGGATCACCCTGGTAAGTCGTTGCCCAGCAGTCTGTGTGGGCCAATGAAGCCTACCGGCATGGGTGCAGGAAAATACGCCGAGCGAGACATGCCCAACTACACATCGCGCAACTTCGAGGAACGTGGCTTCACGGTTGGGATCGGCGGGTGAGTCTTCCCCGCGCACACGACCAGGACCTCTGCTCCGTACGCGTTCTGAACAAACATTCTCGCAAGGCCTGTCGGCTCCGGCAAGACTGCGCTCACGCTAGCACTCTGCCAGAAGCTCCGAAAGGAGTACAACATTGGTTTGTACCCCTATACACGGATTGTCCGATCGAAGCCTCATCTGAACCGCTGAATGTCTGTAGCGACCGTCACCAACGACATCTTCACGAAGGAGGACCAGGAGTTCCTCATCAAGAATAAGGCGTTGCCCCCATCGCGAATCCTGGCCATTGAGACCGGCGGCTGCCCACACGCCGCGATCCGAGAAGACATCAGCGCCAACATGGGCGCGCTGGAGACGTTGCAGGCGAAGTACGGCTGCCAGTTTCTCTTCGTCGAGAGCGGCGGAGACAACCTGGCAGCGAACTACTCGCGCGAACTCGCAGACTACATCATCTACGTGATCGATGTTTCGGTGCGTCCCTTCGCGAGGACCTTCAGGACGAAGGCGCATGATCAACGTTATGACAGGGAGGCGACAAGATCCCAAGGAAAGGGGGGCCTGGCATCTCCCAGTCTGACCTTCTTGTGGTCAACAAGGTATGCATTCCTACTTACCGAGAGACGTCATGGATGGCTGACTGTTCGCGCAGATCGATCTTGCGCCTTATGTTGGCGCATCCCTGGAGGTTATGGAAAGAGACTCGAAGTTGATGCGGGGAGATGGTCCAACGGTGTTCACAAGCGTGAAGCAGGGCAAGGGAGTAGACGACGTTGTGGATCTCATCCTGGCGGCTTGGCGGACTGCAGGGAGCCCCGGGAAGCCGGGGGCGGTGACGGACGACTGAAGGGGAGGTGGGAGGCAGACAGGCTCAGAGACAATGTACACCTATGTAGGCGGGTATGTATCGTGGTTCAGAAGCCCTCGACGTGCTTTCGCCAAGAGTTGGCGCGAGTGTATTGGCGGCCACGTGGGGGCGTGTCTGGCACGTGATCGTGTTGCTGCCGCGTGTGTTGCGCGTGCGCGGTTTGGGCGCCAACGAAAGTCCAACAAAGGATCCCTCGCGTCGCTTCCCGAGTCTGTCCCCGATCTCGCTCCCGTCCAGCTCGCTGCTTAACGGCACTCCCTCAGGCAACCTCTCCGCGCGTCCTCCTCAAGACACCATATTCTCAACACGCACCCGCAAACATATACCCGATTTAGACCCAACACCCCGCATAGCAGACAACCAGGCACATTGTGGTACGTACCTCTTTTACCCTCCTGCGGAAGCGGAAGTGCATGGGAGGCGCGGCTTCTGAGGTTGAGGGTGGAGAGTAGAAGAAAGGCATCAACGCGTCGGCCATGCCATGCCATATGAGTCTCGGGACGGCCATACATGTCTCCCTTTGTTCAACGTGAGAAGGCACACGCGCCCTATTGTCCGCCACTTATGTTCGTCTTGAGTAAGGCGACAGCGGTGGACTACTTAAACTGATTTTGCTGCCGACACGCGTTGCCTCAGTGTGTGTATACGGAACAATGCATAGTGGTGTTGCGATGACTGCTGCGGGGCATGGCTTGCTTCCACCTACCACCGAACTTGACCATATATCGATCCTGACCCATTCACACAGAACCAGCGCGACATCAAGCGTACGCAGGATAGACTGAATAAAAAGGTTTGTAGCTCCATTGCTTTCTAGGTGCGTCGTCCAGTGCACAATTTTAGATCTTCTACTGACCTACACATCCTTGCTAGCCACGTTCTGTAGCGCTGAATTATCTCCTTCCTCATCATGGCATCCCTCTTCCATGGGACGTCCTACACTGGCGCCACAGCATTCCCATCCTATGGCAGCGACGATGATCGCTTTGAGCGGGAGCGAGGGCGCAAATCCTCATCCCCTGGTACACCGGTCCTCCCGCCACAGGATGGTCCGTCTAAACCAAAAGCTGAGGCATCCCCTACCAACTCCGACGATTCCTCGATGTTGGACCTTTCAGACCTCTCCTTCGTATACGAGCCGAACTCCTCTGGGAAGATTGTCCGAGTGTCTAAGGGCTCCCCCAAGCCCACCACCCCGCCCACGCCATCCGACACACCGCCTAAAGCACCCTCTCCCCCACATATGCCGTCTTACTCTCGCCCAGCGCCCCTTGCCCGCTCGGAGTCCTTGCCCCAAGACTCCCTGTATGCTCCTCGTCAGTTCCAGCGTGTGGCATCAGGGCCCGCTGCTGCCACTCCAGCAGGGATAGCACGCGGCTTCTCATCACTCGCTACAGCGACCGGGGGAACTGGCCGCAAGACGGGCCCCCGCCGTGTCCGACTGGAAGATCTCCCTGAAGGCGAGGCGCAACCGAAACCAAATGCGCAGGCCGGGACGGGATTGATTGTGGACGAGAAGGAGAACCAGCGCGCTGCGAGAATCATTCGACCTGCACGATCGGTCATCGGTAAATCGCTCGGGTACGAGAGGGTGACGGAGACAAACGAGGAGCCGGAGCCGCCTGCCTCTGCTGCGCCCTCCCATCACCCCATCCGTCCACGACGCTCAGCAAGCTTGAGCGACACACCACCTCATATTGACACAGCCGTTGACCGCGTTGAGCGGCCGATGGGATACCATCGTGCTGCGCCGTCATTAGGTGCTCGTCGTGTAACGCTGGAAGAGAAGATTCGGCAGGAACGCGAGATTGCTTTGGAAGAGGGTGCGTCCCTCTACTCTGTGTCCGACTGTTTCCGCGCTGATCATGTTCCAGGCTATGCCCGGCGCGAAGCGGAAGAGATCGCCGCGGGAGGTGTGTTGGAAGAGACGACTTGCTTCACCAAGACGGGGAGAGCTCAGTTTAGCGTAGGACGATCCCAAGCATCCGGCTCCTCTCCCCCCCACTCGCAGATTCCTCTACGCCCGCACCTGAAGCACCAACGCAGGGATTCGGATACCGTTCGGGGCGACGCCGGGTCTCCCACCGCGGTTGAAAGTGGACCGTTGCGACACAGACGGAGTCCTACAGCACTGGAGCCACAACCTGGGAAATTTGCGCAATGGCCGACGATGTCCGAGGAGCAGCACCATCCGCCACCTCAACCAAAGTCTAAGCCACCAGTGCCGATGCCTCCGCCGCTCCAACCTTCCAAGAGTTCGCAATCACAGACGGTGATAGGCGGCAAGAGTACCCACACATACGTCAGTAACGGAAGGGTTGCTCGCACACGCATCCTCGCTAAAGTAAACTCTGTAGATTGTGAACAAGAAGGCGTATGCGCGTCTGGACATGATCGGCAAAGGCGGGTCGTCACGTGTATTCCGAGTGATGCACTCGGCGAACGGGACGCATGAAATCTATGCACTCAAGCGCGTCCCGCTGGACAAGATCGACTCGGAGACGGTGGCGGGGTACATGAACGAGATCAGGCTCCTACGACGTCTGTCCGACAATGCGCGAATTATCCGGCTGATCGACAGCGAGGTCAAGCAGCCTTCGCCAAACCAGAAAGGCAACTTAATGCTTGTCATGGAGTTGGGAGAAATCGGTATGTAAAAGCAGCCGTATGCCATTCAGCATTGATGCTGAGGAGTGCGCAGACCTTGCGAAGCTTTTATATCAACAGCAGAAGGAGCCTTTGGATCCTGTATGGATTGCATATTACTGGAAACAGGTAGGTTATCAGGCGGGAGGTTCGCTCCACGGTACTGAAAGATGATTCCGCTATCCAGATGCTTCAAGCCGTGCATGTCATTCATGAGGAAAAGATCGTACATTCCGACCTGAAACCCGCGAACTTCGTGCTCGTGCGCGGCCAGCTCAAGTTGATCGACTTCGGTATCGCCAACGCCATTGCGAACGACACGACCAATATCCAGCGAGACCACCAAATCGGGACCGTAAACTATATGTCGCCTGAAGCGATCGAGCTTCCCGATGGGATGCGTCGCCTCAAGGTCGGCCGCCCGTCTGACGTGTGGTCGCTGGGATGCATTTTGTACCAGATGGTTTACGGCCAACCGCCGTTCCAAGCGCTCTCGGTCGTGCACAAGATGAGGGCCATCCCAGACGAGGACCATGTCATCGAGTACCCCGAGTACGCGGTACCCATCGTGCCGCGTGGACAAGAGCCACCGCCTGAGGGGGAGGAGATCAAGGTCCGGGTGCCGCAGAGCATCATCAACACGATGAAGAGCTGCCTTATCCGCAACCCGAAGGCGCGCTCTACAATCCCCGAGCTGCTGCTGCAGAACTGGCTGGAACGTGAGTCCCCAAACGTGTCGCATCGTGGCGGGATTGATGTTCAAGCGTAACATTCACAGCTGAGGTACCTTCTGTGCCTGCACCTCCCCCGCCGTCACCGCCGCCTCCGCCGCCAGCGCCCTCTCGCGAGCTACTGCTACGGGACGACGAGACGATCATCAACCCGCACTACATGATGCAACTGCTCACCTACGGCCTCCAGCTAGGTTGGCAGCGGGAGGAGCTCACTCAGGAAGAGCTCATGGGAAAGGCCGAGGTACGTGCCACGTTCGTGTCTATTCCGTTGGAGGACTCATCGGGTGGTGTGCAGTCTCTCGTGAGGGAACTCAAGCAAATAAATATCGACACTGCAAGATAAGCAGACGTCCTGTACTTCACTGTCATCGTCAATGCCCTCAAAGTGGGTCGATCGGCCTCCTCGCCAGCCGGCAGGATGAACGCACTCCCGCGCACCACGCGACGCGGCATGTCTGCCCACGACTCCCCTTTCATCAAGGTGGGGACATTCCGTGGGTATCCGTGGCGTGCTCCGCACGCCCGACGCCGCCCACCGTCTCGAGACCTGTATGCCCGTCCAGTCCACATCTGTTTGATTATCTCGCTATGCTATGTCTCTGCGCTATCGTCGGGTCTTTCGTACGCATCTCTCTCCGCTCTTCTCTTCTCTTTTCCTCCTCTCCTCTTCTCTGTCGTTCTCCTCCCATGTCGTGTCTCCGTCCTTTCTTCCTTTAACCACTCTCCTGACCCCCTGCATCCCCGTACACCGGGCACCCCTCCCCCTTCTTTCACTCTGCATGGTCCCAAGTTGGTATGAACGGTAACGGCAGCAACAGCATCACCCCCGGAATATGGACTGGTATATACAATACGTCCCCCCTTCTATCTCCTCTCCTCCCCCTCCAAACGGCGCACGCCAGTATACTGTACCACCACTAGTTCCGCATCTGATCATGTCGCTGTCTCTATGCATCATCATCATCATCATACACATATCTCGCACATTTACGCATGCCTTGTATGGTCCGTTTGTCCGTCCCTCCGCCCCGCGCGGGCTTCCCGGCCGAACGTCGAGTACTTGAGAACCGGTGTGGGTAGCATACATGTATCATGAGTCGGTCGAGTCGAGTCGTGTCGTCGTGACGTGCTGTCGATGCTATCCTATCTATCTATCGCGCCTTGCTCCGAGCCCCTGCCGCAGGCCTGCTGCTGGTGTATTCATACATGTGAATGCGCCCGATGATATATGTATATATATACATAGCTATAACGTTCGAGTTCGCGATCGCTGGATGTTGGTTACCACTGCATCCGCCGTCGCCGTAATGGGGGACCGTATACACGCATGCGCAGTAGGCAGCCAAACGGGCACACGCGGCAGGCAGGCAGGCAGGCAGGCAGGGGATCTCCCTCCAAACAGGATTATTATATTACAACGCCGGGTGGGGATGGTACTACAGACATGGGGGGATCGCGGGCCGCACATACCTCAGGGCCAGGAGCAACGACAACGAGGGGACGGGACCGGGCGCCGCATAGGCGGGATAGACAAGAATGACAGAGCGAGAGGCTCAGGGGTACGCGGTACGGGGTAGTGGGCAGTGGGTTGTAGGTGGGGGTTGGAGCTGGTCAGTAGCAGAAACAACAACAGCATCAGCAACAGCGACTTCGCAGCCTGTATACGAAGCGGGGAATCGTCAACGGCGGGCGGCGGCGGCGGCGGGAGCCCGAGCAGCAGCAAGATAAATAGAGCAAAGGGGCGGGGACCGAGCACGAGCGAGCACATATTTTCCGCGTCCTCATTTTCTCCTCCTCGACGGTCGGTCGACCGCCGCGTGTTGCAGCAGCGGTCAGCGGTGGCGGCGGGGCGTACGATCAACGCGCACGCGCACGCGCGCTCAGTTCTTCTCCCTGTACGCGCCAAAGTCGGTCTCGCTCTCGACGGTGACGCGCACGCCGTCCGGCGCGGCCGCGTCCGCATGGTGGTGGTCGACGACGACGGCGGACACGGGGGACTCGACCGGGAAGATGTCGCCCTCCTTCTGGTCGCGGCCCCCCACGGAGCTCTTCCCGTCCCAGTCCGCGGCGGCCTTGTCGCCCGCGGCCGCGCCGAGTGGGACGGCGTACATCGCGGGGTCCGCGCCGCCGCCGCCGACGCGGCCGAGACTGAGCACGGGGTTGACCGTGCCGGGCCCGCCGGGCAGGGCGCCGCCGGGGCGGGCGGAGGAGAGGACGTGGGTGGTGTTGGTGTTGCCGGAGCGCGACGGGTGGGAGGCGGAGGAGACGGCGTACGCGCCGCCCTTGGCGAGCGAGCCACGGACGGCGAGGATGATGCGCATCGTCATCGACGCAGTGAGCACCGCGGCCATGCTCGTCACGATCGTGCGCACGGGGTCGTTCGCGCCGGTGGGCTGGATGATGAACCAGAAGAGCATGTTGACCATGTTCACGAGCCAGACGGCGCCGTACAGGTTCAGGCCGTCGCGGAGCATGAGCTTCCAGTACGAGAGCGGCTTCACCTGGAGCGAGCGCAGGGAGCGCCGCACGGCGAGGAAGAACTGTTCACGAGTCGCGGTCAGCGTCCGCATGCGAGCGGCATATCAAACGGTCGCGAGCAGGAGACGGGGACGTACTGAGGCAGAGTAGGTGAGGGTGGCGGAGAGCCAGTAGATGCCGACCCAGTTGGCCTTCGGTTCGGCGATGCAGCCCTGACCTTCCTCAAGGGGTGTAGCTAGGGAGATACGGGGATCAGTATCGTGTGGTGCAGCGCGCCCAGGGGTTGATGGGTACTCACAGCGGTAGAAGCCACAGCAGATGGCGGTAACGACAACCTGGAGAGCGAGAAGACCGCCCATGCCGAAGAGGACGTTCCGACTCTTGTCGTAGATGGCATGGATGCGGATCACATGCACAAGCGAACAGGCGGCGAGGAGGATAGCGGTGCAGATGGGCTCGAATAGGAAGAAATGAGAGCATTGCTGTGCACGGGGTTAGTACGCAGCGCTGAGGATGATCGGGCAGAGAGTGTGTGTACGGGAAGCCCTCTGTGAGCCCGCCCCGGAGTCTATGTGCATGCGCTCATCCTCCGGTGCTGTCGGAGGGACGATAGGGTTCTGAACGCAGGCTCACGGAGGGATATCTGCGAGGATCGGTAGGATGGAGAGCAGGAAACTTACTGCCTGGGACCATTTGGTATCAAAGAATGCAACGCCTGTGCAGAGTGAATGTGAGCATGCATATGTGAGACATTTAGAGAGCAATGGACATACCGACTATAGTGAACTCTACAGGCATGAATACGCGGAGAAAATGGAAGAGGATCTTGAGGGCAGGCCATTCGCGGGTGCGAAGGAGACGCCATGTGCGTGGGGAGAGAACGAGAGTGTCCCAGGCGGCGACGGTGAGGGTGCAGACGAAGAAGTACTTGTGGGCCGAGAGGTGTGGAGGGAGGTTGAGGTAGGGCGGGAGGATGTCTGAGAGGTCGGGGACGGCGTTGGGGTCTGAAGAGTCGCTGGAGTTGGACATGGCCGCGGTCTGCCTGAGAGCGGGAGGGAGAGATGAGGAGGAGGAGGGGGAGGAGATGGCGGCGGAGGAGGAAGAGGACGATAGCAGGAGCGCCGTGGACGGTGAGACGGTACTATACTCGCCTGGGCGCTACCGGGCGCCTGATCATCACCTGTCCAATCACAGCTTCGATCACTCGCCCTCGCCCCTGCTTCTCCGCCGCGCCAGTCTCCGCCGCGCCCGCCCTCCGCCGCGACGAGTATCCGTCCCTCTCCCCACCTCTCTCGCGCGGAAAACGTGGAGACAGACCGTGCTTACGGCCTGGGACGTCTCTGCAAAACACGAGATTCGCGCAGGACGAATCGGGAGCGCATTAAGCTCGATCTGACAGCGTTCCGCGGGGCTGCGCCTCCAACCTAGTCCGCCCGCATCGCCCCTTAATCCACCCACACACCATCACGCTGGCATCCCGGGCTGTGTCTTCTTGTCCTATTTCCAGGCCCTCCCACCAACACAACCTGCTCGTCGACACATCCGTTCATCACACCCCGCGCACGACGGTAGCATCGCCTGCGCATTCATCCCCCATCGCATGTCGCATCCCGTCCGACATGGTCTCGGCGATGGTCGCCCCGTCCGTTCGTTCGTTCGTGCATGCGACACCGAAAGCATCTTTGACGGCCTTCTCTTTCAAGTTCTGGCTACTGTCATCATCCGTCTCCTATTACCACAACCAACAGGGTCAACAGCATACCGCACGACACAGCGCGGTGACCTCGCTCGCGGCGCAGTCTGCATTCGGCACCGCACCCTCACCACTCACGCCTCGCACCCCAGGCCAACCGCCCACGGCGGTTCGCCCAGGGTCACAGCATGTCGGTCCAGACGAAGGTCTCGCTGCATGCATCGCCGGTCGTGCCTGGCGTGTGATCGCCATCCCACCACCTCTGGATCCGGACCTTGCACAATAATGCACATCCTGTGTCCTGCCCTCACCGCTCAGCGGAACTGGACAGCGACATCTCCCCGCACGGCCGAGCCCCGTCGATCGAGCGCGCGGGAAACGGCGCACGGGCGATCGCCAAGCGCGTCGGCGTCGGCGTCGGGCACTCATACACTCGGAATGGTCTGCGAGCGCGTGTTCCTGGGGCGCGGGCGCGGGCGGGCCTCAGGACACCGGTGTGGTCCCGACGGCACGATTCGAAGATGGGGAGACATGTATCACACATGTATAACAGTTCCTGTCGCCACGATCGACTCGTTCAGAATCATATGCGGCGGCGCTGGACGCGCGGTGCGTGTCTGTGGCTTCCAAGACCTCCTGGCGGACTCGGAACCTCTAGTGCAGTGTCCGTCGTTGTGCTGTTCCGGCAGGCATGTGCCCTTGCTGCTGAGAGAAGTGTTGGAATTCTTGTTGTCTGAGTCCGTTGCGAGCGGGCGCGAGCATGCCTTGTCTCGGTTATGATTTTTATTGTGTTCCATATGTCTTGTACTTACAGCATGACGCGCCACTCGTGTATGTATATAGTCGCCCGCGCACGTCGAATACAACTTACGCGTTTGCACTCGGCCAAACGCGATCGTCCGCGCTCGACTGCTCCCTCCGCGCGCCCTCGTTTTCTCACAAGAAGGACAAGGGTGACTGTGGTCAGTCTGCGTGTTGCGCCGACACTGACGCTCGCGCCGTTACATGACACACGTTTGCGGTGGTCGAGGCCGAGGTTCGTCTGCCCGTGCACGTCGCATTCTCCGCCAAACCCCGCCGAATGTGGCCTTCTTGTGGTCCCCCGACCGGTGTATGCTGTTCGTATGTCGGTCATTCGGATAGAGGCAATTTTGAAGCGGTCTATTAATGTCGTGCGATGACTTGAATCAGCCATGCAGGTTTGCGAACTATAATACCCGCGACTTGGTGCGGTGGGAGGCTGCTCGCGTGTATGCGATCCCGAGTCCGGGCTTGAGAGTTCTGCAACCTGTACTATTCGTAATAGTAGCGAATTTACGTTGTTCCACCCAGATCTGTGGAGCACGAGCTGTGGTGAGAAAGAGCGTCGCATATCTGGCATCGGTTGAGGCCTGACGTGGATCGTGAGTGTACAAGCTCTGCAAGAGTGAGAACGTTGCGTGCCAGTGAACGGCACTACATAACACATCCTTGAAGCGCCGGAACTCCAGCACTCTAAACCATAACAGTATCGGCTCTCAAGTATGATAGAGGATCAATAGCAAGTACCATGTTGGACGTTCCAAGTCAATCGAATAGTCACTGACAGGTCTACAGGTACTCACCGATACCGCACCCAATAACGCATGTTGAGGGCGTGCAAACCACATCGCCCATCGATCCTGAAACTACACCAACAGCGGTGCTCACTGGCGTCGACCTCAACCAGTCGCTCACCTCTCCCAATCCGAACCACAACCCAACCTGTCCGCAACCTTCCCTCTTCGATCCGTACCATCCGCCCTAACCCGACGAGCAACACCATGTCCAACCTTAGCGACGCCCCCCTCCCGACCACCCGGCCCCCCCGCGCGCTGCCCGAGCCCGACCCGTCCGTGCTCCCCGAGTTCGTGCTCATCGCCCCGCCCCCGCGCACGGACAGGCCCAGCACACACACCGGCGCACCGCCGCCGTCGCTGTGCGCCGCGTGGCGCGTGGCGCTCGCGGACCTGCCCCCGCCCCTCGCGGCGCGCTTCAGTGTGAAGGAGGCGCGGCTCGACCCCGCTGCGCTCGCGCACGAGTTCGGGCCGTGCGAGTGCGTGGTGTCGCCCGCGAACGCGTTCGGGATCATGGACGGCGGGTGAGTGTGCGCCCTCGCGTCTCACGCGCGCCATTCACCTCTCTTTCTTTCCCACACTCTCTTTCCACTGTGAAAGCTGACGATGCGTGTGCGAGTGCGCAGGTACGACCTCGCGCTCTCGCGCGCGTTCGCGGTCGGCGGGGATACCTGGGCGCTCACGAACGCCGTGCAGGACGCGCTCCGGGCCACGCACCGCGGGTACCTCCCGCCGGGGTCGTGCGCGCTCGTCCCGCTTCCGCCCGCGCTGACCGGCGCGAACGCGCTCGGGTGCACGGTGCTCGCCGCGGTGCCGACGATGCGCACGCCCGAGGACGTCTCCTGGCACGTCGACCTTGTGTACGACGCAATGTGGGCGCTCCTCACTGCGCTCTGGCGGTGGAATACGCATGAGGGCGGGCGTCCGGCGGGCGCGGGGCCGGTGCGGAGGGTACTTATGACGGGCTTGGGGACGGGGATTGGGGGGATTGGGTATGAGAAGTGCGCAAGGCAGATGGCGCTGGCTGCGCTGAACTTTGCGAGGGGATGGGGCGAGCGGCCGCGGTGGGAGGATGTCACGGCGCGGGTAGAGGAGATTGACCGCACAAGAAATATTTAAGATGTACCATTCTTCGCTGGTGTACTCCCATGTGCACGTTGTGGTGTCACTGGTTCTGAAGCACTCTCGCGACCTCTACCAGAGGTTAGCCTACGTAGCCACAAGGTGCAGACACAGATGCGCAAGCACTGCCCAACAGGTAGCGCAAATGGGATGAGTCATGAAAGGGACTTGGCAAGGAACAGCAGCGTCCAATGATGGAGAGCGAGAGCAAGGAGGAGGCAAGCACAGAGGAGTCGTGGACGCGGATGGCGGCGGCGGCGGCAAAGACACGAGTGTCACGACCATGTCATGGTGTGACCTCACGCGTTGTGTCGCGCGACGCGTGCGATCGCCCAGAGGCCTGATCCGACTTTGGTAGCAGCCTTCACCGTCCAATCCACCACCCAGCTCCATAACTTGATAGCCATGGCCGAGGGCGCTGCGAAGATAGAGGCGGAGCTCAAAGAAAACTTTGGCGAAGACATCGAGGAGAACCTCCTCGCAGAATGTATGTCCGCGCTTTCAGGTTCACCTATGCGGGACTGATCCCTCTCGCGCGGATTCCAGGCGCGAAGGTCTGTCAGAACAACAACATCTCCGGAGAGGACCTCTTCTACAAGTGGGAGGTTGTCCGCATGAAGGACCCGCACTCGCACTTCGCACTTCGGCACCTGGCCGACATCAAGGCGATGATCCACCGCGACCTCGTCAAGGCCACCGCGACGAAGAAGTTCTCGAGCGGGAACCTATCCGGGCTGCAGTCGCGCCAGTTTGGAGTACCGCCGGGAAGGGGCGGCGGCCGGCCGGGCTTGAACGCGGGCGCGGGCTCGAGAGGGGGTATGCCGGGGACACCGGCGAAGCAGGTGCGTGCCCAGGACGGGTTCGACCTGCCCCGTGCGGAGGAGAGGAAGGTGCCGGTTGCTGGCCCGAGTCGAGTCAACTTCGTGGGCCCTCCTACGGATGAAGATGCACGCAAGAAACGATCTTGTGAGCGCGTCCCTCGTGACGTTTACCCGCTTGGTTCTCACTGTGGACAGATCGCTACATGTATGAGAAGGTCTCAGAGCGAAGCGAAGGTGCGTGTTCCGTATTCGGGCTCGAGAGATTTTGTTACGAATAGTTTGAACAGTCTTGGATGACCGGATCGACTATATTGGTGACCTCGTCAAGTCGTACTATGATGTCGAAAAACTTGGAGACCCGTCTGCTGTGACAGAGGTTCGTCCTGATCTGTCGTGCTCAACTGCTGAAGCAACTCAGGCCTATGGAACAGGAAGAAGTGATGGTAGTTGGCCGAATTGTACATGACGCAGAATCGGCCTCGAGCGGCGTCAAGCTGAACGAAGCCTCGCTGGTGCTCGAGTCCTCTCGGATGATGGGCTCTGGCGCGCGCGTACCACTCAAGTTCGATGCAGGCGTGCAGGCGCGCCGCGGACCACGCGGGGCGGGCGGACAGGGCTTCTTCCCAGGAGCTATCGTCGCGTTGAAGGGCAACAACGGCGGCGGGGGCGCGTTCCTTGTGACCGAGATTCTCTCCGTAGGTTCTCTTACCCAAACATCATGAGTTTGTGCATCGCTGACCCTCATGGCCGTGAACAGCTACCACCATTGGAATCCTCGTCCGGAGTGCAGATCAAGTCTGAGACCGGCCAGACGCAGTTCACTATGTGCATCGCCTGTGGCCCTTTCACGCCTGACGCCGACCTGGCATACCGGCCCTTGCAATCTCTCTTCACCAAACTTGCATCTACAAAGCCTGCCGTCCTTCTCCTTGTAAGCGCTCCAGACCCCTCATCGCCTCCCATCCACTGAATGAAGTGCTTTTGTGCCGACGCAGGTTGGCCCATTCATCGACGCCACGCACCCTGCGATCAAGGCCGGGGACGTGGAGGTTCCACCCCGCGAGATGTTTGCGACCCATTTCGCGGACAGACTCGGCGAATTCCTCGATGCGTCGCCAGGGAGCATCGCGCTGCTCGTCCCGAGCCCGCGCGACATCCTGAGCGACCACGCCGTGTTCCCGCAAAACGAGCTCCCGCGCGCATTGTCCAGCGACCCGGTACGCCATGCTGTGCCTTGCCCATGTTGGTTGACAGTCCCTGACAGTGTCGTTGCGGACGGCACAGCGCATCCGGTTGCTTCCGAACCCGGCGCGCTTCACTGTGAACGGCGTGCACGTCGCTGTGAGCAGCGTGGACGTGCTCTTCCACCTCCGGAAGGAGGAGTGCTGGAAGCGCGCGTCCGACGTGGATCCGCTCCCCTCGACCCCGGGCTCTGCGGACGCCCCTGACGCGATGGCGAATCTTTGCAGACATGTACTACAGCAACGGAGGTGCGTTTCCACGGCTTGCCAGTGGCACGGGGTGGCTGACAATTGAAACAGTTTCTACCCCATCTTCCCGGTCCCGCTAGACCTCGCGCACGAAGTGAACCTAGACGTCACGCACTCCGAGTCGATCTACCTCTCTCCGCAGGACGACAAGGACGACTCTGAGGCGGACGCACGCGCCGACCCGACCCGAGCGCCCTGTGCGCCGGACGTCCTGATTATGCCGAGCAGGCTCAAGCACTTCTCCAAGGTCTGGCACGCTGTCCCAGCTCGTGATGGTCGTGGAGGGCTGATGGTAGCGGTTGTAACGTGCAGGTCGTCGACAACACAGTCGCCATCAACCCGTCGTGGCTGACGAAGTCGACGTATGCGGTACTCGACTATGCGGGACACACCTCCCCCGGTCCAGCCAAGGACAGGATCAAGGTTGAGATCCAACGACTGGAGACCTGACGTCGCCGTTGCACATGTCTGTGTAGCTCTGCTGCTTGTAAAGTTCTAGTTTGTTGTGGGTTCAACGTGATATGTATCCTGGATGTACGAGTCCGATGTTGCGATGTGTTTTACAATTGGGCCAAGCATCGACACCGTTCTGATATTCGTACAACATCAATAGCACGTTTGGACCTAACAGATGAGCCTCTTCCAGATCCTCAATCCACCTCGGGTATAGGTAGGCCTGCTGACTTCGCAATCCGCACGATGTTCTCCGCCTATACAACGCCGCGTCCGGTACTCAGTACAAGTTACGCACAAACGCCTGCGGGGGTACATACCTGTTTGATCATGGGCGCGTCTATCATCTCCAGCCCGCCGCCCTCGAGCTCGAGGCCCGCTGCGCCCTTGTGCAGTTGATGGGCCTTCTCCATCTGCTTGAGTATCCGCGCCGCTCGGAGGATTTCTGCGCGGCACCGGGAAAGTGAGGACGCGCGAGGCTGCGGTAGTAGGACGTGCGAACTAACCCTTGGCGCTGGGCACGAAGGTTGACTGGATGACGTCGACCTGGCTGGGGTGGATCGCTTGCTACAGAGCAGGCCATCGGGACTTCAGCAGAGGCCGCTCGTGAAGGAGTTGGACGAACGGACCTTTCCCGTGAACCCGAGGCGCCGCCCGTCCTCACACTCGTGGCGGAGGTACTCGAGGTCCTTGTAGTTCACGCACACCATGTCGATCGCCTTGAGGCCGAATGCCTTGGCTGTCACGACGATGTGCGAGCGCGTGTACAGCAGCTCCTGGCGCGAGCTCGTGCGGATGATGCCCGTGTCCGCGCAATCTGTGCAAATGGTTCATCAACCATGTTCTGCAGAACTGCCTGAGCGCGACGCACAGTCCTCAGCGGCGAACTATGCGCTGGTGTCAACCACCGCCAGATCCTCGGAATGTATACAACAGGACATACCAACAGTGCGGAGAGCTGGCCGCCCAGGGCTGGCCCATACCGTGACTGCCATCCCGCAATCGCGCCCAGGTTGTACATTGCCTTCGCGCTCTCTACGCTCGCCACAATCTGTACGGGCGGGCCGTACGGGTCCCGGAACTTGTTGGCTTTGTAGGTAACGAAGATCTCCTCCGAGACGTGGTCCAGGTCCTGGACGGAGTGCACCTTCGGCAGGACGAGCGTCCGGATGCACGGCAGGCGCATCTGGTAAAAGGTGATACAGTGTCAAGGCTCTGTTTGGAACGTGTGAGGGGGAGCTAATTCTCACGGCCTGCAGCAAGTCTTCGGCGAAGAACGGCGTTGCGTTGGAGTTCAGCCGTACCGCGATGCGCTCGGAGGACGGTAGGCTGTTTGCACGCGTCTGCAGCCTGCGGTTGAGCGGCGCTACCGGGTCCACAATTGCCGCAACGACATACCGACAGGAAGTGAGCGAGCCTTCCCCTCGCGGCGTTCTTGTCCACCGGCGAGGGCGGGATACTGTCCTCTAGGTCGTAGATGATGACGTCCGAGTTCGTCGTGAGGGACTTCTCCAGCATCCGCTCCGCAGACGCAGGGACTGACATTGTGTTCGTAGAGATGCAGAGTACCTCAACATTCGCGTCTCTGACGGACCGCACTTGCCACGCACCGTATAGATATGACCGCCCCAGGGACTCCGAGCGTGCGTTCCTACTGGCTTTCCAGGTGGTCTTTGGGCTGACATTCGAGTCCAACGAGTTTGAGGACGATCCTGCTAAGCTTGACCCCGAGGTGCCATCCTCCACGGGACTGCTTGTCCTTCGTTGTAACGGAGACTCAAAGGCGTTGCTAGCGGGTGTTGCTGGGACTGACTCGGTAAGAGTAGGAGGTAGTTTGGTTACGAGCCCTGCGCGAAGCACGTTTTGTACGACTGACGGCGCGCGAGGCGCGAGCACACTCAGGCTAGCACGAAGCATGGCGACTTAGACGTGAGGGGCTTTGTGGACGAGTCCGAGTCCGAGTACGGAGCTGGGGTATGTAGGCCTCTGGTGCTGCGGCAAGCCGCGTTCGCTGCCCACGACATCCGAGAAGGTCGGATAATACCATTCTGCACTGCCACCCGGACACCCCACACCCAGTCGGACACCGTCTCCGACTCATGCCTGTCCAATGTCGTCCCAATCTCCGCTGGCAGCTCCTCTCCCTTGCCCACGATGTGATTTATATGGTATCAGACGAAACGCACTTCTCACCAGGAGGGCTAGGCGGATTGGAAATACTACCTGCAACGGGCGATGGTGCTAGCATTCGATTGTTTTACCCGATCATATCTGTCTGTTAATACAAGTTACGAGTACAATTATACAAACACAATCTGGCAGAGCATGACTAACGCCATGCAGTCGAGTGTAGAATGTGGGTGGCCACACCTATGACCGCTCAATCATACCCGTCCAGTCGAACTTGTCGTACTTGGCCTTGTACTTCTTCACCCTCTCCTTGTTCTGCCAGAACTCGATACGGCGCGGCCTCCGCCATCGTCGTGGCTCGACGTCAAGCAGATTGCCAATGATCTCCGCCGCAAACCATCTATCGCGCGTTCAGGATAAGAGACAATTCTCGGGAGCTGAGACAACACCTACCGTGGGAACTCGCCACCGCCCTTTTCACCTTCATCAACGTCCTCTTCGCCGTTACCAGATGCTTCGCTCGTCCCTTCGATGACGTGCCCGTAGCCCTTCTCGCCCTTGTAGTCGAACTGTACCATGAAGTAGGGCAGGTTGGGTACCATCGCGCGCCGGAAGCCTCCGGGCCTCGCGGAGAAATCAATGAGCTTCTTGTGCTGGGACCACTCGGTCTCCGACATCAAGATCGATTCCTGAGGCACAGTCCGATCAGCGTAATGAGGATGTGGTGACAAAAAGCGACACAAACCTTGAAGTACCCAGGGATCAACTCGAACTGCTCCCACGGCACAGGGACAGCCTCGATGACAGTGTGTTTCTGGGCCTTGATCGAAAGGACGGTCTCGTAGAACACTACACCCTTGTCCTCCTCGGCAAACATGCGCATGAGGCACTTCATGAAGTTCTGTGTGCGCTGTAAGAAAAGTATCATATGCACGCAGCCATCTTCACGCACCTTCACCTCGTCCCACATGTCGTCGTCTCCTTCAAGGGTGGACAGGTGATGTGCAATAGGCACAATGAGACAGTGTCCATCCACCAACTCCTCATTGAGGGTGCATGAGAGATACACACGGGTGCCCATGGCGATGATGGGTGCCTTGGGCAGTGAATCGTCCTCGCCATAGCAGTATGGGCACGAGGCCAGCACTTTCATGGTCTTCTTGTAGTCTGCACCCGTATTAGCACAACGCTGCCAGATCGGGCATAATAGCGACATACCGTTGATGGCGAACTGCCGCTTCATGAAGTCTGCCCGCATCTTCTTCCTCGCAAGCTTGTCGGCGTTGTCATCCATATACTCGATATCGTTCTGCACGACTTGTTATTCCACAGACAAAACCGAATGTTAACGCATACGCACCTTGAAGCCGCCGTCTGTCATGATAGCACGAGCAAACTCAGCATCGAGATCCTTCTGGTCTGCCATGCCAGCGTTGAACTTCTCCTGCCGGAGCATCTCCCCGAGTGTGATGTTGTCATCGTCCGGATCGACCCTGACCATATCGCCAGTTTTGGGATCACGCTGCTCAACCTACGTTGCTGTCAACCAATGTAAAAGGCAGATAGAGCATGAGACTATACCTTGTCCTTCGGACGGCGGTTACCTGGAGGTAAGGGGCCGTCGTTGTGGCCTTGCCCAACATCATATAGTTCCCCACGAATGTTGAGGGTTGGTAGCACCTCGACCCGCGTCCTGACATTGTCGTCGCCTTCTTCTGAACCATTGGCCCGCCTGAGCTCCTCCTCATACTCTTTCTCCAACGTCCCCGCATTCGGGTCGTTGGTGAGCTTCGCACGAAGCACCTTCGCCTGAAACTTGTTTAGCGAAGCCGGGGACAGCGCCCGCTTCCTCGAACCGGTCATAGTGAGGTTCGGCGTCAGGGCAGACGGTATCGGTGCATGAGCTTGTGCCAATGTCGTGCCAGTCGTCTGTCCAACGCGCGTCGTCTCCATCTTCCTCACCTCTCCAATGCCAGGGGTGGGCGGTCCGCTGCGGTCAAGGTCCGGCCGGCGGAAGGACGAACTGCGACTCGTTCCACCGCTAGGGGTGAAGTCATTGAACATCAGCCGCCGCTCGCCCTCGCGCTCCTTGCCTTTTCCCTTGCGGTCGCCCATGCGGGACGCCCGTCGGCCCTCCCGGTCGTCGAGGATTCGTCGCTCCTCCTTGGCCTCCTCGAACGCCTCCAGCGAGCCGAAACGGTCGATGGCCACTTCTTCGACCGGCTTGCCCTCCTCCTCCGCCGTCTCGTAGACGCGGCGAAGCTTCATCATGCGCCATTGTGAGCCAGGGCCGCCAGCTACGATGGCCTTCGGGGCCGCGTCCGGGATCTCGTCAACGCTCTTCCCCTCCTTGAGGGCGATGTTCAGCTCCCTGTGGCTGATGTATGGCTATCGGTGCGTCGGTCTCAGCTATGCACTCGCGAGAAAGTAAGTCTACCAACCTTCTCGGGGTCAGGCTGATCAGGTTTGGGCTGCTTCTTCTTCACTTCCGTCCCGAGGCTCGAGAAGAAGTCGACCGTGCCGTTCGTGGTCCGCGCGTTCTGCCGGGATTCGCCATACCCGTCCGCCATGTCCTCGTCTAGCTGGGTAGGTGTGTCCACAGCCATCGCCGCGGGCACAAGCGGGGTGGTAGGTGGCATGAGCATCCAATCGTCGCGCTTCAAGACCGTCTCCGTACGCAACGGCGGCGGCAGCGGTGGATCTCCCGGAAGTTCCTGGGCCCTACTTGTGAGCTTCAGATCTTCCGCGCTGGGAATATCCGTTGCAAGCGGCTACACGTCATCGCGAACAGTAGGGTGTGAGGGACACTGGCGGCAGGAATCGCATGGCGAACCACGCACCACTTCGCCCTCCATGTCGATGTTCTTCTCAACCCACATGTCATCGTCCTGCGGATCCTCATCCACTATATGCAACCGGTTCCCATAATCTTCACGCAACCGTTTGCGACTGCTCTCCTTGCCATGCTTGTGTGTCCGCTTGTGCTTCCGCTCGCGGTCGTGGTCGTCTTTGCTATGGCGATGTTTGTGATGCGACGCATGTCGCGTTTCGTCGCCCATCCTCCAAAGTCAACGCAGCGCGTTATTCAAGACTGGACTGGGTGTATGACGGTGCGAAAGCAAGAGAGAATGAGATCTAGACACAGAACAGCGAACAGCTCGACTTGGCTGGTCGGACCTCTGACCGAGCCACCGCCCTATTGCGTCACACACACTGCAATCCCAGAAAGGCAGGTCTAGTCAACGACGGCCCAGAGACGCCGGAGGCAAAGCATACAGTGGAAAGTTTGTACGGCAGTGGTGATGTCATAGGCTCAGGTAAGCCTAAACCCCTTATACATTACAGCCAGGACGTAGAAGTACAGTTCAAAGCGACTGGGGGACAAAGCTACTAATCAAATGCTGTTGCTCGTACCGTTCCTGTATTGAAGACCCATCGTAACACTTTGCCGATTGGATGATCCGTATTCCGCTGCGTAGTCACCTGTACTCGCTCAGGTTCTGCTGGATCCAGCCGTACAATGCCTGAACAACTTACCTCTCTTTCCCTCCGTCGTTTCCCTTCATCGCCCACTGCACTGTTGCTACGTCGGGGCGAGGAACAACCGCTGGTCCTTATCACAGCTCGATATGAGCGAGGAATGCCACAATCTCCGTACTGATTTCCTCCAACGAGGATTCCCTGTTGACAAGTGTGATCAGCGCTGGTGACTTATTCGGGGGCGTGCTCGTCGAACTCACAAGGCGAAATGCCCAGCGTCCAAAAACTTGACGACAGCGTTCGGGTTATCCCTCTTGAACGCCTCAGCGCCCGGAGGAATGAAGATGGGATCGTTCTTCCCCCAGATGACCAAAGTCGGCGGCTTGTGTTCTCGGAAGTACCTGTGGAAATCGGGGTACAACGCGACATTGTTCTTGTAGTCCACGAATAGGCCGACCTGGATAGCGGCGTTCCCCGGACGCGTCGTGAGGTAGTAGTCGAGATGATATGTCTCCGGCGGGATCGCCTCCGGGTTGGGAGCACCGGTGATGTACTGGAGCGAAAATAGAGTCAGAATTCGCATGAGAGGGAAGAGCTGTGCCGACAAACCTGGCCCTTCGTAGCCTCTAGCGTTAAGAAGCCGTACAGGGTCTTGATGTTTCCCGGTGAAGGGTCCGCCCACGCTCGTTGCAGGGTAGGCCAGAAGTCCTGGCCAAGACCCTCTTCGTACGCGTTTCCGTTCTGAGTGATGAGAGCGGTGATTGCTCCGGGACGCTGCAGAGCAACCCTGGCGTGTGGCACAAAGTGAGTACTTGTCTGTGTAGACGGCACCGGGAGACACCGACCTGAAGGCCGTCGGCGCGCCATAGTCAAAGACATAGACCGCGAATTTGGCAATCTTGAGCGCGTCCAGAAACGCCAGTGTGGTTGTGGCGATGGAGGCGAACGTGTAGTTGTACTTGCGCTCGTCAGGGACCACGGTGAAACCAAACCCTGGCAGGTCAGGGGCGATGACCCTGTACTTCTCGGCGAGGCGCGGCATGAGGTCGCGGTACTGGAACGAGGAAGACGGGAAGCCATGCAAAAGCAAAACAACAGGAAGCGCTGCTGGGTTCTTGGTCGACTTCGGGTACGACTCGCGATAGAATACTTCTACGCCGTTGTCCACGGTGATTGTCTTCACTTGAGTTGGAGCGGCCATGAGAGTGTGGGTAGGAGGTGAAGATGTGGTGGTCGTAAAGTCGCTGAGGTGCTATGAGGGAGTGGTTGGCCACCGCAGCTGGCACATTGGCAGGTGGTTGATATACTCATGTCAGTGGAGACGCTTGTTCATCCCGGACGAGACTGACGCGAGCCCGAGGCTGATTACCAAGCAGCAGGACGGGCATAACGGGGTGCTCTAGAATGGTAAAGACGCGATTTCGACGGGGGAGTCGCACGCATGACCAATGGCTCCTGGACCGAAAGGAGATGGTGCTGAAATGGGACGGACGATCGAAGACAAGGTCAGAGGCGCCTTGAGATCGGCACGGCGCCTTTCAAGTAGGCGCCGGTGGCCTGCTACCCAAGCGCTCACACTCGCCGTGTGCTCACCGCTGCGAGTAGCGTTCACTGCTCTCCTCCTGCCGCCATGTCCGACCTCGAATGATATCAAGCCCCTGGGGGCGACGCTCGAGACGAAACTTCAAGGAGGACCGTGAGACACCACTGTTTCTGGGGGCGCGTTGGATTTCTCAACCATTGAAGCCACCAACAAGCATTCTCATGCTTTCCGATTGCCTGCATATTTCTCTGTCTATCTACCGTACTAACCTTGTGCTACGTCAGTCTTTTGGCAAATCACGACCAGGGCTTGCTTGCGCGCTGCTGTGGCAGATTTTTGATGAGGAGATGAAGGATCCCTGGGACTCGTACATCTTCGACAGCACAGGGGAGCTGGAAGCGTCAGTGAACGCTGAGGATTGAATCACATTCCCGGGGAATGCAGAGTGCGTAGAGTAACTCGCACGATGCGACGATGCTCCATGCTCTGGTTATTTCTCCGCAGACAGTACTCAGGCTACCTTGACTTCTTCACTAAGAAACTACACAGCATGGCCTCGGGGAGACGCTAGAGAGGCGTATCTTTACGCCTGCGGCCAACCGAAACGGATCACTCATGCTGCTGAGTTTTGTGGGGGAGCGTAAGTCCATCAGAGCACACGCCCTGGCTGTATTAATGACGGTACTGAGCTGCTATCATGTCAGCGTTCATCCCTTGATCCAGACGGGGGTACGTGCTTACGCAAGATTGCAGGTCATGGCTTACACTACGTCTAGTACGCGGTTGAGTTCGGGAGCGACGCAATGGTGGCACAAGGTGAGCCTACACCCGCTCATGCTGCATATCGATGTTGACGGCTGCCCAGCCTTGGCTCAGACAGCGGTTCACGACGCGTTCCGGCCAGAACTCTTTGATCTACAGAACGCGCCCCCCCCTTGAGAGGCGCCGATCCGTCTATCCCAGAACCCTCAGCACCGCCAGCCATCCAAAGGTCACTCCCTGCTCTCTATTCTTCGCCAGGCATAGGACTCCGAGACCATGAGGCCTGTCATGCCATACGACTCGGATGCGCTCCTCTCGGCGCGCTTTAAAGCGGCCTGCGCTGATGGTCGGCCGGAGGAAATACGACGGCTCTCTGCTCTGTGGCAGATCGATATCGCACGTGGACAGGCAGAGCTCAATGACAAAGTTGAGGAGCTCCTTTGGACCACGACATTGCTACTCGTCGGCTCGGGTCGGCGCGGGCGCAAGCCGCGCCTGGATTTTTTCCTCATGCATATGCTCAACGCGTCGCTGTTCGTTCCCTCGCTGCTCGCGGCGATACCCTCCGAGGGATCGAAGGCGACGCTACTGCGCTCTACAGTCCCCGTGCTTCTCATCTATCTAACCGTGCGCGGCCGGCCCAGGATCGATGCCGGACTCGCGATGTCGTACACGGCCACGCCGCGGCCGCCGCACGAGAAGGTGCCCGAGGCGGACGCCTCTTCCATCGGAAATCCGCGCGAAGACGAAGAGTTCAACGCGTGGCCCGGTATTGTTGCATCGGTGCTATACGCGCCGGATGCGCACACGCTGAAGGCGATTCGCGCGTTGTACTACGCCGCGCAGCGCTATGGACGGACACCTCCTGGAAGCGCGCTTGGCGCATTCGATTGGGAGGGACACGAGACACGGGGGAATCTCGAAGGTCGATGGCTCCCTCTTCGTGCGCGCGGCCGTCGTCGTGTTAGAGACGTTTGGCTGGGTGACACATGGGCAGAAGACAGGCTCATGGGACCGGAGCGCGCTGTGCTGGGACGACGCTTGCAAGAACGACGATTGTGGTGAGTGGACGTAACGAGGTGTCCAGGTCTGTGTCATGTTCTATTGTACTCGGTTCCACATGCGAGACCGCGACGTCTGGAATATTCTGATTACAAGCAGGGGGCGTACTTGATCTCCGTGTCACCGAACGTGGACCGGCTTCGTGAGCCATGCACTTACTCTAACCCACCGGGACTATTCTGAAAACCAAAATACCTTTGTGGCTCTGTTCCCTGACAAAGGTAGACCCAAATTCCGGCATTCCAATTACATCGCTTGCTCGCGTCCGGGATTGTCCCATTGTAAGACCACTTGTCCACGCACCAGCAATGTGCCGCAGTACTGTGCTTTCGTGAGTTCTTGATACTCCATGAACGCCTTTCTATCATGTACGGTACAGCATCTGCAAAAAAGGCAAGGGCCCAGCGTCGGATGGCCCGCAGGGGAGAGCTGGGCTAGGGTAGTAGGTCCTTCCTCTTCCACGCAGCTGGAATGTGCGTTCAACGCGTGTCTCGGTGAGGGTCGTGTATTCGCTCTGTTATACGGCTGTTGCTCTTTCACGCAGGTATAATCGAGGAGCGGTCAGTGCAGCTTGAGGTATGTTGTAGCGACAGTCATCGCGGGCATACACTAAGGGAACTTTGTCAGCTTGCCTAAAGGTGTACTGCATGTGCTATGCCACTGACCATTCGCGACATTGGGATTGTTCCCTCCGTAGAGAGGTTCGTTAGTACGAATTATCTCCTGCGCCACATTGTCGTCCTCGGTCTTCTGGTAGCCCTCACCCTGTGCACCTCGTTTCTTGCCTACTTCCTCGCCATCCACTATGGCCACCCCACGCAATTCTCGTCCTCAGATCCCCGTGTTGGCTTTCAAACGGCACCCGGTGGACGGGACACCATGGACATCATCTCCTCCTGTGCTTCCACTCTCATCACCTGCGTCTATAGCTCCGTCCACTTCGACGTACCGCGGTCATACGCCCATCGCCTCTCCTTCGGGCAGAAACTCCGTTCGCGTGACTACTGGCTGGAGCTCTGGACGAAGGTCACCTTCTGGTTGCTCGGCGTCTTCTCTCCCGAAATGCTTGTCCTGCACGCTTTCTATGAGTTCATGATCGCACGGCGCGACGCCGCCTGGATGCGCGAGCACGGGCACACGGAGTGGACGCTCGGGCTCTCGTTTGCGGCAGATATGGGCGCGCTTGTCCTTGACCATGAGCCGGGCAGCCGGCCGGTGCGCTCGGGATTCGCTCTGCACCTCGCGTTGCGCAAGAGCGGGCCAGGGTCAATCGACTGCAAGGCGCTCGAGTACGAGCTCGCGGACAGAACCAAAGCGGACGTGCTCTTCAAGATCCTGACGACGCTGCAGATCACACGGTTTTTCGTCGGCACAGTCGCACGCGCTGTGGAGAAGCTACCGATCGCCCCACTCGAGACCGTCACTTGCGCGTACGTCGGGTGCACGCTCGTGTACTATGTACTGTGGCTCCAGAAGCCGTACAACCTCAACGAGCGTATCGTGGTGCGCGTCGTCCCTGTGCTCAATCGTGCGAGGCCGATTTCGGATCCAGCACCATCCGTGACCAAAGTGCAGCCGACGGGGAGATTGAGTCGACTAGGGAACCAAGTGTGGAAGAAGATGTGCATGCCGTTTCTCGAACCATACATGTCAGACGACGACCGCCTTCACGGGAGCGAGCACATGTGGCAAACAAGTCCATGTAAGTCTGTACGCACTATCGTCTGTTTGGTCCGAGACATTACTGACCGCAATTCTCTCCAGATGTATCGCAAGGATCCTTCCTGTCCACAGCGGCAAGTCTGATAGTGGGGCTCGCGCATATGGTTTGCTGGAACGTCGAGTTCCCCAACAGCAACGGCCAGGTGCTCTGGCGGTACAGCAGCGTTCTCGTCACCATCCTGCCCATCGTCACCGCTGTGATCATCCTCGGCGCTGCATTCATTCAACGCAACTGGGTTACTGAAGTTATGAACAAGATGGCTTTGACGATGATTGTTGTCTACTGCATGGCTAGGCTAGTGTTATTGATTCTTCTCGTCGACTCGTTTCAGAGCCTGCCTGCAGGGGTATACGACACGCGCCACGTCCATTGGTTATCACTCATTCCGTTCATACATTGATATCCTAGTATATTCTGAGCATGTATACACTCTGGTTTGTATTGGGCGGCGCGTCCCCCGTGGCAGATTGGCAGTGTGCGAGGGAGCTTCCAGGTCGAGGTTGGCGTTTGTTCTCGAGCAATGAAGATGGCCGTAGGAGCCGCGGGAGGTGTCATCCACTCCGCCTTGGGCGCCTCCCTTCCATTCATCCACTTCTCTTGCAACCACTCACCACGCCGACAGTGACTGGAACGTTTACCGCAGAACCGCTGTCTTATGGTGTGATTTCTGCTTCATGGACTAACGGGTTGTTCGGATGACTACAGAGGGTCGTGGCTATCGTGCACACGGGGAAGTTATTGGCTGGCAAGAGAAACCTGCTCCTTGATCAGCTGATATCGTTGGTCGACAAGAGCATGACGCACTGACAACGAAACCTAAACAAGCTTGATTTACGCTGCATATATATCAACTCGGTATGAGTATCGCCTCATATTCAAAACATAGACCGTCCCGACTTGGCATATTCTAGGAAACGGGCCCCATTCAGTAGTCGGCATGATAGGCCCCCGGCCGAAGTCCTCCAGAGCCCTCAGGAGTAGGCTCTACTGGGGTTTCTGACGAGCGCGCTAGCCTCTTGAGAAGACGGCATAACTGACTTGTATCTCACGACCTACCAAGTCAGTCTTGCATCGCAGCGAGGAGCACCCCAGATCACGGTGCTAACACAAATGCCTCGCCATAGGGTACGTTACTATTGCATTCCGTAGCGACTCAGCGGCTAATACTATGGCTCCTCATGCCCCCCCCCCCCCCCCCCCCCCCCCCACTTCCTTGTAGAGCCGTTACGTCAAGTGTTCCAACAACCAATAACTGTACAAGGCAATGAAGATCCCTGTATATCGTGGTATGTCACTCGTGACTAAGACAGGATCAAGTCAGACAATCCACAAGTCGTCGGATTACCTCTACGTTATGCAGTCTGATCGGTGTTCCAGCCGCCATCCACAACGACGGTACGTCCTCTCTCGTTTCTGCCCTTCCCGGACGCTCATGCCAACCGCATTTGTGATGTGTTGGACCTTTAGGTTATGTCTATGACGGAATATCGACGCTAGGGACCGCATGCCCGCGTGTACGCGGTGCGGCGACGAGAGGACACATATAAGTCTCAACGAATGTCGGAGGCTCAGCGCCCCGCAGTTGCCCCGCTACCTCGTCTCACTCGGCGCGCCCCCTCATTACCCCATTCCAATGTTGTCCTCTCCTTTGCTCAAGCTTCCCTTGCTACTGTCTGCCACCACCGTGGTCCACAATGGGACGATGGCGCCGACCCCGCGGCCCAAAAAGGACGCCGTCGCGCGGTTTACCAGGCGCGACACGATCGCGGGGATTGTCCACTGGGTCCCGTACATCAACATGGTAAGTGCTTTCGCGCGAACCGCTGCACGTCGGCACTCATGCTCTCCAGACACTCATTTGGGCCTTCACGCTCTGCGAGGTCGCCTTGATCGTCGCGAGCCATCAGCCCTCCTCGCCCCTCGCGGCGTCAGTCATATCTATACTTACATTCGGCTCTCCGTCGGCGGCGAAGAAGGTGAACATATCCCCGCTGTTCATCGTCGGCGCGTTCCTGGGCACGTTTGGCGGCGCGCTCCGGATAGTCTGCTTCCGGCACCTCGGGCGCCACTTCACGTACGACCTCAGCATCGTCGACGGCCACAAGCTGATCTCGGACGGGCCGTACGCCTACGTCCGCCACCCGAGCTACACCGGCTGGATATCACTCACCGTCGGGATGATCATCATGTTGAGCGCGCCCGGGTCGTGGTTCGTGGAGACCGGGGTGCTGAACACGACGGCGGGGCTCACGATCGCGGTGCTGTACACGTCCTTCAACCTGTACATCATCAGCGCGCTGTTCCCGCGCATGGTGCGCGAGGACGAGGTGCTGAAAAAGGAGTTCGGCGACCAGTGGGTCCAGTGGACGAAGCGCACGCCCTACAAGATCTTTCCGGGTATCCACTGATCGGTATGTGTATCATGAGTGTTCTTTGCATTGTACTGAGCTTGAGTCCTGCTAGATGCAACGTCGCCTTGCCTCCCAGAAGGGCGAGGACCTCTCCTTGGTGCTACCTATCTACCTGCAGATGGTCTTCGACATAGGGTACCAGCATCAGCGACCCGGTGGGGGTAGCTACCGGCTGGCCGCACACAAAATGGACTTGTTCGTCACCTGTCCGCTCATGCCTGACGGCGCCGTACCGGAGGGAGATTTATTTTCTCGGTTTAGAGCGTAGAGTTCTGTCTTCAGAAACTGGACAGGAACCAGCGTCGGATCCTACATAACCTCCCACCCGCAGCCATACTGTATGTGTGAGTCTGAGGTATAGCTCCTCTCGCCGTCCGAGTGCTGCCGGCTACATTCAGTAAGTTTCTGGTGTCCCGTGCATGGTCGCGCTGACAACGTGCCTACGAAGTGTATCGCCTCGGGTCTAGTAAACGAGGGCTCAGAGATGCCAAAGGCGAAGCACACACAGTAGTAAGCCGTTTGCACGACATTGAATTCACCATAGGTCTAGGTGCCTTCCAATCCCTTCGACATAGTAACCAGTACGTAGAAATACAGTCGGGATCGACTGGAGAACAGCACTACTGATCATAGCTTCGCACGAGGCGAATCGCTCTGCTGTCGCTCGTACCGTTCCTGTAAGACCCGTCGTAACACTTTACCGGTTGGATTCTTCGGGATCTGACAAGCACAGGTTAGCTTCATTTTCATCGATGAGTGCATAAAGTGAGGTACCTCGGTGACCACTTCTATTCCGCCGCGCAGCCACTTGTACTTGCTCAGGTTCTGCTGGATCCAGCCATGCAATGCCCGAACAACCTCTCTTTCTCCCCGTCGATTCCCTTCAATGCTCAGTACCACCCACGCATGTGGCACTTTCTCGTCAGAGGTCCGTCCCCCTGATACACCGGCAACGGTAACGTCCGTGATAAGCTTGTCCGGGTGCGCCAGGAGCGCGTTCTCAATCTCGGTAGGTGACACTTGAGTGCCAGATACCTTGAGAATGTCCTTCGTGCGCTCAACGAAGCTGCCAGGGGCGTAGTCAGCTAAAGCACACCACAGCGATGTTACTACAGTGACACACAAGAAATGCTGGTTTTCATCCACCCTGAAGCGATCTCCAGTGCGCACCCAGCCATCGACGAACGACCCCTTCGTCGCCTCCCCGTTGCGCCAATATCCAGCGACTACGTTGGGCCCCGCCAGCCAGAGTTCTCCAGGCTCGTTTGGCCCGGCGAGCGTGCCGTCGTCTCTGACAATCTTCGCCTCCATGCCTGGGAGGAGCACACCGGTACTGCCACGCTTGATCCCGCCGAGCTGAGGTGGCGCTGAGCGTGTTGCGGATATCGTCTGCTCGCCGTCAGAACGGCTGTGATCGGAGACGTGCACGATCACTCACGACTTCGGACATTCCGTAACCCTCCCCTATCGGACCAGCATTCTTCAGCAGAGCCTGTAAGGCATTCGCGAGCTCGGGCGGAAGATGCGCCGCACCGCTCCTGGCGAAAACTACGGAGCTCAGGTCGACCTCACGGATGCGCCCATGATTGACGAGCTGGTGGACAGCGGGGGGCGTGAGGATCAGAGTCGTCACCTGGTACCTGAACGAGAACGTTCCTAGTCAGTGTTTCCTTCACACCTCAGATCGCCCGTACTCACCTCGGTATCAAGTCAAGGAACACGTCAGCATTCCACCTCGGAATCACGATTGTTGTGATCGCTTGCCACACGGGTCTAATACACACACGGTGCAAACCGTACGTGTGGTACATTGGGAGAAAGCCAATTGTCGTCGTAGCAGCATTCTGTGATTTGATGGTGAGCGAAAACCTCAATCGGAGATGGGGTTCATGGGATTGGAGAACAAACTTTTGCCGCTGAATTCGACCCTTGGAACTCAGCTGCTGTAGCTGCCTGGGCGAGTGTCGCAAGTACGTTTCGTTGAGACACCATGACAGCTACACTGCAAGTTCAGTATCCACCATGCAAGCGACCTGCCCAGTATAACTGACCTTTCGGGAGTCCACTTGTTCCACTCGAGAAGACCAGGTACGCTAGAGTGTCCTTTGTAACAGGCTGGCTTGGAACGCGCAGGACTTGGCGCATTCGAATTGAGTTTATAGCGCTCGCCAGGTCCGTCCGGCCTTGTACGCGCCCTTCCAGGATGTAGATGCGATCCTCTGAGAGTCCGACTCTCTGCGCAACCTCCAGCGCTTGTGGGAGCAAGTCGGGATGGACCAGTAGCCGCGTTGCCTCGGACGTGCGGAATAGATGCTGCAGCTCGAACGCGGTCGAGGACGCGGGGATCAGCGCGTACGGGATCGTCGCGCGGAACAGTGCATGCACGGCGGTGAAGTATTCCTGTCCCGACACGTCAGCGAGAACGTGACTCTGACACGGCGCACTTACCATGCAGTTCGTGCTCATCAGCGCGACCATCTCTCCTTCTGGCGCGAACCCAAGGCCGCCCTCCGCTACGGGCGTCAACAACGCGGTCGCGGCGTCATATACCCTCTCCCGGAACTCATTCTTTGACCACGTTTTTCCTGAGAGAGGGTCAATGAGAATGACCTTGTCTTCGGGTTCCTGTAGCTCCCGCGAGCTGAAGATGTAGTCGTGCACGTTCTGAACCTTCAGCGGGGGTAGCGGCGGATAGAGCGACTTGTAGTGCATGATAGGTTCCGCGGACTGAGAATGGATGATGATGCTGGGGGACTCGTGCTTTCAAGCGAAGGGTCCAGAGAGCTGCCCGAGTTTTGTTTCGTCAATATGTGCACGGTCCGGACGGCTGAGCAGACGCGCTGGGTTCGGGTGTGAACGACAACCGGTGTCCGGCTAACCGGGATGACCGTCATAAGTCAGTGATTTTAGGGTGCCTAACATGGTGGCTCAAGCTGTCGAATCGTCTCCTGGTGTCCAACGGAGGTTAGAACCCAATCGTCCACGAGACGGCTGTGGCGACACACAGAGCCTACGGTCACGTCAACTGACCATCCGTGCTGTGTCACATGTGAGTACTTACGGGTTCCAAATGCCGACCCGGAGTCGACCGTCACGACAGCAGACAGTATTGATCATGACAGAACCTCCGGCACGTTGTGATTGAGTATAGTTGAGGCAGAAGCCTGGGATGCGTCAGTCTGCGGCGCTACGCATGTCCGCGCTGATGAGCAATTGAGAGGCCTAGGGCTATCTCCGGATAAGGCAAGTATAATGGATCGGCTACTACCGTAGTAGCTCGCCGACGTCTCGTACAAATTGCTTATCGGGAGGCACTGCAGTTAACGGATCAAACATGCTTTCCGTCACATCGTAAAGCTAGAAGTACATGGTCGAAATCTGTATACGCGCAAGAACAGCGAAAGACGGCAAGGCCCATTACGGCATGATGATCGTTGGGAGAAATGGTTCATAGTTTCGCGCGCGGGTCTTCACGCTTCTGTTGCTCATGACGGTCTTGCAGAACCCGCCGAAGCACTTTTCCCGTTGGGTTTTTCGGGATCTACGAGAAGACATCAGGGGAATTCCAGTTGACGCAACATATGCCTCACTTCATCAACGGGTTCAATCCCGCCCCTCAGCCACTTATACTTGCTCAAGTTCTTCTGAACCCATGCGTGCAGCGCCTTGATGACCTCGACTTCTCCCCGCTGTTTCCCTCCGTCGCTCAGGATTACCCAGGCGCGCGGCACTTTCTCGTCCGCCGTCCGCCCACCTGAAACGCCCGCGACAGTGACGTCGGAGACGAGCTTATCTGGGTGCGCGAGGATCACGTCCTCGATCTCGGTCGGCGAGACTTGCGTGCCGGACACCTTCAGGACGTCCTTTGTGCGCTCCACGAAGCTGTAGAAAATCGTGTTCAGCGGTAGTTCTGTGGATCTGTGCATGACTGGCCACGCACAAGAGGTACTGGTCCTCGTCCACCCTGAGGCGATCGCCGGTATGCACCCAGCCATCCACAAATGTCTCCTTTGTCGCCTTCTCATTGCGCCAGTAGCCTAGCGCGACATTGGGCCCGGTAGCCCACAGCTCGCCCGGCTCGTTCGGGCCCGCGAGCGTGCCGTCGTCTCGGACGATCTTCATCTCCATGCCCGGCGCGAGCAAGCCCACGCTGCCCTCCTTGGGCCCGCCCATCTTGGGGTGTGGAATACGCGACACACCTACCGTCTGCGCTGGTTCAGATGCCGCAGTAAGGACAAACGAGCAAAGCCCACCAATTCAGACATGCCGTACCCCTCTGATATCGGCGCGATGTTCGTGAACAGCTCCCGCAACGCCTTCGCGACTTTGGGCGGCAAGTATGCCGCGCCGCATCCGACCCCGACTACCGAACTGACGTCGACCTCGCGAATACGCTTGTGGTTCACAAGCTGGATGGCTGCAGGTGGGGTGAGGACCAGGACAGACACGCGGTACCTGGTCGTACACAAACATGTTCAGGAGACCTTGACTACGCATGACAAATTGCGTTGTTGTCCGGACGTACCTGGGGATGAGGTCAAGGATGATGTCCGCGTTCCACTTCGGGATGATTATCTGCGGGGACGCCCTCCAGACGGATCGGATGCACCCGATATGCAGCCCAAGCGTGTGGTACATTGGCAGGAAAGAGATTCCCAGAGGCGTGAAGTTCTGACCGCTCCCCATGAGCGAGCTTCAAGCACTCACGGCAAGCACTTACTGCCATCGCCGGATTTGGTTCTTGAAAAGAATCCTCTACAATGGTTTGAAGCATCGTCGCAATCACGTTCCCATGCGAGATCATCACAGCTTTGGGCTTGAGTTAACCTCTGCTTCATACAGCAGAGCGGGTCGCAAACTGACCTTTGGGCAGCCCGCTGGTCCCGCTCGAGAAAACCAAGTAGGCCAGGGCATCCTTGGTGACAGGTCTGCTTGGGAGACGGGGGACACCGCGCGTTCGCACCCCGTCGATCGCGCTCGCCAGGTCCGTCCGGCCTTCCACGCGCCCCTCCAAGCTGTAGATGCGGTCCTCGCTCAGGCCCACAGCCCTCGCAACCTCGATCGTTTGTGGCAATAGACTAGGGTGGACGAACAACCGCGTCGCCTCAGACGTACGAAGGAGGTGTTGCAATTCGAACGCGGTGGATGAGGGTATGAGCGCGTACGGGATCGCAGCTCGGAAAAGCGCATGCACAATGGTAACGTATTCCTAGGACGCATGGTCAATTCCGTCTTACAACGCAGTGGTAGTAGGAGCACAGGCCGCTGAGATGCTCACCAGGCAATTGACGCTCATGATCGCGACTATCTCGCCCGCTGGCGCGAACCCGAGGCCGCCCTCCGCGACAGGTGTCAGAAACGCCGTCGCGGCGTCGTACACTCTCTCCCGAAACTCGTTCTTCGTCCAACTTGTGTTCGCGAGCGGGTCGATGAAGAGCGTCTTGTCATCGGGGCTCTGCATCTCCGGCGAGCCGAACACGAAGTCGTGTATGTTCTCGTCTTTCAGCGGAGGTAGCGGCGGGTAACGAGACTTGTAGTGCATTTCGGCGTCGAACGTGGGGACCTAGGCAGGATTCCGTATGACAATGGCAGTACTGTGGATGAGGGGGAGACTCGTGCGGCGGAGAAGCCCAGGGCCCCGAGCTTTAGACTTATGAGTCCGGGCGGACAGGGCAGTGATCATGGCGGCCTTTCAGCAGCCACCCCGGCGGGTGTACATAAGGTATGAGAAACAGTGATCTCGTGTACCGCGTACAAGTCCGCACATGCCGGCTGAGATCTTGGCGTACATCACGCATAGGCGACGCTGCCAGCGTGATTGTCTGTAGTTCTCTCACCGCTCACCAGTCCATCGGGGAATTGCCCGGGGCCATCCTGGGAACGTATGTCATAAATTCTTTGTAGGGAGGACGGAGACAGACATGAAGAGGCATCACCTGGCAGGAATGGAGTTTGCATGGTTCCAGCTGGTCTCCGGTCGCACTTTGACGGGAGAGAACTAGCGATATGCGTTAATAAGGGTCAGCGGTAGGAGTCAAGCCACCAATCGTAGTGGCCCAAGATCAATGATCGTGGTCTCGAGCATGAGTCTCACCTAAGCGCCTGTCTCCGGTACGCACAAGACCATTCTACGGAGGCTGTATGCGAACTCACATACAACAACCTCGGCGCTTGGTTTGTCGCTGCGCACGTACCAGTGTCGCGTACATTTAATCAAACCATGTGAACCGTTAACTGATTATGCACGTACACGTACTTGCATGTGAGCTCACCGCGCATCGCGCATCCTGCCATGCACGCCGTCGTACTCGTACAAGAACAGCAGCACCAAGGTCTGGATAGAGTTCCAAGACTTGCCTGATAGTTTTACTAATACACCCCATTGGACTATTGTCGTCCTCTAGGGAAGTTAATATCCGCTCAATTACGTTCAGCCCACCCAATCCGTCTCCCCCTTCTTGATAGCAGCATCGAGCGCCTCCTCGACAGGCGTCTCCCCGCCGACAAGGTCCAGCGCGAGGCCGTGCGCATCCGGGCGGTTCAACAGCAGCGCGAGCACCTTCGCAACGTCGTCCCTCTGCACACAGTGGTGGCCAAAGATTTAGTCGTCAGCGGGCGGAGATCCCGATACAGGAAGCGGGAGGACGTACGGAGATGCCCTCCGTGAGGTGCGTCTTGCCGATGGAAACCTTGCCGGCTCCGGGGTTGTCAGTGAGCCAACCGGGGCGGAGGATGGTCCACTTGAAGGCAGTGCGCTGGACGAGGTTCTTATCCGCGTCGTACTTGGCCTGCATGTACGCCGGGATCAGCTTGTGGATCCGCTCCGACTCGGCCTTGTCCGCGTCGTTCTGCGTCAGGACCCTGATAGTCAGCGTCCGGTCTGCGCCCTCGGGCAGCCGAGCCCGGCGGCCCACTCACGTAGTGCGCGGGGACCTTGCTCAGGTCGCGCACGTCGATCGCGGAGACGAGGACGAGGCGCGGCTTGGGGCCCTCGACGGCCTCGATCGCGTCGAACACCTTCACCGCGCCCTCGTAGTCGACCTTGCGCGTGCGCTCCTCGCCGCCCTTGCCGCCCGCGCCGCAGGAGAAGTACACGACGTCCGCGCCCCGGAACGCCCTCGCGAAGTCCTCGACGGGCGAGTCCTCGACGGAGAGCACGAGCGGCTTCGCGGAGGCAGCGGTGATGTCGCCCGCCTGCGCGGGGTCGCGGATGATGGACGTCACGTCGTTGGAGGGGCCGATGAGGCGCGCGAGGCGCAGAGAGACCTAGGGAGAAGGCGGAATGTGCTCAGTATAATGGGCGCTTGTGGCCTGACTGTGAAGGTGGGACATGCGTACCTTTCCATGTCCGCCAACGATAACAACTTTCTTGGACATGATCACTGGTGTGAGCGTTGCAGTGAGGATGTGTTCGACCTTAAGCTTCAAGCACTGTTGAGCAGGAAATTGGGAAGTTGGGCAGTATATGAGGCGTGTGCATGTTCGGCTTACTCAGGCTCCCAAAGCGATTCTGGGCTCACGTCGCGTCATGCGGAGTTCGCAGTTTGGGTGGTGAGGTCATAGTATGCAGGGTGGCAAAGACACGAAATACAACGGGTAAGGTGAACGCGTCAGTAGGACCGACACGCCAACCGACAACCTGCTTCTCGATATCCTTGAGTCACAGTCAGGTATGGATTCGGCGGACGTGTGAACGTCTGGCGAGAGAACGCCGAAAACGCCCATAGCGAAGGATTCGTGGGAGTTAGAAGGTATCACGAGAAGATGATTATGCGACTGTACAGATAGTTCACAGAGAGGAGGCCATTGAAGATGAGAACTAGGAAGGTACGCAGACTCAGAGCTAAAAGGCAATGGCGGTAGGAAATCGCACATGGATGGGCATAGGCAATGAGCGGTCCGAGCCTTCAAGCCTGTACGCCCTCGGAGGCTTTACCAAGCTCCTCAAGGGTCTTGCCCTCGGGTGGGTTCGTGCTAGGGGTCGCATCCGGCGCACTGGCAGGCGTCTCGCCGGCGGGTGCGGCGGCAGGGGCGGGTGCTTCCGTAGCCTTCTTCTCTTCTGCCTCGAGCTTGTCCAGCCATTTGCTGACGAACTTGACGTGCGCGCCGTAGTTCAGGGTGGTGTCGAGCACATCCCTGGTCAGCGTCGGACGCGACCTATGTCAGCTTCCGCCGGGAGCGGATCATAGCGTGCTGCCTCACCTCACAGTGCCCTTCGCGTCGATGAGGAACGTCACTCGCGCAGTCTCAGCGAGGCCAAAGAGGCCCTTGCCGACGTGGTAGGCCTTGCGCGCCTCGCCCTTCGCGTCGCTCAGCACCGGGTACTGCATTGTGGCAGATGGGCGGTCAATGATTGTTCATCCGACGGTATGCGCGCGTGTGAGCACTGCGCGGTCGCAGACTAACCGTGAGCTTCTGCTTCTCGACGAACTCCTTCTGTTTATCAACCGGGTCGGCACTGATGCCGACAATGTCGACCTTCGTGCGCTTGAAAAGCTCCTTGTCTGTGTCATAGGCACATGAGTTTGACCGCGTCTACACAAACGCACTGACTCGACATAGGCACGCACCGGCGAGAGCGTCCCGGAACTGACAAGCCTCCTTCGTGCAGCCAAACGACCCTGCGATGCGGCATGGAAGATCAGAACATGAGGTGTAGCCTCCTATGGAGCTGCGTACCAGACTTGGGATAGAAGAACAGCGCAATCGGGACGCCCTTCTCGCCCGGCGTCAGCGTATACGTCTGACCATCGGCATTGGGGAGCGAGATTGGGGGCGCGGGCTTGTCAATGAGTGGGTGGCGGGCCATCGTTGTTGAGAGTAGAGTGGGGAGCGTAACAGGGGTCGTGCAGGGTTCGTTACGGAGCGTTCGTGAGAGGGGTGCGGTCTCAGGAGCCGGGGAAGCGGGGATTGGGCTGCTCTGCATTTTATACGGGGCACGCTACGCGGGTCGCGGGATCTTTGTCCAGCCCCGGGCATGGGGAGGCTGGTGGAAGCCTCGTCCCCGGCTACTGACGAATGGAAAGCACCTTGTGGTCTCCGCGCCGAGTGCGCGCGGCAAACTCGGGCTTTGTTGCGTTTGCATGGTCTAGACCCTGGAGACTCGAGCATGAACGTTGGGAAGACGACTCGGTGTGGGCGCAAATCACGGAGATGCATTCGGTATCGGTGGACGCGATGGGAGTTGCGAGAGACAGCGTCTGAGGATTATGGGGACAAAGGATTTGACGTCCGCTCCGGCTCCGCCAAGTCCGGGACCGCCCCCGCGGCGGCCTGCTCGCAGTGTTGCCGTCTGTTGCCGCTGCCGGCCTGGCATGTCCGTACCGCGTCGAGCAAGCGTCGAGTAAGACTGTACCTCCTGTTCTCCAGACACGTACTTCCCTCTGGGCATCATGCTCTCATCTGAGGCGTAAGGCTTCAATATCGTGAGTAAACACGGCCCTTCCGCAAGAAAGACGGACCGACCGACTTCGCGAGATGGTGCTCCCCCAACCATCCTCGTCCCCAACCGACGCCCGGTTCGCACTGCCCGGAGAGAGCGCACCGGGTGTCGAGAGTCACGGATACCCACAGTCAATCCCACCTTGTCCCCATGAAGCCATAGCCTCAGCCAATGCGGACACCTGATCACTTTTTTCTCATACCTCACCCTGCCCGGTCAACAGGTCGCCGGAACGTCGCCCCCATCCCGGCGCTGTCCACTCCTTCCACTTATACAAGGCCCGCACCTGATTGCTGCCCCGCTCTCTAGTCTCGCAATCGCCTCAGAGCCCCTCTCTTCCCCACCGTAACGTCGCGCGCGCTCAGGGCTCTCTCAGGACACCGCGATGCACTACAAGTCGCTCTATCCGCCGCTGCCTCCGATTAAGGAGCAGAACGTCCACGATTTCGTGTTCAGCTCTCCCGCGCTGCAGGACCCAGAGGACAAGGTGCTCCTGATAGACCCGCTAACAGGGAAGAAATGGAAGAAGAACGAGTTCCGCGAGAGGGTGTATGATGCTACGACCGCGCTCTTGACGCCGGTGGTCGAAGGAGGCCTCGGGTTCGCGCCAGAAGGAGAAATTGTCGCGATCATGAGCACGAACTGTCTGGTGAGCACGTCGGGTGGAGAGACGGTCGTTGTGTACTGACGCGTCGCGCTAGGAATACATCACTGCTGTGCACGCCCTCTTCCGAGCAGCGATCCCGTACGCGCTCATCCCCGCGTCTTCTACCGCGTTCGAGCTGCAACACCTTTTCCGTACGTCGGAGGCGACGCGATTGCTGGTCCATCCCACACTGTTGCCGCAAGCGTTGGAGGTCGCGCATGCTGTGGGCCTCGCGGAAGACCGGATTTACATCCTTGAGGGACGCGTAGAAGGTCGGAGGGACCTAGCGAGCGCAATCGATGCTGTGCGAGCGCGCCATGTTCCGCGCGTCTCTAGCAGACCAGTCACAAGGGAGACCTTGGCGTACCTGGTTTTCTCGAGTGGGACTAGCGGGCTACCGAAGGGTGAGTTCTCACTCTTTCGTCGGCTTGGACGCCCAGAGCTGAGCATGGGACCGCAGCTGTCATGATCTCGCAGTATAACGTGGTCGCCGCGCTTACCCAGGCTGCAGTGGCTGTCGTGTTTGAAGGGCCGAATCTTGCAATGGCGGTTAGTCCGATTACCTCGGGCTCGCATACCCATGTTAGCTCACTATAGGTATACAGAACGTCGCACCGGTGACGATCGGCTTCCTGCCCATGTACCACACCTACGGCCTGTACTACGTGTGCATCCGACCCGTTTGGCTCGGGATACCGCAGATCGTCATCCCGAGGTGGAACGCGGACGTCGTCCTTGATCTGATCCCAAGGTGCGCTCCGACGACTGAAGGCTATTCAATCAACCGGGACCGAGCAATGTCTTGACGCACGTGCATCCGGACAGGTACCGCGTGTCGATCCTGTCCCTCACGCCGCCCGCGGTGCTCCAGCTCGTGAACCACAAGCGCATCCGCGACGTCGACCTCAGCTCGATCGTCGTCGCCGGGAGCGGCGCCGCGCACCTGCCGCCCAAGCTCGCGGGCGCGTTCCAGCGCCTGCTCAAGAACGCCGCCCCCGTCGGCGAGGGCTACGGCATGTCCGAACTCGTGAGTCTCCCTTGGCACGTCTCCCTACCCCTCGGGGACGCTGCGTCTCAGGCTTCACCTGCAGACGATTTCCGCAACGCGCACTGCGCCCCCGCAGTTCGGCGGGCCCAAGCGCGGCAGCCCGGGCGTGCTCATCCCGGGCACGGAGGCGAAGATCGTCCGGGACGACGGCACGCTCGCAGGCCCGAACGAGCCGGGCGAGCTTTGGGTGAAGGGCCCGAACGTCGCGCTCGGCTACTGGCGCAACGAGAAGGCGACGAGGGAGACGTTCGTCGACGGCTGGGTGCACACCGGTGACCGCTTCCGGGTGGACGAGGACCAGCATTTCTTGTGCGTGACCCGGCCCTCCATCTCATCCCATCTCATGCGCACGGCTCATCTGAGGGGGTTGGCGTCGTACAGCTTCGTGGAGCGCACAAAGGACATCTTGAAGGTGTCTGGCGCACAGGTGGCGCCCACTGAAATCGAGAACGCGCTTCTCGCGAACCCCGACAAGCTCATATCGGACGTGACCGTCGCCGGGGTGTCGGGCGGGCGGACGGTGGACGAGAAGGTGCCACGTGCGTGGGTGGTGCTGACCGAAGACGGAAAGCGGCGGGGGGAAAGCGAGGTCGTCCAGGCGCTGCATGGCTGGATCCAGAAGAACCTGAGCAAGTACAAGTGGCTGAGAGGCGGGATTGAGGTGGTCGACGAGGTAACGGCCTCTGCCCTCCCGTGCCCGGTACCCAACTGACGCTTCCTTGCGTTTGCTTAGATACCGAAGAATCCGACCGGGAAGGTGCTGCGTCGGGTGCTACAGGAACGCTATGAGCAACAGCAGCGCGAACAGCCTCGGGCGAGACTATGATCCAGATGCGCCGCTGACATTGTCTGCTTGCCTGGAACTTGTCTCGGTAGAAAACTGTCCAAGATGTACTGATAACGTGTACTTTGTAGACTCATTCCGCGGTAGTGTACGCACCCGGCGGTTGAGATGTCGGCTGGGTCAATACCATTTTCTACAGTGCACCTGCCTGCCTTGTAGGGCGGTGTATGCGGTTGTGATATCCCCTTCATGCCAGAGCTTGCCGCTGACACCTTCTGGGAGATTGAGAACACACGTCTAGCCTTGTCAGGGAGCTCACAGTCTGGCATTATCAAGCCAAGCCCAGGCGACTAGTGATCAGGTCTTCAGGGCATATACCTAGGGAATTCACCAAAACATTCTGACTGTGAGCTGCACACCCGTCCTGACTTGCCGCAAAATGACTCTCTGACGATTTTTATCGTCCAGGCTATCGCATCCAACCTGGGTACTCTCTGCGCAGATGACGGAGAGGACCGAAGGTTTCGACTACGAAGGCGCGCTGAATTTAATGTGTTCGATGCGATCGAGGCCGGCGAGGCCTCAAGCCGCGCCTCTCGTCGTCTCTGCAATGGGCACGCATTGCCTCAATAAGCGTTTCGGCACTGCGTGAGCCCTACTGAAGGACAGCGGGTTCGCGGCCGCCCGCTGAGTGGAATGGAACACGCCCAGGACGAGAAGGGGAGGGCGGAATCGGAGCGCAGTCGCAAGCTTCGCCCTGCGCACATGCGATGGAAGCGTACGAGACGGACACGGACCTCGTCCGGCGCATCGCATCTAGATCCACCGGCCCATCTTTCTCACAGTACTGGAGAGAGCTTTATCGACGGAACCTACTTCGCCGGTGTCGTCGCTGTGCGTTCATGCCCCCTCCTTTGCTCCCCTTCCATACTCATTTCGTTGCAGACGAACGATGTTGTTCAGGTCCTTGCTCTACTCTCGGGGCAAATAGGCCTGACACAGACGACATCACGCTCGATCTCTGTCCTTGGCGAGACGCTGACTCAAGGGGTTCATTGCATCCAAGGGGAGAGAGACGAATTGGCCTGGGTGGATTGACTAACGCGAATACCAGGCCTCCCCAGTATGCAGGGGACTGGAGGTAATGGGCGAGTATTACTGCCTTTGGGCATAGTCATGGTTCATTTCCAGGTCAAGAGATCCTCTCAATCCTTTCTACAGACTACAGGCGCAAAAGCTCCACAACTCGCAAGCTTCTTCCAGCTGGCCGTCATGTCGTGGTCAGTGACGTGTATCAGCAGTCAATAGTTGATTTAGTCGATGTAGGAATATCTTCCTTTCATGTACTCCCATGCGATACCTGAGCTATTTACGTAGCAGCGTTCATAGGAAGCGTCTTCGTATCAGAACCGGGACGATTTGACAAAGGACCGGGTGCGAGTGCAACACGGGGACGCTGATACAGGCAGCAGTGGCATGTCCTGCCCTCGAACCACGGTCTTCCACTCAACCTCAACCCGAGCAGGGTCCTTCTGGCGAAATGGTTGACTCGAAAGGACTCAACAAATCTCGCAATTTACCTATTCGTTGGTTATATGAGCTCGCCCCGAGCCGTATACACGACTTTCATGTGATATGCGGCGACCAAATGACGCATAAGCCACCTCGGAACCCGATCAGCAAAGTTCAGTCTGGTTAGTCCATCTGCCTGCCTACCTTGAGTGAGGTACATCATACGCGGCTTCATTTTGGGCTCGTCCAAGCTAGTCGGGACCGACATTTCCCCGGGTCACAGACGTCCGGCCCCACGCAGGCTGTGTTCTAGGATCCGCAATACCCGCCTCGTTACAATGTCAAGGTGGCTATTAGGAGAACTTGGATGTGGTCCCTTGAACCCGGAAGCAGTCATCAACTAATCACCCATTGAGCATGGCGGCTGTTGCCACTTCAAGGCACCTTTCAAGTGGTGGAGGCTTGCCAGATGAAAGCTTTTAAGTGCTCCTCTTCCGAACCTGCACAAGGCACAGGGGACGAGGAGAGCGGACCGCAGACATCTGGTTCAGTTCTTCTGGTCCGTCGCCCGATAAATCTAACCATATGACAACCTGAAGGTGCAAGCAGGAATGTCATCGGGAAGGGAAGAGCACGATGCTGCCAGTGCAAGCGGCCGCCCTACCGTTTGCTTTCAGTCATAAGCTCGCGTTGCTGCAGGTCACCAGCTCCCATCACATATCCTCACTTGGCCCTCGCCATACCACTGCCGGCAAGGCAACACGTCCCGGAGTCGACCATGGCTACCCTAATACGCTCTCTACTAGGATCGCTCACTCAGTTGAAGGATAAAGTTTTCAGTTCTTTACTCCTGCTGTTCCAACTCTTCATTATCCAGCTATATAAGCCGGTGAGTCCCCTGATAGTCATGAGGCCCTTCTACAATTGATGTCTCTAATGCCGACACATAGTCGCCCCCGCCAAAGCCAGATCAAAGCCAGAGTGCAGGAAGAGCAAGGATCGCGGTGATCGGCGCCGGGCTCACCGGTGTCTCGAGCGCGGCGCATGCGGTCGCTCACGGATTCGATGTGGTCCTGTATGAGCAGGAAGCCACTGTTGGTAGGTTTTCGTGCCGTCCGTAGTCCGTCGAGCAGACATTAGCTCAACCTTTACTTCGGGCTACTGCAGGCGGCATATGGGCCCACGTCAACGAGACGTCCTCTCTCCAACTGAACGGTCTATTGTATCGCTTCCATCCTGCCGTACTGTGGTCCAAATCGCACCCGGAACGAGACGAAATCCTTGCGGGTATGTCATAGTCCCGATCATGTTGATAGTCGCCCAGGCTCTCATCGGCCATCCTCCACCAGAGATAAGCAGGGTTTGGGACGAATACCACTTGGAGTCCCGCACACGCTTCAACACTCCAGTACGCTCGGTGCGCCGCGTTCCGGGGACCGGTGCGGACCCGTTAGAGGACCCTCCCTACTCGCAGTCGAGGTGGATCGTGAATGAAGGCGAGGACGGCGAGTTCGACGCCGTCATCGTCGCTGTCGGCACCTGCGGGGAGCCCTTGCGCGCCAACTTCCCGGGGCTCCCGCCGTTGGACGACACCCGTGGCAGGTTCAAGTCGGGCCAGCGCCTAGATCAAGACGGCGACGACGACGCACAGGTGTTCGCAGGAGAGGTTTTCCACTCCTCGGAGCTTGACCAAGCGCGCTTCGAAGGGAAGCGTGTTGTAGTCATCGGAAGCGGCGCGAGCGGTGTAGAGGCTGTGGAGACCGCCCTCGCTGACGGTGCGACAGGATGCGTGATGGTTGCCCGCGAGGACAAGGTTGGCCTCTTCCCTTGCTCTGACTCCGTTAGCTGAATGATGAACGAGTTTACAGTGGATCGTCCCACGAAACATCGTTCTTGACATCCTCCTCGCTGCTCAGCCATTTGGGAGGGACACGCCGTTCACCTCCCTTTGGCAGAAGCTCATTGGCCGCTTGAGTTATTCCAGCGCTCCCAAGCTCGCACCCGCCAGGACCGGCTTGTTCGATGGCATCCCGATATGCAATAGCGAGTTCGTGGAGACTATCAGTAGTGAAAACTGCGCATACGTCCGCGGCGACATCGTCCGCTTCACGAAGACTGGCGTACGCGTGAAGGTGCGCGCACAGGAGGACAGCCCGGGAGAAGGCAAAGAAGTGCAGGATGTACGTCTGATGCGCGCATGTTTGAGTTTGACGTACTCAATTTTGCACAGCACTATGCCGACATCGTCGTTCTTGCGACGGGATTCAAAAGACCACAAACCAATCTATTCACGGACAACCTGTTCCCAGACAACTACGACGTACGTTCATACTCACTGGATAGGGCCTTGACTGCTGAAACACCGCTTACCAACGTCCGAACCTCTTCTTACTGGGATTCTCGACGGAGGATTGGTCCGTACTGGTATTGAACGCGGCCTACGAACAGGCTATTGGGACTGTGTGCGTACATGCCTTACTTCTCGGTAGTGTGTGTAGGCTGACATACGGCTTATGCATCAAGCGGTCATTTGTGAGTATTCACTTTGTCACTCAATGCCCTCCCCGCTCCTTGGCTAACCTTTGCACACGTGTTCTCTAGCCACATCGGTATCTGTAAGTCTCGCGGTTTTCTTCACGTCCCCGGGGTGGCTCGGTTTGACTGCCATTATGCCACTAGACACGCGCATCCTCCTCCTCCTCTTGATGGATCCGCAATCGCGACCGACGCCCCAGGGCATGAAACTCTGGGTTGATTCCCTCCGCTTCTTGAAGTCGAACCGAGTCGAACCTGGCGATGCCCTCAGCTTCTTTACATACATGGAGCTCGGTATGTCTACTCCATTTCTGCTGTCGGGAGGTCGAGGGATAACTGCTAATCGTCGACGCGCCTGCATGGGTAGTCGTCTGGTTCCTGGCATTCCATCTCTCCCGAGTGTCAAGGCTCAAGTGGTGCGTAACACCCGAGGGTTCTCGGTATTGAATGTGCCGCTCGGATGGCTCACGCAACGTGTCTGACGAATAGGATCGTCTTCACCATGCTGGGATGGAAGGCGTACCCGAAGGCATACAAATCAGGTTGAAGGCATGCCTGGGAACGTATGAGTTTGCGTATATGCGAGCAGACACGCCTCACGTTAGGCACTTACCTCACACCCGGTCAAGGAACAGGGTATCGGCCTCGATCCCCAGTCTCCTCCGCCCCAACCGGTCTTTGTTGCGTTCATTAAGTTGCTTCACTTCCCCAGCGCACCCCTGTAGTCTGAGAATAGGGTGGGTACCGTTTGGTCTGGATTGCGGTCCTCGGATTATGATACTGCACCTCTTTCTTCGCTTTCATCGACGTTCCCTTTTGTACCGTGGAATGCACTCTACTTCACATTCACTACGTAATTCAGTATTATCGGCACATATTCAGTTGCCCACGACACCCTACTTGCTAGTTAGATGCTGTTGATGGTTGGGGAGCCAGGCACTTCGTCGCCACGCGTCCGGAGAGGTCGGAGTATTACGAGCTGTGACTGCTCGCGCCACGAAGCTCGCGAAAAGTTCGCCAACGGAGACGTCACCTTACCGACGCGGAAACCATTGGAAGTTACCGACGGCACTGTCATTTGGGATGAGGCGGGGCAATTATATCACGGAATTATGCGCTCAAGCATAAGCTATACGGTACATGAAATATGTGCTGTGCCCGCTGGGCGTGTCGGAATCATTTATTCATAGCGCCGCCCATCATCTCTGTACGAGGCAGTGAGCAGAAGTACATGGACATGCCAGAGGTTGACGCACCGGCGTTATGCTCTGCAAACCGCGCACCCACCCGCTCGGAGTGCTTGAGGAACTTGTCCGTGCAGTTGAGGACACATTGCTCCTGAGGTGGCATCGCTAAGAACCGTCACAACGTCACAACCGTCGGATAGAAGTACCTCTTTTGACGACAGCGCCTTGCTCGTGAAGTCGTTGCAGCAAGAGTTGAAGCAACGTTCGACAAGACCCGAGTACATGCGCATGAAGTCTTGCATCTGACAGAGCTGTGTCAGTACTTCGCTGGCGCCGCAACACGATGCCTGCGTACCTGCTTCCGTTCAATCACGCGCGTCATGTGGGCCTGTTCGGCCGAGCTCATCTGCGAGAAGTCCATGGCGGGTGGGGCGTCGACGGCGTGAAAGAGGGAACAAGGAGCAAGAGCACGTGTAGAGTGAGCAGAGCGAAGTGAACGCGGTCGCCGGACAGCGAGTGGCGGCTTGGGCGGCTAATCGCCATATGAGGGCACGCCAACCACGTGCGTCAAATTATGTGCATTCTGCAGTTATGGGCGCCTACTGACTTGACTTGACTCCGACCTCATCGCATCCCGCTTTCCTGCCCCTTCCCTCCGTCCCAAAAGCCCCGGTGGCATTAGGATCAAAGCTGTACTCATCATAGCAAACAGATCTCGCCAACAGTGAGTACATTAACCCTTCGACCCCACCGGACTACCCCGCTCACCTGCCTGCACTTTTACTACTCTTCACCCCGCCCTCAGTGTCTGACATGACCGTTACCGTCCGAGATGCCCTCGTTCAGCTCGATGACCGCCGCGTAAAGGCGACGAGACCGCTCATCCCCCCTGCAATCCTCCAGGAGGACCTCCCGTTGTACGTCATGCCACTTCCACTATTGGCGCGGTGCTCATGAAACGCCGGTGTCTAGGACCCTCTCGGCAGCCGAGACCGTGCTCGAAGGCCGCAAGGCGACCGAAAACATCTTACACTCGCGGGATGACCGTTTGCTTGTCGTCGTGGGGTTAGTGCAGTTCGTCATGACTCCCCCGCATTAACCTAACTCCCCGTCGACCTGTACAGACCTTGCTCGGTGCACAATGTCGAGTCGGCGCTCGAGTACGCGCGCCTCCTCCGTGCCTACGCCGAGACTGCGAAGGAAGACCTGCACATCATCATGCGCGTGTACTTTGAGAAACCGCGCACTACCGTCGGGTGGAAGGGCCTCATTAACGACCCGGAGATGAACGGCAGCTTCCAGATCAACAAGGGTCTCCGCCTAGCACGTACTCTGCTTTTAGACGTCGCCAAGATGGGCCTGCCTGCTGGCTGCGAGTTCCTGGATACTATCACGCCGCAGTACACCGCGGACCTTGTTTCATGGGGTGCGATCGGCGCGCGGACGACGGAGTCCCAGGTGCACCGCGAGCTCACCTCCGCGCTGTCCATGCCCACCGGGTTCAAGAACTCCACGGACGGCACTGTCGGCATTGCCATCGATGCCTGCCGTGCTGCCAGTCGTCCCCATGTCTTCCTTTCCGTCGGCAAGGGCGGTCTCAGCAGTATTGTCGAGACGGAAGTGCGTGCATTGCCAGCTACCCAGTTCCTCCCACAAAGCTCATACAAACCCTAGGGTAACCCTGATGTGCATGTTATCCTCCGCGGCGGCTCGAGTGGTCCCAACTTCGCCGCGGAATACGTCCGCAATTGTGGGGAAAAGATGGCCAAGGCCGGCTTCCCCCCAAAAATTATGGTACGTCTGTTGCTCGAAAACGGGTGCTGCGTATGCTTACCACCGCTGTCTACGTTGTCGGCATCAGATCGATTGCAGCCACGGAAACAGCCAGAAGCAACACGTCAAGCAGATCGAGGTTGCCGAGGACATCGTAGGTTTGCTCAGCTCTGTCCGTTCAACCGCACGTCTGACCGGTCTCCTGCAGGCACGCCAACTGGAGTCCGGCGACACCTCATCTATGATCATGGGTGTTATGATCGAGTCAAATCTCGTCGAGGGCCGCCAGGACATTCCCGTCTCGGGCCCCGCGGGCCTCAAGTACGGTCAGTCGGTGACAGGTACGTGTCAATCGCCGGTGGACCTCGGACAGACAGCATCGCTAACTGCGCCTCGCAGACGCCTGCATATCGTGGGAGCAGACTGTGCCTGTGCTGGAGCGCCTCCGGGAGGGAGTCCGCGGCCGGAGGGCCCTCGTCCAGAACAGCGCGCGCAGCCACAGTGTGGACGCGAAGAAGGTCAACGGCGCGCATGCATGAACTATCACTGTATCTAGTAGACGCATCTGTACAACCATGCGACCTCATGTATCTCTACCAATTGTCATGCATGTATGGATGGACGTATCTCACCAGGTACCAACGTTGCGTTGGCTGCCCTGCGCGTATGAAAGTCAACGGTACTGGCACGTCCAATGTGTGGCAGTGACGCTCTTCAGTGCACCGGCCCTTACAGTTGTGGCACCTTGGAGTGTGGTTACCGTCGACGGTTTCCTCAATCTCTACACGTTGAATATTCAGAACAGATTCTACCTCAAGTTCGTACAAGTCGATTCACAACTGCCTTGAAGACGAAGGGCCCATATTCTTACTCGCCAGGATCAGCCCAGCCAATCCGTCTCCCCCTTCTTGATAGCGGCATCAAGTGCCCCTTCGATTGGTGCCTCCCCGCCCACCACATCCAAAGCAAGGCCGTCCGCATCAGGCCGGTCCAGGAGCAGAGCAAGCACCTTCGCGACGTCGTCTCTCTGCGCGCGCACACGAATCCGCCCAGAGATCAGCGCGTTCTCCTCGGATTCACGGCGGGAACCCACGCACCGAGATGACCTGGGTGATGTGCGTCCGCCCGACATCTGCCTTCCCAGTGGCGGGGCCGTCGGAGAGCCCGCCGGCGCGCAGGATGAACCACTTGAACGCGGTGCGCCGGACGAGGTCCTTGTCCGCCTCGTACTTCCACTTCATGTATGCCGGCAGCGCCTGCCGGATGCGCTCCGACACTGTCCTGTCCGCGTCGTTCTGCGCGCGCCGCACCGAGCCACTGGTCAGCACCGTGCCGCAAACGCAAACGGCGACGCGCGATGATGTGAGGTACCACTGACGTAGTGCGCCGGCACCGTGTCCGGGTCGCGGATGTCCACCGCGGAGACGACGATGAGGCGTGGCTTGGGGCCGTCGACGGCCTCGATCGCGTCGTACACCTTCAGCGCGCCCTCGTAATCGATTTTCTTCGTGCCCTCCTCGCCGCCCTTGCCGCCCGCGCCGCAGGACCAGTACACGACGTCGGTGCCCTGGAACGCCTTGGTGAAGTCCGCGACGGGCGCGTCCTCGACGGAGAGCACGAGCGGCTTTGCGGAGGCGGCGGTGATGTCGTCCGCTTGCGCGGGGTTGCGGATGATCGAGGTTACGTCGTTGGATGGGCCAATGAGGCGGGAGAGGCGTAGCGATACCTGGTCCAGGCGAGTACAGCGTGCGTGTTAGCGAGTTGCACAGACGGGGGCGGTAGACGTGCATACCTTCCCATGCCCGCCAACGATGACAACTTTCTTGGACATTCTGGAGGCGGCAAGGTGCAGAAACGAACGCACTGGTGTCGTAGAGAACAGCACCGTGATCTTAGGTCTTGCCGAGCTATCTGTGTAGCGTTGGCGTTGGCAATGGCGTCTGGGAAAGTGAGCAGGCCACCCGTCCGGTATCTGATGGGCAGCTTACTCGGCGGTCAGGGGGGAACGATTGAAGCCTGTGAGCACGTCATTCAGAGCTCGTGAGGCTTTCGATGCGGCTCGTGTTCTGGCCCAGTATGGGAAGGGCAGAGGCCATTAGCATGAACGGGAGTAGTCAGTGCACTTTACGTGGTAGACCGAGAGCTGGAGTTTGCTTCCTCGCGTTGTCCATTGGAACAGCAGAGCTCCCGGCGTTGGGTGCATGCGAACAGATGGCGAGGGATGGCTGGCCATGGGACACGATGGTGCGACTTAGAGCAGCACAGTCAGACACACATGGTCATGATCATAGATCGACACCATCGACAATATCAGAAATGGCACGAGCACCCACTGCCTCCCCTGGAGCTCTCTCACGAGCTTGCGTGCTGCAAGTCGTCGGCATGGTCAGAACTTGGATCTTACATATACCCGCGCGAGTCACTTGATGTTGTGGATAGTATAGCAGAGGATTGCACGCAAGTTGAACTGCGGGCTAGTCGACGGGGACGGATAGACAGAGCTCTATGGATGTTACTACTACAAGACGACGTAAGTAATGAGCGTGCGACCTATGATGTACAGTATTGCGGTGGTGGGAGAGAGATAGCTAGAGAACGGACGGGAACGAGAGACTGGATAGGACGAGATGAAACGAACGGACGAGAGGGCAGACATATCATAGGGATAGAAAAGATGAGAGATCCAACAATCCAGGCAGACGCACAAAATCCCTACAAGCACCCAACCGGAGAGCCGATGCGCGAAAGAAAGGACCGAATAATGTTAGTGGAATATGTCAATGCGAGCTATGCGCAGACGCGGCCGCGCCGCCCGCGGGGTTCACGAACCGCGCGAAGCTCGGCGAGTCGTACTCGAACAGGTCCGAGTCCGAATCCGAGTCCGAGTCCTCCGAGTCGACCTCGTACGTCGGCGAGAGCGCGCCGGAACTGCTGCCCCCGCCGTTCGACGCGCCCACGCTGAACACGTCCATGAACGGCGTCGGCGGCACGTCCCTGTCCGCGGCCTCGGCCGACTTCGCGAGGATCGCAGCGACGCGCGCCTCGAGCTGCCGCTGCGGCGCCCCGTGTCCATTCGCGACGGGCGTGCTCCCGTTGTCAGCGCCGGACGACGAGGCGACGGAGAGATCCTCCTGGAAGAAGCTGCTCAGCTCGTGCAGGTTCTGCACCATGTCTCCGAGGTCGTCCTCGAATACTCCCCCAAGCGGCCCGCGGCCGAGCGCCAGCGCGAGCTCCTCGTCCGGCTGGAAGTCGATCCGCGACGGCCGGAGCGTGCCCTTGCCGAGATCGAACACGGCGACGACGTTCGCCCGGCACGCTTCGCGGTGGTCGCCGGGGCGGGGTATGCACCACCCGGACTCTTGAGGGATGCCGAACACGTCCGCGACGGACTCCACGTCCTTCGCGCTCGTCTGCAAGTGGTTGCTGAGACTCATGCGGAGGACGTGCTTCGCTGCGGGCCCGCCAGAAATCTGCATCGGCTCGTCGAGCACGTCGAGCGCCTGCGACGCGAGGTCTGTCTCGAGCAGACGGAGGAGCGGCATGAGCAGCTCCGACCCAAGCAAATCGACTTGGCTCTTGGTTTCGCGCTGCTGGAAGAGCACCTTCAGGATCTGCATCGTCTGCACCTGCAGCCAGCGCTGCTTGTTGAGGACAAGACCCATGAGTAGGGTGATCACCTGTGTCCAGTGATCAACCCCGTAGTGCTCCCGGAGGCTTGCGACCGACTGCCGCAAGAAGTCGTCCTTGGTGCGGAAACGCGCTTTCGCGAAGGACGTCATGATGCGCTCGATGCTCGGCCGTTCCTCTTCTGCGGCGAGCCGGCTGATGTTGAGAGCGAACTCCTGCAGAGACTCGTCCTTGATTTCCTCGCTCATGGCGTGCAAGCAGAAGGGTAGCGAGAGCGTGTACAGGTCCCGCACGCGTCCTTCGGAGTCATCGATGAGCCTCGGGTCGTCGACTCTCGCGAGTCGTTGGAGCAGCTTGAGTGTGAGGTCGGAGGTGACAGAAGAACGCAAGCCGGTGAGTAGGCTAGCCTGGAGCGTGCTTGAACCAGTCCAGTGGTAGGGCATGTAGGTAAAGAGGAGCTCGGCAGTGTCAGGATCGTCCAGATCGATACGTGTCAGCACTGCGTCAAGCAACTGCAACGTGTGCAGGAACTCGGTCTCGACAGTTGTTGATAGACACGCAACAGCGCACCAGAACAACTGAGGGAGCTGGGATGGTTCGAGGTCGCACGAGGATGCGAGGGCAGTGAGGGTGGAGATAATCTCGACGTTGAAGCTCTGGATGGCATGATCCTCGTCCGCAATGGTGTTCGCGAGGCGGCCAAGAAGCATTCCGACGTGCATAGGTCCTATATGTGGCGTAAGGGCGCGGTAGAGCTGTAGCGAGCGAAAAGCAACAGGACGGATGGAACACGCTGTGCCCCAGTTCAGCGCCAGGGTCCCCCACTGTTCCGATAGTTTGGGATGCAACGGTTCCACGAGATTGAGGACCGCATTACCAAACCATCGCATTTTGGCTTCCACTTCGGCGCCACTCTCATCCTCCTTCCAGAGCCGCGTCTCGACCTCCTTCTCCAGTTCCTGGATAGCAGCCTTGAGCTCAGGACGTGACCGGTGTAGTGCCCGATCGGGTAACTCGTCGTATCCGGTGAGATATGAACGGAGCAACTGGAAGAGCATGTGACGAGAGCGCTGTGCTACGAAGGGCTGCCGATGATCCAGGTGCATGAAGAGCGCATGGAACAGCACGGGGAGCTGGTCCTGGAACTCCCAGTATCGTTCGAGCGCGGTCTCCGAGAGGAAGAGGAGGGCGAACTGAGCAACTCCGAGGGACAGTCGGGGCTTCTCGGAGAAGAGAATGTCCAGATCGGACCATAGCTCGAGGTCTTCGTTGTTGGGATGCGCGAGTTTGTGTTCGATGCTCGGCAGCATGCGTGCGGGCTCCACGACGCTGCAGAGTTCCTCCACCATCTGCCTTCCGATCACGCTTTGGGACAGGCAGGCGACGATTTTGGCAGCGCAACTGATGAAGATGGTGCTGCCGACCTTGTGCGACTGCTCCAGAAGGAAGCGGATGACGGCGTGCCCGTTGGATTGGTTGGGCGTGTCCACGAGACGAGTCCAAAGCACGAGTACTTGTTCCGCATACGACTCTGCGTACCGTAGTGTGAGTGCCATCAGGTGATAGATCGTCAGGCGGCCTTCGCTGGACAACCCAGACCTGTCATCATTCATGAGGTCGATGCTCGGAACCCAGTATTCCAGACTTTGGAGGAGCAACAAGACCCCGCGCTCGGACCGGCTGTCGAACACTCGTGGGAGCCAATCGGCAAGCTGAGCCAGTACCTTGATTGCTTGGTCGGGATGTTCGCCAGCGAGGACGTCTGAGATGAGCCGATGTGCGTGGAGGTACGTGCTCGGCGCGGAGCTGCCGATAGCGGCCTCGTACTGGGAGAGCGAGATGATACCAGTGGTCTGCTCGTGGACCATCTCGAGCATGTTGAACGCCTGTCTCCGAATCTCGAGAAGGGGATGGCAGAGGTTGGACATGCCGAGGCACACGATCTGAGCAAAACTGAAGGCAGTAGCGGCCCCGCTGCTTATCGCATCGGAGACAACCTCGAAAAACCGCGCGTTGCTGGTATCGAGCTCCCGAGAGACGACGAACGCTCTACGCAGGCACTCGTCCAGGAAGCTCGGGCTGCACCGGCTGAAACTCAGAAGCGAACGTAAGGCTTTCCTGTAACGAATGCTCAGTGCTGAGTGAACGACTAGTCGGCGAATTGCTACTCACTTCCCGGCAGCCTGTACAGGCTCATGGAAAGAGGCCAGGATAGCCGTAAGGCGATCAAGTGTAGGTCCAGTCTGAAGAGGCCTCAAAGAGTCCAGCAGCTGGCGGTCCGTGGGCGAATTGGACTCCACATCCGGTGGGAAGAAAGCCTTTTGCTGCGCACCCTCAATGAGTACGGTCGTAACGCGTTTCATCGAAATGGGACTTACACAGACAGCAGCCATCGCGCCGATCGCCGCATGAGATAGCGCACGAGTCTCCGTCTGGAACACCTGGATGATCTCCGCCTGACTCGTTGGGTCGCTGTAGGACTTCGCGGCCATAGTCTGCATGAACACCAAGCGCTTCTTGACGTCCTCCGACTGCTTGCCAAGCTGGCACCAATCTTCGCACATCGAGTAAAGCGCCAAATGGAGGTTGTGCGGGATGAAGCGATCGGAGTCCTTCAGTGTGGCCAACGCGTCAAATAGCCGCTCAATGGTGCCGCAAAAGTACCGCCGAAGGCGTTGCAGGGAGAACCGGTCCCGGTTGTCAGGGGAGGTGAGAAAGGCCTGTGTGTTCCGCACGTACTTCAGCACGTGTGTCAGTGCAACCTGCCGCCCAGTCGACCGTTGGTCTTGCAAGGAATGCGTGGTCAGGAAGTATATGCGGGCGACCGCAGAGTGGAAACGCTCTTGCCGCCGCGCTCGGCCGATCATGGGTGTCGCCGTGGCCCCCTTCGCCCTCGGGTCGTCGTATACCTGTCGGGACTGCAGCTTGCTCAGGTCTTCCAACAGTTGCGAGTAGCCGTTCACGGGAAATGAGCTGATGCATGAGACGGCCAGCTCGCGGAATGTCGTATAGTCCGAGTCTAGGAACCGGCTCAGCACCCAGAACAAGTCATGCGTCGTCTGCATCTGCTCGGGGCCAAAGTCGGAGTCCGAGCGCGCGCGCGAGTGGTCTCGGATCCCTGCCATCGTAGGTCTGGAGTCAGTTACGAGCGCCGTCGCGCAGATGAGCTTGAGCCACAGATGCCACTGGCTGATAGCATCCCTGTTCTCTGCCACAAGACGCGCGCCGTCGCGGTCACCCGAACCCGTGCGCTGCGGCGCGTTGGTAGGATAGCGCGAGCCCACCCCGGATAGCTGTTGCATGATCTGAGTCCCGCGGGCCGCAGCGGCGACCAGCTTCTCGCGGACGGTGTTGCCGATCGTAGGGGAGTGTTCAATGCACGACTGCACGAAATGGGGGTAGATGTGTCTCCAGAGCACCCTGTCGAGAATGTGGTCGCTATCCGCTAGGCGCACGAGCTTCTCAGGGCGCGTCGACTGCCGCCACTGCCCCAGTCTGGCCAGCTCATCAGGCTCCAGGAAGTCGTCCAGTCCCCGGAAATACACATCCGCAGCGCCTTCTTGGAACAGCAATTGGATGAAGGCGAAGAGCTCGTGTGGATTGATCGATGCGGGGGTAGAGGGCTCAGGGCTCATGTGCTCCATCAGGACCTTGAGGAGACGGACGGCCTTCACACCGACCTTAAACGCCGATGGTTTGCAGTGCGCTAACAAGAACAGGGCCCCGGCCTGAATCTCTTCTACGCGACCGACGACATTCTCCGTCTCCTCGCTTGTCCTTGTCTGAGTGGGCTTCTGCATCTGTTCGTGGATCCACCTGTCGACGAAGCTTATCCAGAGGTTGAGGAGGCGCGTGCACTCGACTGGCAGGCGCAGCCCGTACCCTTCCTGTGCGATCGCAGGAGGGCTGAAGAGGAACACGGAGAAGCGGGCGAGCAAGATGGGGGCGTGCGCAGCGTCGGCCATGAACCGCTGCAGGGCTAGCGTCGCAGCCTCACTCACCGCAGGCTCGATGTGGATGACACCCCGGATCAGCATGTCGAATGCATCTTCGGGCGAAAGCGAGGAATGCAGCAGACGCGGCCAGGACTGGTAGACGACCTGAAGAACGCTGATTTGGGGGACATTCTGCTCCGCATAGGCGACGGAGCCTTCGGGGTGGTGACGAATGATATAGTTGTCCCTCTCCTCGAACGTCGGTCCTAGACCCGAAGTAGACCATTGGTCGTCGAGAACGGACCACTTGCCGACAGCCTGGTAGCAAGACAGCGCCACCACGGTTAGACAAGACGTCGCCCGATCCAGGAAGTCCTTCCAGTTGGGCTTCGAGGCGATGGAGGCGGGCAGCGGGTTGGATGATGACGGGTAGTCCTCCCACCCGGGGATGTTGGTAAAGTCTGAGCTCGATGGCCAAGCGGGCAAGGGCTCTTCTCGTTCGATGAGGTGTATTGAGAGCAGGATAGCCTGTGTAGCAATGGTCATTCGCTCTGGCGCGAGGATGTGGGAGATCTGAGTCGTCTGGGAGTTGACTGCGCGCTCCTGGAGAAGGTCAAGACAGAGCTCGCTGCCGATATCCAAATGTCGGGAGAGCGCGAAGTGGACCATGTATATGAACGGTTGTAGATGCTCCTCCTGGGGTGTGATTGCAAGGCGATTGGGAGGGAAGAAGAGTTTGAAAACGCCGTCGAGTTTAGCAGAGGCTGTAGATAATGGCTCGTGGCACCGGAAGAGGTAGGTCCAGAGCAGCCGCACCATGCCGTTCAAAACGGTGATCCGATGCACCTTCTCCTGAGCGGATGTCAAGCGTCTAAGAAGTCTGGAGGTCGGAAGACACTCACTTTGAGCTTGCCGAGACCAGCTTCGAAACAAGCTGACCAATTGCGCAGGAAAAATTCATGTGGCGCGACACACAACGCAGTCACTGCCAAAGGGTAGGCAACGTGCCAATAGCGAGGTTTTGAGATCATGTCCTTGGCTTTGGGATATATGACTTCGATCGCCTTCGCCCATTCCGGGTGGTTGACTTCGGCCTGCGCGGTCTGTCATTTCGGTGGTTGATATGTTAATGACTGCCATGATTGACCAGCATACAACGCCAAACCTTTCCGATCGGGTGCAGTAAGTGCACTAGTGTTTCAGCAAATATCGTCTTGAGACGGTTTCCATGGGCGTTGTCGAAGGCCTTCGACAACGACGCGAGAAACTCTGCGCCCTCTTCGAAGCGCTCCGGCGGCCATACCTGGGCATATATGGGAAAGATGTTACCGAAGAGAAGTAGATCTGCTTACCTTGATATGGATGTGCTTCAAGCCCTTGACAAGGTTCTCGTACTTCATGTCCGCGTCTTTCGCTACTTGACCTGCTGCGATTGGGCCAAGCTCCGAGAGGAACCTGTCGGTCACGCTCTCGAAACTGCAGTAGTTCAGTACCTATTGAGGCTATCGACCATGTCTCCACTACGTACCGAATGTCAGCCAGATGACCCAGTAGTGCAGCGTGTAGCTCCGCTATACAACGGTGGTTACTGGACTGCATACTGTGCTTCGGGTCTTGCCTCTTAAACTGCTCGAAAGTCAGCTCTTCCAGTCCGTGGCCAACAGCCTCCGAGAGGCCATCCTTCGAGATAGATCGCGTAACGGCGATCAACGCTCGACATAGAATGTAAACCGACGCGAGCCATTTTCGTTCGTTCAGCGCCGACGGCACATCTGGCATGCGCAGCGCCCGAGATCCTGACGGCGACTGGGAGAGGTGGTGGCGGAGCAGGTCTTGGCTCGCTGGCTCGTTCTGGCTCTTGCGCCAACGCATGACAGAGTCCACTACAGGCTTCGCGTTCCGCTGTGCAACTTTCCCAAGGGATGCCAACATGTCGTCGAACTTCTCATCCACGCCCGGGCCCATGTAGTCCTCTAGGTGAGGGTCACGATCCTGCAAGTACAGTCAGCACATGTCCATCCTAGGTGCGCCGCATTGACCGACCAAAGGGACATGCAGGAACTCGTCAATATGGGACTCGGCCGATGCAGCGAACCGGATGAAAATAGCGTGGAGCGCATAATCGGCAGGTGTCCTGGGGTCGAGCACAATCTTGTCTTCGGCTTCCGAGAATGAGCTCGCGTCGTCTGCGTGCCCGCCGGACGCACTCGGCATCGGCGGCATCGGCGGCGGAGAAGACGAGTACGGGTAGAAGCCATGGCCATGGTCGCTGCCGCCGTCCGAGTTATAGAATATCGAGCCCGAGTGTGAGTGCTGCTGCGACCGCGTGTAGTCCCTCAACTTGGGCGCCCTCCCACGACCGTCTCCGCCTCCAGGCGTGGCTGGTCTGAAGTGCGGCGGGCTTGCGTTCGCCGTCCCCTGGCGCGAGGGCACGGGTGCGGTGTGCGCGAGCGAGGACGTCGACCGGTTGAACGGGTTCTTCAGCGCGGGGTACGCCTGCATGTCCAGCGGCGGCATAGGCGGGGGGACCTCATTGTTCTTCGTGCTCTTGAACGCGTTGCGCAGGGAGGCGAACGAGGACTTCTTCGTGAACGGCGAGCTGCTCGTGGTCGCGACGGATGACTGGGTAGAATGGGTGAACGGCGCGCCCTTGGAGATTTTGCGCCCTGTGCTCGTGTACGGGACAGACTGCCCCGAGTCTTGCGAGGCGATCGAGTCGCCGCGCGCATGAAAGTACGACCCGCCAGGACGCTCGTTCACGGCCTGGGGCGTGAGGATCGTGGGGGAGTCTAAACCTGAGCTGCTCGTGCTCGCGTTCCCCCAAATGCTGCCCTGTTGGGCCCGTCCAAAGAAGGGTGTCGCGCGAAAAGTGTCATCGGTGTCGTCAAAGTCTGAGATCAGGATGCGACGACCGAGGACACTAGGTGGTAAGCCAGACGGACTGCTAGTGGGAGTTAACTTGACGCACCGGGAATTGTGATCTGCATGCCGTCCGAGCCCATGGTGCGCTACTAAACTCGATCTTCCGACCCAGCAGACTAGTTCAGACCAGCGCGCTGACCAAGGAAAGCGTCAATGGCGACGAGCATGGGCAAGGGGGGGAGACCACAGGAGACCGGGGCAAGTTATGAGCGACTCGAGGACGCTGTGTCGCGAAACGCGCGGTAGGCGCCCATGCTATGTCCGCCAACTAGCGTCCTATTTCGGCAAATTGTATGTATGGAGTTTGGCGGTCGGGCGACTGTAACGACCGTCCTAAGCGAGACTGACTACCAACAACTCGGGTTGAACGATCCAAACAGTCAGCCATACACACGTCGTGAAGGTGTCAAGGCTTTGAGGCCATGTGCTCTATGTCCGAGTGACGAGGACGAGTGCTTATACAGGCGAGTTGTTCAGGATGGATAGCATCCTGCACATGCTCCGGAAGATGGTATGCGCCGCAGCGATACATGGCTCGGTACCGGGCTGCGCCCCTGCGCCGGAATACCGTAAGTAACCGGTCCAGAGCATATCTCGCCCTCGCCACAATATATGCATTGACAATCTGTGCGAACTGAATACTGAATGCGAACGCGCAGGAAGTCAAAGGAGTCCTCGATCCGCATCCTGTATAGGACAAGGAGACCACACAGCACTCGACTGAATGTGATGAGGGATGCAAAGACGGTCGTACATGTTATTATGGTCCACGGTATTTCGTTGACTATGGGTGGCTCGCGTCCGGCATTGACGCGTGTCGGGGCGGCCCGCTAATATTACAGGAAGAGTAGCCTCCTAGGTACGTTCGCGATCTGGGAAAAACCGAAGCGAAAGCAGCCTGGCGGACGAGCGATTAGGAACGATGACGGTGCCTCTCTGCTTCCGAACACGCCCCGCCATGCTCCAACAAAGCGGAGTGGTGGAACATTGGACAAGCGAACAGAGAAGGGAGAGGGGGAAAGGCATCTCCGCACCATTTCACTCGTGGGCAAGGCCACACCGAGCGATCCGTGTGCGAGTATTGTATATGCTCCAGTACAGCAGGAAGATAGCCGATAGACGGTGAGATGATATTGTGACATGAGGATATGGGGTCGTGGATGAACAGGACGTGGATGGCGGGAATTGATATGAACATGACAAGGGGAACGAAGAGAAGTCGAGCGTCGATCGGAGTATGTCAGATGTCCCGGTTAGCGGACGGCGATGGTGGTGGCCGTGGACATAACTGGAAGGCTGAGGTATACACCAAAGTGCGGTTGTCATGCGCCGAGGCAGGGGATTGCGGTGATGTTGGAGCAAGCGCGCACGTGTCTGCGGGGCGTAATCAGGCAGACTCTGTAGTCTCTTCGGCAGTCTGGGGTTCCGCGAGGGGGCTCTCCTTCGCCGGCGCTGGGTTGATGTTCGAGTTCGTGGGCGAGACCGACAACGACTGGTGAACAGGGGGCGAAGTGGCGTGAGGGATGCTGTGGTTGTAGTGAGCATTGATCAGTATCATACCACGCAACAAATACGGTGTCTACCACGACATACTTCTCGGGGCTGGGGATGGCAGTGCCGACAGTGTTCTGGGGAGCCTTGCCAGCCTTGCTCAGGGCGTAGTCCCCAGAGTCGAAATACTTCCGTTCCTGCATAGGGGACACGAACGCCTGGTTAGATACGGCCGTGTATGAGGAAGCGTTGGACGGCGCACCTTCTGCATCTTCGTGAGCACATTCTTGTGCGTCGGCAGCTTGCCATAAAGGCTGAAGAGCTTCTGCTCTTCTGGCGTGAGTTTCTGTAGCATCGGATGTTAGGTATTGCGCGAGTTTCTCCACCGTACGGGGAGTTTCCTGGACTGTGCGGACGTACGCTGAGGTCAACCTTGTTACGCTTCTGGGGCAACATAGTGGAGGACGTTCGCGGATTGAACAGGTAGAAGGAGAGGGGAAGGCTCTGATGAGCAAGGGCGGGCTGAGGCAAGAAGCCGTTGGCTTGGAGGAGTAACAGCGATTTCAGAATACAGACAGAGGCAGTTAACACAGTGGACGTCGTCAGTAAGGCCAGATGCTCAAAGCAGCTGCCCTTCCCCTTACCTTTGACACTCAGCTCAACTCAGCTGCGCTGCAGAATAGCGGAGTCCAAATCAGCAATGTGACGTAAGCTCCGCCTGTGTGCCTTACCACCGTCTCAGCCGTCTGGGCAGCGAGCGGGTCGATATACTTCAAAACGTAAGCTCGCCCGGTCGCTGGGCTAGTAGAGTGCAGTAGTCGTAGCTCGACCGCGGGCGCAGTAGAGTGCAAAGTTCAGCCTATACAGGTCCGCTTTTATACGACACCCGACATAACAGCGGCCCATGAGAATCGGAACTCCGCCGAGTCGGTGCAGCCATCCCACCTATTCAACGTCCAGCATCGCGTCCTCCTCGCGCCCTTCCCTGCCTTCCCTATCAGACCCTCGCGTCCTAGCCCAGGGCACGTCCGTCGGGTCATCAGCACACTCCTGCACGACATCCTGCACCCCGAGCCTTATCACCGACGCGTGTCCCGCAACGAGGCCGACCTCGTTCTGCCCATGTGCCCGTTCATCGATGGCCCACAGCATCTCGGGGTTGCACGCTGTCTCAGGCGAGCATTGTAGTCGCCAGTTGCCGACCTGCGAGGCGCCCCGGTTCGCAAGTCCAGAAAGGCGCGAAGAAGGGGGCAATGTAACGGAGGAAGGGAGCTTGTCGCCATCAGGTGATCGTCGCGCGTGCGCGTCGGAGGACTCGCCGAGGGAAGGAGCGCGTATGGCGGTCACAGCGAAGGGAGACAGGGGCAGCCTAGAGCCATCCATGTCGTATGTGAGATCGTCGTCCAGTAGAACAGGTAAATATGATGTCGCCGTAGGTTCTAGACCGTGTTCCCCCAGTCCCAATAGACGAGTATTAGATTCGAAGCCAAGCATATCCGGATCGGTAGGAGCAGTCTCAAGCCTACAAGAGTTAGACTGCGGTCCTGTGTTCATGTACCCAGAGAGGACGAGCGATTCCTGCGTCGGCGCGGGAGAGAATTGACTAAGATTGTCGGGGTGTACCTGACCATTCGCGAGGTCGCCGAGCCAGTCATCTACATCGTCATCATCACCCAGGAATACGCGCAAGGTTTCAAGGTGCGCAGCAGGATTGCACTGCTCGTCGTCCGCGCTAGAGGTCTGAGAAGATTCCAAGAGATAGTCTGTCCAGTCGAAGGCAGGGTCCTAAATTGTCAAGTAGCATGAGTTGTCCAGCAACGTGACAGGAACCTCGTGATAGCTTACGAACTTTTATGGTTGATTCAGAACTTGGCCAGAAGTCTTCGTCGGGTTCCTCGACAGAGCCCTCGTCGTCACTATAGAACAAATCATCCTCGAACTCTTGACTACCGCCTAGAGTCTCCGGATCGTCTTCGGCGGGCAGTTCGTGATGGTCCCGTATGTCGACATCTAGATCCTCGCTGAAGTCCAGATCGAGCTCGGATAGCAACGCAAAGTGTTGCGTCCCTCCGTCGGAACAGCACGCATCCTCCGAAGTCGTTCCGGAACGGTAGTCCGACAGCGTGAACCCGTCGTCGTGGTTTTTGCCAGAGTCTCCGTCCACTTCCGAGAACGATAGCACGCTCTGGAATGTCATATTTTGGATACATGTTCATGAGTATGAGACAGACAAGGCTAAATAAAGGCGGCACGCAAGAGCATGCGACGCACCTGGTAGCGTATCGGCTTTAGACCGGACTTAAACAGACGTTCCATAGAGTGGCACAGGAGGTCATGAGTATCCGAAGATATGCGTGACTCGCGTTTGCTTTCGGGCGAGAATGGCGGCAGAGTAGCGTCCGTCGACGGCAGGGTACTCCCTCCTAGAAGTTCACGCAAAGTGTCCATTGGCCTGGCGAAGGCAGCAGCGCGAGTTGCACCTAGCACCTGTGTTGAGAAGAACGCGGTCAAGTAGAGCAACGCAACGCTGATCAGCGGTATCGACCTGTAAGAGCCTGCCCGTCTTCTTGCGGAAGGTCGTATGCGGAGAACGGGCTATGATATTCGTCACAGCACCAGCGATCTTCGCGCACATGGCACTCTCCGCATCGAATCGCTGTGATGTGCCACGAGGTGGCCTGTCGGGTCAGTCATATGCTACCGGAGGTTGGGTATATGCGGTCCACCTCGCGCCACGGTCCAAAAACTAGAGGGTAGCGCCTTCGTTCGTCCGCGCGCTCGGATTAGTTCACAACATCGGATATATCAAGCTGAAGCGCACCTGACAAGATGAGAGACAACGAATCTCTCGACTGCGCGATCCAGCGCAGCAACAATTGGCAGGAATGCATGCGGTGTAAAGGGGTCCGCAGTTGTGTCAGTATCAGGATCTACAAAATGGTCGGGGGTCATTGGACGGTCAAGCCACGCCGGAGAGACTGGGGTAGGTCCGGAATGAAACGTGCACATCAGGTTGCATACCACTTGCACATTCTGCTAGAGGATCCCTCCGGAAACGCGATCTAAAAACGTAGAACAGCTCGATCGCGGACAGTCGGACTGCGCATCCTGAGCGGGGAGTGAGTATGGGTCGTGTCGAGTTGAGTGTCACTGAGGCAGGTTGTCCGTTTGTTTTGTGGTTGAGTGTCGTAGGTTCAGAGCCGTTTCCAGCGACGAAGTATTACAAGGATGAACGCACTCTTTACGATGTCATCAGCCTCGTCCACGTACAAGTTTGACGCAGGCCGTAGGCCAAGCTGTTGGCCATTCTGCCCATGTACCCAATGACGATAAATAGCGGAAATGGTACGACATAGGTATTGGGTAAGACAAGCTGAGGCGGTACACACCACATGGAAGTAGTTGAGTAGGTGGTTAGCTATCGCCGAGCGCTGTACGTCGCGTGAACCGATCCTGGCACGGTTATGCATGCCCGAGAGGGAGAGGACGAGGTCCGATTCGAGAACGACGTCCACGTCGTCGGGCAGGCGTCCCTTCACCGTGTGCGTGTTGGCAGAAGGCGATCCGGCGACAAGGATGTGCCGAGCACGCAGAGAGAGGAGAACATCGTCCGTGCCGTCCCGCACCTCGGTCGTCGTCGCAAAGGAAGGCATGGGAAGGAGGGGGGCGAGAGAGAGGAAGACCTGTCGAGACTCGACGCGTCGCGGACGGGAAGGGGAAACTCAGGGAAATGTGAATGGGAAATCGGATTTCGTTGGAATAAGCGAGCGATAGGATCTTATCGGTTCCAAAACCGAATTATGGTGGCGGTGACCCAAGCAGATACACACAATACTGCCCTTCGGCGGAAGAGACGCAGCCGGGCTCTCTCACCAAAGCCATCCTCGCCTCTCTCCTCCACCGGGTCTGCAACTAGCCACGCATCCCGCCACCGCGGGCGACCGACGACTCTGACCGCCATGGTGAGTACAACATCCCCCACATCGTCTGAGCCTCTGGCACCGCTTACGCGCGTATCATGCGCTCGCAGGCGCACGAGTTGGACCAGAAGATCCAGGATGTATACAAGCGCATCGAGACGGAGCGCAAGTTCCTCGAGGCATCCAAACTCATTCGCCAGGCCACCAGCAACCCAGATGTGCTGCGCAAGAACGACGCCAAGATTCGCGAGGCAGAGCGTTCGCTCTCCTACTTCGAGGACACTCTCCGCGAGTTGCATTCTCGCAAGATGATGCAGCAGCGCGATGATCACTCCCGATCGAGCAGCACCAGCTCGAGTCAACCCGGTCTCCCCCAGTCTCCCCGGATGGCTCGCGCTGGCGAAGCTAATCGGTACTCCGGCTCCTCGTCCGCTTCAGACATGAACCGTGGCCCGCGTTCCCCCGAAATGCATCCTGCCGGTGGTCCTCCAGTCGACGATGGCTACAATGCACCCAAGCCCAAGACATATACCAACCTAGACCTGATCAAGGCTGACACCCCCCACACCACCGCGAAGATCTCCCGCATGCTCCATCAGCTCGAGTACAAGCTCCAGGTCGAAATGCAGTACAAGAGAGGCATTGACAAGATGGCCAAACTCTATCAGGCAGACGGCGATAAGAAGTCAAAAGCGGATGCGGAGAGCAAACGTGTGGAAAGTGAGCGCAAAATACAGCTTCTCCAATCCGCTTTGAAACGGTACAAGACACTGCACATCCTTGATGATGTCGAGGAAGACGACGAGGCAGGTCAGTATCGCGCCTAGTTGCGGAGATTGACCGCATTCACCGACACGCATTATGTAGGCCCCGGCCCGGCTGGCCCTGGAGGTGGAGAGCGCAAGGACAACCTCCGGTCAAAACCTCTGTCTGGCAAACTGCAAATCACCCTCAAAGGCGCACGCGAGCTAGACCACGCACCCATCGTGTCAACGTTCAGGTCCCGTTCTGCCTCCAAACAGGTTGAGACCTATGTTTCATTCCGGGTCGAGGGCTCGCAGCACGCACGTTCTCACCCAACCAAGACCGACCGCTGGATGGAGGACTTTGAGATCACGATTGATAAGGCGAACGAAGTCGAAATCGCCGTCTACGACAAACAGGCCAGCGAGCCTTACCCGTCGCTCATCGGCCTCTTGTGGATTAAAATCAACGATCTCGTTGAAGCTCAACGACGGCAGAAGGTCATGATGGAGAGCGGGCAGGGTGGCTGGGTCACCGCTGGTGCTATGAACGGCGACGCTGGCGGCTTCCCTGGCCAAGCGGGCACTGTGAACGATATGAACGCGCCCATTTTCAACGACTCCCGCGTACCTGTTACCGGAGCCATACCGGGTATGCCTGGAGCGGTCACCGCAGAAGGTATCGATGCCTGGTTCGCCGTTGAGCCTGCTGGCGCTCTGGCGCTACGGTTGAACTTCAGTACGTCATGTCTCGACTGGCATATTACATTACACTCTGAGCGTCTTTCTAGTCAAGGAGAACGTTCGCAAGCGACCGCTGGACGCACCAGGAGGCCTTGGCCGTCAGGGTGCTGTCCGCAAGCGCAAGGATGAGGTCCACGAGATGAACGGGCACAAGTTTGTTCAGCGCCAGTTTTACCAGATCATCCTATGCGCCTTTTGCCAGGAATTTCTGCTCAACGCTGTCGGGTACCAGTGCGAGGATTGCCGATACACGTGTCATAAGAAGTGTTATGAGAAGGTCGTTACGAAGTGTATATCAAAGTCGAATACAGGCGTAAGTGACATCGACCGCAGGCACTCTGTTACACGATTAATCTCTCGATTCATATATGATAGGAGGACGAGGAGAAGATAAACCACCGGATTCCCCACCGCTTCGAGCCAATCAACAACATTGGTGCCAACTGGTGCTGCCACTGCGGTTACATGCTCCCCCTCGGTCGGAAGAACGCACGGCGGTGCACGGAGTGCGGCCTCACCTGTCACGCCAATTGCGCGCACCTTGTCCCCGACTTCTGCGGCATGTCCATGGAGACCGCCAACCAGCTCTTGCGCGACATGCGCGCCATCAAGGAGCAGCAGCGCCGCCCTACTCAGTCTCGTGTAACCCCCCACCAGCCACACGCCGCGGCCCCTCCCCCGCATGAGGCACAAGTTCCTGTCGATCAGATGGACCGTATGCGCTTGGGTGAGCAGCAGCCTGGATATGGATACCGCACCCAAAGTCCGGCAGCCCAGCCAGACCAGCGTCTCGGCGGTCAGGTTCCCCCTCCCCCGGCTACCCACAACAGCCAGCCGCGCGTCCACCGCCGCCTGGGCGTCCTGGCATTGCACCGCCCTTCCCCTCGGAGCCTCAGCAGGCGTACCCCGGTCGGCCCGCGCCTGGCTATGACATGCCACCGGCTCCTGACGCGTATCAGGTATGTTCCCTTGTTCTGCACTGAGAGTACGCGTCTGCTCACTCGGTGTCGCGTTAGGGGGCTCCTCCGCAGGTGCCGCAGAAACAGCCCCTCCCCGTGGCCCCCGGGCAAGGCATGGCCCCTAGGATGTCCCCCGGCGACCGGCAAGCGTCACTTCCGCCCGTGCCGCAGAACGACGCACAGCAGGTTGCGTTGCAACAGCAGCAGCAGTTGCGCCAGGCTCAGGCACGGAAGCGCAAGGTCGGACTGGACGACTTCAACTTCCTCGCTGTGCTTGGGAAGGGCAATTTCGGTAAGGTCATGCTAGCAGAAGAGAAGAAGACCAACAACCTCTACGCCATCAAGGTCCTGAAGAAGGAGTTTATCATCGACAACGACGAAGTCGAAAGGTACGTTCGTTTCTGCTACCACCGGTAGCCTCCAGAGCAGTTCGCTGACCTACCTGTAGTACGCGTTCGGAGAAGCGCGTCTTTTTGGCTGCTGCTCGGGAACGTCATCCGTTCTTGCTCGGCTTGCACTCTTGTTTCCAGACCGAGACCCGAGTCTACTTCGTCATGGAGTATGTTAGCGGTGGCGATCTCATGTTGCACATCCAGCGCAAGCAGTTCTCGCTCAGGCAAGCGAAGTTCTACGCGTCTGAAGTGCTTCTCGCTCTCGAATACTTCCACGCGAACGGCATCATCTACCGGTAAGTCCGAGTTCCTGTGCTCGGTGATCGGGATCTTGACACGTGCACAGTGACCTGAAGCTCGACAACATCCTGTTGACGCTGGATGGCCATGTCAAAGTGGCTGATTATGGTCTGTGCAAGGAAGATATGTGGTTCGGCTCGACCACGAGCACATTCTGTGGCACTCCGGAGTTCATGGCTCCCGAGGTACGTCGACGTCACTCGAGTTTAGCCTAGCCTGATTGACACGCGCTGGCCAGATCCTGCTTGAGCAACGTTACGGTCGTGCTGTCGACTGGTGGGCCTTTGGCGTACTCATGTACGAGATGTTACTAGGCCAGTCCCCCTTCCGCGGTGACGACGAGGATGAGATCTTCGACGCCATCCTGGAGGACGAGCCTCTGTACCCTATCACCATGCCTCGTGACGCCGTGTCAATCTTGCAAAAGGTCAGCGCATCTTGACACCTGTGCGAGCAAGCGTAGTGACCGTAAACTCTACAGCTTCTCACGCGTGATCCTACACGACGCCTCGGTTCCGGCAAAAGCGACGCGGAGGAGATCAAGAGACATCCGTTCTTCAAGGACGTCAACTTCGACGACGTCTTGCACAAGCGCATCCCCCCTCCCTACTTCCCCACTATCGTGAGTGATCTAGTGCTGGCTGACGAGTGGAACGCTGAACATCGTGAAGAACGGGAGCGCCGATACCAGCAACTTCGACGAGGAGTTCACTCGTGAGCAGCCGACGCTGACGCCAGTGCATGCCCAGCTCTCTGCGCGCGACCAGGCCGAGTTCAACGGCTTCTCATGGGTACGCAATCTGCTCTCTCCGTACCTGCCTTTCCGCTCACTGACACCCGGACCCAGGTGGCGAGCTGGGCCGACATCTGAGAGATACGACGTTTTTCATGATACTTATTACGTTTTGCCTGTTTTGTTGCATTATGTGCACCTCCCACTGTACTTGGATACCTGTTGTGTTCACGACGTCTGCCACGATATTGCCGCCGTACTGTGGTCGTTTGTGCAAATGCCAGTGGTGTGCTGCGCGGGCGCAGACCACTCCTGAGGTCTGTAGTCTAGCGACTCAGAAAACGACTCCCTGCTATCACTGTAACTCAGGAGGTTCTGGACTTGCAGCGTCGTTCACTTGAATCTGCGTCCGATTCAAGGTGAGTGAATTCCGCCTCTGCCTCTACGCAGTGGCGGTCAACGTATGTAGTCATGCATCATGAGGCGAGGTAGTGAGCGGCTGCTGCGTTCTCTGTTGCGAACTTCGAACATCGCCGCTAGGCTATGTTAGTCACAGTTTGCGTCATACTCGGCGTTCATATCAGCACTGTAACAGACACCCTGAATAACGGTGCAGTATGTGAGTTCTGCGATATCTCTGAGCGAACCACTGCAACCTGTCTTCCGGTCCGCGAACCTGAGACATCCAGTGCGAGCCAGCTGACGCTTCTCATGGTCTGGACGCTCTTTGTCGTAATTAGCATGAGGACCTCTAACTTACTATAGTACTGGCGGCGACGTTGCCAGTATCCGTGTGGGCTGCTGCGTTGTCACTCTACGAGTAGTGGCCGTGTGGATACAATGGACTCAGGGCATTTGGCGAAAATCGAAGTACATCCCCTGCCTCTCGGCAGTGGATATGCCGGCGACAGAGCGTAGCCTCTAGCTCCGGTAGAAGCTGCCTCTTCACGAGATGAACCACTTGCATCGCACCAAATATGAGCATGAACTGCGTCAATTATGCCAAGGGGTGCGTACTGGGTGGATTGTGGTCCCGCCCTGGACTCGCGCTATCCGTTGGCGGGCAATGCTGAGATATGATTCCTGCTATCAATCTGTCCCACCACTCCCGGATTTGGATGCCGTTAAGACGTGCCCGCCCGTCCCTGGCAGGCCGTGTGGCTCGGCCTCCCCGGAGGTCTCCACGTCGTCGCGGTGGCCCCGCATGAGCTCGTGGAAGCTCTGCCACAGCGCAGCTATCGTCTCGTAGTCCCGTGTTATGCCCAGAACCTCTTCCAGTTTGCGGTTGAGGTTGTTGCTCGAGGATAACAGCTCCTCGAAACCCTGCGGCCGCGTTTGTCGAGTTAGACGGCAGCGGATATCTCGGAGCGAGCGGAAACTCACGCTACTGATTTCTGCAGTCAATCTGTCTCGCTCCTTATCGAAGAAAGTGCTTTCCTCCTCCATGGTGGTCCGGAATAACCGGCAGTGGTGGTGGTAGTTCAATATCAAACGAGCGTTCATACCCGATTGAGCGTACGCATGTTCGATATTCTCACGCCTGCTAGTCGTGAACGTTCAAGCAAAGACATTCATGAACTGATTCCGTGCAAGTGCTTTACGATATGATGAATACATACTAATGCACCTTGTTACCCAGTGAATGATCCGGTGGTCAACAATCTCAGAATAGCAGACTGATCGCGGCGTGCACGCGCGGATGGGCATATGTGCGAAAGAGGACGGTATCACACCTCGTATTATTGGATATCCAGCATGATCCTAGTCCGCAAGTAGAGGTAGCTACTAGTACAGCATGTAGTCGGTATAAGTCAAGAGCGAACGGCAGAACACTAGTACACAGAGCATGATACGAATATGGTCTCGCGGATGTGCAAGGTCGGGGATAGAAGCGCAAAACATTCAAAGCCCGGGGACACACATTCCGCTCACATCTACAAGAAACCGCTTTCCTGCAGCAGTCGCGCCATCTTCTCGTCCTCCCGCTCGCGCGGCTCGCGTTCGAGACTGAGGTGCCAGAACTGGTCGCCGTAGTCGACACCGTCTGTGTACTGCTGGAATGACTCCTCCAGGTACTGGAGCACTGACGTGACCGTCTGGAAGCTGTACGGCTTGGCTTGCCACCGCTTGATATCTTGGATGACCTCTGCCGCCTTTTGCCGCTTGCGGAAGTTGATCATGTTGCCGGCTAGCTTGTCCTCTGCGCCGTCATTGATGAACGTCAAAGTAGTAAGATAAACACCTGCGGAAGTGTATTACAATGAGCGTTGTCGATCTAGGCGGGAGAACGACTGATTACTGACCAATGAAGGGCACGCAGGGGGGTTGGATCCTTGCCAGAAGGGATCGGTAATTGTTAAAGTTCTTGTTGGTATCGATGGTCGATTCGCAGATCTTCAGCTGGGCCATGATCTTGGCGTTGACTTGCTCCCATGTCCGCTTCAGTCGTCGGATAGGAGGGGTATTCAGTCCAGATATCACAGCTGTCATCGTCGAGTAGTTTTGCAGGCCGCGACATCGCTATATAGTTGCCTTCGCGTTAGCCCTGTGGTCTCACAAGTAGCATGGTGGCCACTCACATCCGCAAGGTTGATGAAATGCTTCACCACTCGAGCGCGCTTTTGCGAGTCTTCCCGTGCGAGAACAGATTCAGCGACCCAGTTCGCGATCTACGATAGCGTGAGCAATGAAGAAACCCCAACTTGGTGCCAGGCGACTCACCCTATTACTCAGCTGGATGATGGTAGTGATGTTATCCGCAGTCTTCCCAGGCTTCGCTTCTCGGGAGCGCTGCAGACATTCCATAGGCCGGATTTTCTTGTAGAGTGCCGCTTCCATGATCGTCAACTGTCGAGCAAGCTCTAGCGGGTCGATGTCTAGCAGCTTGACCTTCCTGTTCTTCGGCACGATCGGTGTTGGGGGCGTTATCGGTACCGTGTTGGTCGTCTTGATTGCCGCATCGCCGCCTCGTTGCTGTCATGTACGAGTGAGAATCAAGCCCAATGCCTGCACATCGTCGCTCCTCACCGCTCGCTCGATAAGGATAAGGAGCTGCTTCGCAGCTGCAAAGGTAACGACCTCTTCATTGGAGACAAACTCCTTGATGCGTCCCAGGATGTACATGTCCTCCTTCTCGAGGATATCATCATCCGTGACCATCGTCCGGAATGTGTTCAGGACACTATGTGCCTCGTGAACATGGGCGTGCGATGGCATAGCGGAATGGAACATACCGCATGCGGATGACTTGCTGCTTCAGCCGCGTCCACTCCTCAAGCTCGTTGGGCTTCAACCCAGGGGGTTCCCTGACCCAAAACCGTTTGGTCAAAAGCTCGAACAGCTCATCAACGGTCATGAACGACTTGAACGTCATCAAGAAGTTCTTAATGAACGTGGTGTCTATTGGGCGGTGATGAGCAAACAGACGTTCGCACGGCTACTGTAATTTACAACATACCTCCAAGTTCATGGGCCGTTAATCTCTCAACAAGAGCAGACGGAGTACCCGCGCGCACGCTCCCATCCGGATCAATGAGGATCTCAGACTGGTCGTAGTTCGGCCGGAGGTACCACGGCTTCTGGTCTGCATTCAGCTTGTTGATGATATGTCGTGGGGTCTCGGGACCGAGAAGCTTCATGAGCTTGTTGCCCTTACCGCCACCTCGGGGCGGCGACTTCCCGATGATCGCAGCTGTTAACGGCGTGATTAGTGATCGTATGGGGAGATGTCAAAAGGTTGCGTACGATCTTCATCCTCTACGAAGGATGCCACATCGTCATCAAGAGGATCGTCAGGTCCCATATCGAGCGATGACGACCCAATAAGCGTCCCGTCCACGCCAGACCCGTTCTGTGACCACGTCGGTGTCTCCGGCTCGCTCAAGCTGTCCGAGCGCGAGCGATCGGACATATCCAACGAAGACTGCGACGGCTGCCCAGCATTGTGGTACATCGTGGATGAGGATGAGGACCCGCCGACCGTGTCCGTGGAGGAGTGAGTGCGCATCTCCGGCGGCCGGAACGCAAGCTCCATGTCAACGAACTCGCCGTCCCCGCCAGGTATGTCTGCAAGGCGCGATGTGAGCGCAGAGATTGATGCGTCGTTCATGTTGATCCGCGAGGTTCGCCAGTCGATGGAGTTGCGGTAGTCACCCTGGCTGATGGACGCCTGGTCGTGACCAATCGCTAGCAGGGCTTCCAACGTCTGCGCAACGAGGACACAGTTGGACCGAACGGCCTGCGCGACAGTCTCTACAGACGTAACGAGACCGTTCAGGTCCACGGGGGTGAGCAGCTCAGGCCGAGCGAGACTTTGAACGGCCATGAAGATGGACATGCCGTCATCGTAAAGAGCCTGGGCACCAGCCTCCAAGCTTCGCATTAGCGAACGTGCCCGCTCCACTGTCTGCATGTACTGAGGAGAAGTCGACGGCAGACCAGATTCTGGGTGGATACCATCCACGTCGACATGTTGTGCAATGTTGACCCCGCCCAGTGAATGGAGCAACCAGGACAGGTATGCAGTCGCGCTCTGGCCCTCCGCTGAGAGACGGTCTGGTGATACACATCTCAGTAACGTCAATCATCAGCGAAGCTGTGTTACTCCCACCTGGATTGCTGTCAAGGTATTTGAGCGAAATCACAAGCGCCCCGAGCCGGGCCTCAAGCGCCTTCAGACCGCCCTTGTACTCGATGACGATGTCGTCGCTGAGTACCCGCTGGGGCACATCTGCGCCATCCTCCGCCGCGACATAGCCGAAGCCCCGCCAGTCCCCTCCAACCCCAGCTCCAGGCAGACCAGCACCGATATTCGAAGTGGAGAAAACGCCGTACAGACGCTTGGTGCCCGAGCTTGAAAGCGAGTTAGACAGTTTGTGTTGCTCCTGGAAGAACTGCACTTCGGCCACGAACGTAACGACTGCGCGCTCCAACTCGGAGACATCTGCTTCCATACGGTTCGGCTTGTCGGAAACAGATAGACTAGGGTCATATTGCATAGCCAGGGCCGAGAGGACTAGCTTGGACAACGTCCCCGCTACTTTGCGATGCGCAGCCTTGAGGTGAGCCTGAAGAGTTTGACCCGTTGACGCTAGACGAGGATCGCGAGGATCCCGGGGGTAGAGATGGCTGGCGACATGTCCGCTGGGGGTTGCAGTCACGTATAGAAGGTTGCGTACAGCTGCAACCACCTTCAAAACGAGCTGATCGACTTCGCGGAATTGCTCCGGTCGGCGTGGGCCAGCAGATGTCTTCAAGTACCGAAGTAAAGAAAGGATGGCATCGCCCACTTGGTTGGACAACTCGGCCGCAGATTCAGGTGAATGAGGAGCCAGGGTGTCTTGGAGCGCCTTCGCAGATTCTTCGGCCGCTGTAAGCTCGAAGCCAAGAGATGCCTGTTGTTTCGACCGTGATGACGATGCGCTTGACGCTACGTCCGGACGTCCGCTACCCACCTGTGTGCTTGCAGTAGCAGACGATTCTGACCTGTCCCGACTAACAGGGAAGACGTCGGAGTCGTCCGAGTGGACGCTGAAATGGTCGGCTGTGCTGTCGCTACGATCTCGGGTCCGTGACACGTTTGAGCCGGATCGCAGTCGCCCAAGGGGGGTCGATACGTCTCTTCCGTTGGCTCCGTTGGTGTGTGGGACAGAGGGAGCAGAAGGAGCAAGGCCTCTCGCTGCCGCGTCGCGGGTCAAGACTTCATCTTCGTACAGTGGAGGAGCGCGAGACTCCGGGATTGTCCACGAGACCTGGCCATCGAGCTTGTTCACGTAGTAATATGACAGCCCATCGTCTGCAAGCCGCTTCATCCAAGGCTCTGGAGTCCGAGTGCGTTTCGGTAGGCCGAAACCGGGATCCCGACCGTTGCCATTGACGGCTGCTAGACCGAATGCTGCACTGGGGTCTGCGCGAGGAGGACCATGGGGTGACAATGCCGCTACCTCCGGATCGGCCTCTTCGTCCACTTCCTGCGGGAGGTCTCTCGACTGTTGCCCGGTCTGTGTGTTGACGTAAAATATCTTCGGATCCTAGAGTCAGTCTGCGTACGATGAACAGGCCTGAGATCACGTACTCGGCCATCTTGCGCGACTTGAGGCACCCAAAAATCGCTGGGCTTCGTCCCGGAAGCCCGAGGTGCGGCGCCGTCCAGGTATGTCTCTGCGCGCGTGGATTGTTGAGGGAAGTCGTTATGACCGTTGAGCCAGTCCCCATCGGTATCGGACTGGGAGAGAGCCTGGGACATAGTCTGCGCCATATCTACCATTGAATCGTCAGGTAGCGATGTCTGGCTAGGCGGGTAGTCGCCACCATTGAGGACTGCCTCGGCTTCCTGGTCCGAGATGACAGTCACGTAGTTGGAGGGGAACCAGCCGCGTTCGTCGTTGAGGAGACCATCCCACCAGCCTGACTCAAGACGCGTGAGGACCTCGATGATGTCGCCTCTACGGAACGAGAGCGAGGAGGCATCGTTCGTTTGGTAATCGTAGAGAGCCCTGCAGAAGAAGGTCGAGATGTACTGTTCCTCGTTCGCAATCTGGGACTGGTCGACAGAGCTCGAGTAGGTCATGGAAGCGTTTGGATGGTGCGAGTCGTACATCCTAGTCGCCTACGTCGCATGCGACTAGCGGCCGGAGGGCGGGGGAGGGTGGTCGATGGTGGTCGGTAGTGAGGATTGGGCAGGCGTCCACTGCCTCCCACGTGGTTGCTGCTTCCCCAGGCGCGCAGCTCAGCGCATATAGTCAAGTCTCGGCTCCCCCCCAGCACTGTTCACGATGCTCCACAGTGGCGGACGCGGTTTCACAACTCTCAAGGTTGTGGACAAGGCTTGAGGTGAGTGCAGAACATACCTGTACTTCATTCATAAAGGCTCATGCAGGCATGTCGTGTTCCCAGATGCCCGAAGCAGACGAGTACGACGCGTTTTACTCTCCTATCGACCCCGAGTTCCTCGTAGATCTGGAGACTGCAGCTATTACTGCTCAGAATTCGCGCGAGTCGGCTCCATCGCCCACGGCAAATTCCAACCAACAGTCTCAAGTCGAACCACCAACGCCTTCCTCGTCCGACGAGTTCGACTCGTATGACTTCTCCGAGTTCACTGCGCAGGATTTTGAGCACATCGACGCCATGGTGCTTGCGCATGTACAGAAAAACTCAACACCTCCAGCTATGTCTCCGTACCACCAATCAGGAACAACTAGAGGATACACTCCACATGTTGGAGCAGTCGGAAGCGGAGGTCCTCGAGTTGAGATTGACTTTGAAGGAGCAAAAGGTGCTGATTCTCGTCGGCTTCTCAAGGGCATCAAGTTCAATGCTCCCGGTCGACGTACTCCCTTCGAACAATTCCGGAGGTGGAACATACTCTCCGTCACCGACCTTGTGGGTCCTTCATGGTCCGTAGCCTAAGTTCGGTGGTTTTGTGAGCGCTGTTCAGGGAGCTTCGTCAGGTGTGAGGTGCAGTTCGACTATGGTCTACGCCAACAACGGTACAAGAAACTAGAAGATCGTCCATCTTCTTTTGTCACTTCCGAAGGAAAGACCATCACTGTCGTTCAAGACGTTGCTACAGAGAACGACCGCACAGCCGCGCGGGGAAAGGTCTGTCGCGCCCAACGTACGAATAGTTAGGTTTGACCCTGACCTCTCAATCAGTCTGTACATAAAGTACTCGAACGAGAGGTCCAGCCGGAAACGGTCTCAGTTGAAATCACGTCTCCAGAGGAACGTTGGGCGTTAAGGTAGTATGACAACCACTTCCGCCTCGCGTCATCACTTACATATTCGTGATGCAGACTGGTCAACATGCTCACTGCTCTGCAAACGCTGGCTGAGCTAGGTTATTGCGTACGTGCACTCTCCTTGTCGTTATATACATTAATCGCCCACGCGACCCTTCAGCGAGAGATGCCAGTGTTCGGCATTGTCCACAACCAAGTAGTCACTGGAATTATAGTAGGTCTATTCGGGTGCAAATAGTCATATCAACTAACAGTCCTGAAGGACGAGATAGTACGCAGGCCGACAACTATGGACGAATCAGCAGCAAGCCAAGCAGCGGGTACCAGTAGCCCTAATAAGCGTGCCGCACCTTCAGGCCTTCCGGCCACGCCGGTACATCTCTCCTCAAAAAGGACCAAACACGCTACGCCCGCAGACCAGCCGCAAATCACAGCATTCTTCCCGTCTGGAAGACAGGACGGTACACATGGGCGCCCCGTACGGGACGTTGGTCAATATATCCTCCATCTATCAGATACGAAGACGCGGACTCGCCCATCCCTTCCTCCCGACGAAGACACATTCGCATCGCGCATTCAGCTTATGCTGTACCACCGACTTCTGAGCAGTCTCTTCTCGTATGCGACGCCCAGGGTGCATGCATCTGAACCGCTCAACCTCAGTGTTCTATGGCGACGTGTCGGCGTTAACCCTTCCCGCCGATTTTCGGACAGCTTCATAGCTCAAGCTGGCCTCGCCCCACCTTCATCTTCTCAGGGCGACGATCTGAGCTCCAAGCAATCGTGTCTGACCGGCCTTAACTGTTTGAACGATCTTGCCACCGCCTGGAAGCATACAGTCGAAGCGCTCAACGTCTCTGAGATCGACACCGGCCTCACGCTGGTTTACCGGGAGCAGATTCGAAGATCTCGCTTTGGGAACAAGCAGAAGACCACAGAAGACACCAGCCAGTCGGCGCAGGAAGAAGCAGATCTCGCAGCGGCAATCCAAGCAAGTGTGAGCGACCTCGATGCCGGAACAGGGGGTGATGAAGGCCTTGCTCGCGCCATCTACGAGAGCCTGAAGGACTCCCTGAAGTCCTCGCATTGGACTCAGGGTCCCTCTGATATCTCAATTCATCCCTTCGGTGCTCCTTTCTCTGCAAAACCCTATCTGGCAACGTTGGAGACGACGGTGCATTCCCCACATGCGACGATGGTTAATTCAGAAACCGCCTCGCACGACCCACCGATCACTGAATCTTTGGAGGAATCGCTCTCGTCTCAGGATCAGGGTACTCCGGGTGCAGGAGAGGGTGTATCAGAGAAGGACATGCCTCCGGTACTGGAACCCACTACCCAACGGGGGAAAGAGGCCGAAGTTGAAGCTATCGCTGTTTCCCCGCTGACCTTCGAGAAGCCGTTGTTCCAGACGACGGCAACAAGACCGCCCCTGCGTCCCCTGCTAAAGCGGACGAACTTGTGGAGGCGGAGGAATCCATGACTGTCGCCGAGCTGAACGTGGAGGCTCGCATCATCGGCACGAAACAGTTCCAGCTCGACAATCGCCTCCTGGACAACTATTTGACGCGGGTCTTGCAGTGGTGGTACGGTCAGCGACCACCCGAGGGTGTCGATGTCGAGCTTACTCGGCGCTGCAGGTACGTTTGCTCATCGCTTGATGATTTATATCGTATTGACGGATCGTACTACAGAACGTGCGAATACAGAGAGGGTTGTGAGTGGAGGGAGAAGAAAGCCCAAGAGGCGATCGAGCGCTACCGGAGCCGTTCTGCCTCTAGTGCCGACCCGGCCGCCGCGTAGTTATGAGAATCCTACTTGCTCCGGACACTTAGCTTATATGTAACAATATGTATCTTGTAATGCTACAGAATAGTGCCACTTCTACATACATGCGTGGCTTGGTTCAAATCCGTACTCCTACCTGGTTACAAACATGTTCTTCGCCACAACTCCATCACCTTGTTCTATCGCTTCAGCGTACGCTGTTTCTCTGCGAACTCTACGATCTTCCTGTCGACGAACATACCCTTCCGCTCCCGCACCGCGTCCATGTACGCCTTGGCGAGGTTGATACGGTCCGCCTTTTCGCCTAGGTCCTCGAGCTCTTCCTCAGTCGTCGGGACCCAGAAGGGATCCTGATCGAGCATCTCGTATCTGTGCCGCCATCATTGACATGCTCCCAACGTAAACTAGCCGGGAGGTGACTTACCCGCTGAAGATCAGTTGGGGACTTGCTGCACCCGATGTTCGCTTTCGAATATCTGCCATTGCACGCCACGATCAGAATGAGGAGCAAATCAAAACCGTTCGTGTCGGAGCCCACCGTCTGCGAACCCGAAACTTTCGACCACAGGCAGCTTCGCGCGGACTGTGAAGAACTCGGTGCCCTCCTTCATCTCTTCTGCCACAATCTTGCCCCGTCGCTTAGCCACGACGCCGTACACCTTCCCAAGGACATCAGCTAGAAGTAGGTGCATCAGAATGGTCTGCTTCGCGATAATGTGCACGAAGAACCCACTGGAAGCCTGAATGTCACACGTGTACATGGCGAGCATCAGCCTGGGCGACCAGTCGAGCAGGCCATTGCGACAGGCGTCCCGCACAGCAGAGATGAACGAGCCCGTCAGGTGTGCAGTCCTGTTTTGTACTGTATTGTACCATTGAGAGTCAGTATACCGTGGCGTGGAGCGCTCCCGAGAGCTGGCGAACCTTGTTCCTCTTCGATTCCTGCGCGGTCGAGCACGAGCGACTCGACGAAGTACGCCATGCCTTCCACGGGCTCCGCACACAATGGGCCTTGGAACGTGGCCAGCTGGAAGCCGGTCTCAAGGTGTGCGTCGAACACGCCCGCGAGAGAATCGTGCTCCTTGGCAGCTTCCCTTGCTCTCACCTGTGCCATGCGCTTTTTGAGACTGTCCGTGACTGTCAGCGTCCCCAGCCTCGAAAACCCACACGTTCTGGCTCACGAGTTTGGCACGGCTGGCCTCGAGTCAATGAGGAGGCAGGACCCCATCCGCTGGGGACCAAACTCCCAGATCTTGTCGACGATGTCCGCCCACTCGCCGCCGGCCTCGCGGCACTTCTCCTGCAGGAGCGGCCAGAACTGCTCCGCCTTGATCGTCGGCTTCTTGATGTACTCGCCCTGCATGTCGAAGTCCTCGTCCTCCGCGCCGTCCTCCTCGCCGCCCGTGCCGTCCTCCTCGCCCGCCTTGCGCTCCTGCTGCATGCGCCGGAGGATCGCGAGATTGTCCACGAGGAACTCGAAGATGACGGGCGGCAGCGGTGCCGCGCGGATGGTGAACTTGACGAGGTCGTGCGCGGCGGCGCCGTGCATAGTACCTCGCTTGGCGTTGGGGGTCTTGGGCGGCGCCATATCTTCGGGTATCGTCAGGCCGAATGGTACATCCTCCCGGACTGTGCCACGTACCGACACCTTTGACCGCGGTTTCACGGAATGGTACGATTGGCTTCGAAGCGTGTATCTCGATCTTCGCAAACCGCTCTTTGAGGTCCCGAATGCACCTCTGGTTGCGCATCAGCATCCCGTACGACGAGAGCGACGATACTACGGTATCTAGTGCGCTACACACCTCGCCATGCAGCTCACCGGCGGTCAAGATGACATGCTCCCCGGTTTTCTGCTGGAATATCTCAACACAAGGATCGGCCTGGCTGAGTAGCTTCAGACCGCGGACGAGCTTTGGCATGTCCGCGGGGTGCTCCGGCTCTAGCGCGACGCGCACGATAGGCGCAGCCTGGCACCATTGACTGTCAGTCAACACACGCCAAGGATGCGGAAGCTAGGGGGACGAACGTAGCGGATGACGCCAGCCATGTTCACCAAACAGTCCTTCACCTCCTCAAGGTTTGACGCGTCCACGACTCCGCTCGCGGATGGCGCGCACAGCGTCGCGCTACGCCACACCTTGCCCTCAAGCCCGCGAATGGCGAAGACGTTCCCGGCGCGCACGCTCTCGACCGGTACGAGCTCGCGCCCCATCATCGTGTACAGCTCCTCCACCTGCGTCGTGACGACGTGCTGGGCGTTGCGGGGGTGCGCGGGGCCCAGGACGTGGTTGTACTTCGGCAGCACGCACACGATTGTCGTCCCTGTGCGGATCGTGCCCGAGTAAATGCGCGCGAAGCCGAGCAGGGTCTCGTCTGCGTCGTCCTCTCCTGCGTCTGGCGCGTCCTCGAGCTTCTCCTCAAGCTCCACCTTGCGCATAGCCTCTTCGAGAGGCGCCGACGACGCCTCTGAGGGAGCGCTCTCTGACGATCCTGCGATGGCAGAGGCGGCGGCAGCAGCGTGGGCTTCTCTCGCCGCTCGAGCCCGCGCACGCATCTCTTCCGCCGTCAAGGATTTCTTCTTCTTGCCAGGGAGCTCCTTGGTAGGAACAGCGAACATCTTGCTGACGAGGGCGACGATTGAGGCATCCGGCGAATCGTTACATGAGTACAGGTCCTCCTCCACTTTGTTCTTTGGCTCGATGGTCGACTCGTAGATGTCCGGGTAGAGCATTTTCGGTATACGGATGCGCTGCGCGGCGGAGGGGGGCGGCACAACATCCACAATGGTTTGGATGACGCAGGTCGACAGCGGAAGCCATTGCGAGAAAATGAGCGAGAGCAACTGTCGTGTATCCTTCGACCTTTGCTCGCGCGGAGGGACCTTGAGACCGAGAGTTGTAATGATCTTTGAGACTTTGTCGGGGTTGCTGAGCGAGCCGCGTCCGTTGAGTGAATGTGCTGTGCGCAGCATATATTATAGACATACGGATTTGTCACTACAGCGTCGTATATTGCCCATATGTTCTCCAGCACAAACTGCACGAAAAGCGGCTTCAACGAGCGCCCGCGAAGGTGTTTGTGGCTGATGACCCGCTTCGTCTTGGGGTCTAGATAGAAGTCTCCCCACAGCACCGTCCGCAAGTTCGCCTCCTTGATGCCGAGCTTCACGGCATACAGGTGAGCGAACTTGCCTATCCGGAAGCCCCATCCGTCGATGGCAGACGCGAACACGACGTTACCGCGTTCCGGCGCAAAGTAGATGTCCTCGTCATCTTTCTCCTGATACTCATCCTCTTCGTTGACCGTGGCGTCTACTTGCTCAGCATGCGACTCTTTTTTGGCGGCGAGGCGGCGTTCGCGCTCCTCTCTCCACCGAAGATCGTCTTCCATTCGTTCGCTTGCGAAGAAGCTGCCCATGACTGCATTGACCTGCTCGATCAGTTGGGACAGGTGATGATATGCCTCTATGGGGGCGAGCTTGAGCTCAGTAATGAGACGGTCAAACTTGTTGATGACCAGAATGGGCCGGAGGCGATCCTGCCATGCTTGCCTGAGCACGGTGACAGTCTGTGGATGACTATCAGAATCAAGATTGATCACTGTAATGAAAGACGGCGTACCTGAGTGCAAACGCCCTCCACGACGTCGACGAGGACCAAGGCGCCGTCGCAAAGCCGCGATGCCGTAGAGACTTCACTCGAGAAATCCACATGACCGGGGGTGTCTATCATGTTGACGACATAGGTCTTAGGGCAAGGGTCTGCTATGATTGGCAATACATCATCACGGGATAGGTTGGTGGACGTACCTCCCTCCGGTGACCGTTCCACGACCTTGAAGCGCAGTGAGACGGCGCTGCTTTCCATTGTGATTCCCCGCTCTTGCTCGTCTTCTCGGCTGTCGAGGTATCGGATTTTCCCCGCCATCCTGGTGGAGATGATATTGTTGGCCGCCAGGAGGGCGTCCATCATTGTCGTCTTGCCGTGATCGACATGGCCAATCGTAGTGACATTCCGCACATCGAGAGCCTCCGCGGTAGCCATGATCGCTATTGCGTGAAATTGGTTGTCAGGAGTATGCCTTTGAAGGTGTCCCTGGGTGATATGGCTGAGAAATATGGGCGTGAGCTCTAGCTAACCAGAAGGCAATGGGCTTGCGGGCGACGGAATGACTGCAGCTCACGGCTCCGAGAGTGTGATTCGGTACACAAGCGCCCGAAAAGTGGTCGTAAACCGCCAATCAATGAATTACGTCATCGAGGCTACACAACGTGTGTATGTAGCCGGTGCTAGCCGGTGTGGTTGACGCACGCATTGAGCGTTGGCACCGCTGACCGATTCCTGCGCCTGTCGACAACAACTAGCGCTGCTTGCCGAGCGTCCACCACGAGGCAAATTATCTGGTGTTGGCTAGCTATGATAGTGGTTTAGCTTCTGAGGTGCGCGGCTAGTCTGCCGTTTGAGGGAGGCGTGGTGTCCCGACAGGACACCTTCTATCGTTCATCTCAATTCGAGCATGAGTCAACCATCCACCACGTTGCCTCCGACGACTGCGGCGGGACGGCATTGACTGACAACGCTATACCATCGTTGGTTTCCGTGCATGCATCGGCGATGCCCGGCTGGCACCATATTGCAGTACGTCGGCTAGTAGAGAAGTTTTCTCGACGCCACCAATCGCACTGACACCGCGCGATAGCCCAAAAGTCGCCACTTGGCGCCGTGGCAAATCGAGCATATCTTAAACGCCGATGAGCTTGAGTGGCATGTTCACCGCGTGGTGAAGCGTACGACGCAAGAAAAGGCATCTATGCAGGTATCCAGTCTTCGACGCTGTGACGAGGTCGTCTTTCCACAGCATACCTAGCCCGCATCACCGACATAGAATTTAGCGGTAGCTATGGAATGCCTCGACGATTCCCTCGGAACCAATACTACTTTCATTCTGCAAAGTTCGGCACGGAATAAGCACTTGACGACCACACTACAGGCCTAACGGGAAGTATCGATGCCGACTACGAGATGGTATATCTGAGTTTCATATATGCCATCGATCCTCGCCCCTTCATGAATGCTGACCAGTTTGAGGATGACTACACCGATAGATGATGTGCTCGACACCGCGTGGCTGGCAATGGGATTCCACACCAAGAACTACCTGAGCTCGAAAAACCGATGCTGTGCATCACCACGGGTGCCCAGTTTGCAGTTCTTGTCAAGGTCCTGCTATTAGATGTTGTCACAGGTGAGACGTTCCATCCCTCCCGTACCAGTCGTGCACGTTAACTCTTACAAAGCAGCCCTACATTCTTCTGGGAGCTGTCACAGTCCCAATTCATGCCGATGTTGTAGCTGCACGCTTTTCCAACAACACCGCAACCCACATGCCTGCGTGTCCGACTTGCTACCATCTTCGCTCGCTTGGCCAGCGGAACCCGGACCTCAACGGAACCGGAGATTGCATGATCTCCGCTCACTCGACAGCGTTCTCGGAACCATACCAGTCGTATCGGGAGGACGCTCGCAGAACTGGTATATAGTCGCATTGGCTGTTGCCTATCTCTTCCACAGCTTCGACGAGTCGGTCGCTCTTCACTCCTACCATCACCACCACCCTACCCTGCCTGCGACGATGTGCGTCGGTGAGAATGGAGCACCCCAAGCCGTTCGCTATCTGAACGCCCAGCTTGCCGTACTTCACGGAAATGCACAAGAGTGTCTGATCGCCCATCCGGACGCACGCACCGAGGAAAACAGTATGCTCTGTCATATTTCACAAATGGGTGGTAATTAAATCCTCCCGCAGGGCAGTTCTACGCGTTGGCAGAATTCGTAGTACCGCGGTCGGGCAACCCTTCTCTATCACCATCCGAGTCCGGTTCCATATTCTACGCGTCCTTCGGAAAGCCCGAGCTGAAGTTCATTTGCGGTCATGATGCCCTCTTGATATTGACCCTAGATGAGGGCCATGTTATGTTGGACAACACCAGAGCTGGTCGAGGGTACGTAGCGCACTCTATCACTTAGTAGAGTCTGGTTGCTCATGTCTCTCAGTCAAGTTGTCCGAATCCCATCTGGGTCGCGCATCACCTATCGGGTCAGCTACGAGAGCCGTAGGATCGTAGGCAACGATCTCAAGATTGGCGACTACGGTTGTTCGATTGAGCTCCTGATCCTGGACTTGAAGAGCAAGTAGCATATCATTCTTTTACATGGATGCCGGCGCTGACAGGTGTTCACCTCTTAAGACGCGACCTTCATTGGGGTGGACCCAGAGCATACAGGCGGCCGCGATGCGCTCGCTCGGTATCTCGCTCAGTATCTCGACGTCCTCCACAGCGCCGGGAACCACGTCATCTTCTCCCTACCCCAATTTGATCAGCGCGGGGCGCAAATCACAATCGACCACTCGCTCATGGGCAGCTTTGGCGACTACGAATGGCGATCGACCATCTACGGCGTTACCACCGACCAGATCAACACCTACATGTCCTCTCTCTGGCTCAAGTCGGCGATGCTCGCATATGGCAGCATCACGAGCGACAGCTCGGACTGGCGGCCGCGTTGTCTGGCGGAGTTCAGCCGCAAGGAGGAAGGCCAATACTTCCGGATCAAGTTCGGGGCGCCCCAAGTCAACATCTTGTGCGCAAAGGAGGTGGTCGTGACCTTTGACATCGACGAAGTCGAGTTTTTCGAGAACGAAGACTTCTCTCTGTGCGGCCTACACTTATCCCTTCCAGACTTCCGCTGACCTGCGTTCTGCAAAGCCCGCCCGTCCGGAGTTACACGAAATGGAAGGTCGCGTTGGTCGTCAACGTTCTGCAGGGTCGGGGCGAAGACAACCTTGGAGTCACCATTGTGTTCGATCTATCAAGTGAGTTGAGCTCGCTTTCGATAGTCAACAACATTTCAACGGCACACATACAGATGGCAGATACCACAGCGGACTATCCGCCTACCCCGGTCTTGGGGATGACGAGGACTCACTCGACTACCAGGACATCATCATCGCCTTCCTGTCTCTGGACTACCTCGCGATCCTACACGGAGCCGGATACCACACCATCTACTCCCACGACGCTCGTTGGGAGACGATCCGGAAGCTCAAGTTCGACTCCGTTGAAGACGCCGAGGGGAGCTGGTGGAGCCTCGAGCTCGGCGACTCGAGCGGGGCGTCCTCGCGCGAGACGATCCAGCGGACGAGCATGCACGGCTTCGACCAGGTCGTCGCGATCTCCCAGGGGTCTATCAACGCGCAATTCTCGAGCACTACGATCCGCGGCGGGGCGCACAGCATGTTCCATAGTTGGACATACGAACAGTTCTTCTCTGCGAACTTCAGGCCGCTCTCGCTGCAGCTGCTGAGCAACAACCGGGCGATTGTTTGGATGCACCTATCGAACGGCCACCTGAAGACCCTGCGCGACTGGGTTCCTTGGGACGGGTCAGTGCTACGTGGACAGGACCCTCTGCGTCAGCTAACTTTGTCTGCAGGAGCACCGACTACGAATTCAGGGATTGGCGTCTGGCTTTCGAGGTGGACATCAAGATGTGTACCAAGAGCGAGTTTGAAGGCTTCGCTTCTGCGACGTACAGAGGAATGTCGCCGTTCGAGAAGCATGGCACACTGCCTGACCGGGACCTCAAGCATGTCTATCTCGATCTACGCCGTTGAGTCCACATTTCGCCCGATTAATGAGTTGGCGGTGCTGATAGATTATCCTAGGCGCGGAGTACCTCCACGAGTACTCGACCTACAGCGACATCCGTACAGACGTGGAGGATAGCCGTTCAGTCATCCTGAAGCTGCAAGCGGTCATCTACTACTTGAGCCAATACTACTTCCCCGCGCTCTGCAAGGAAGGGCTCAACATCCTCTCGAGCATCCCCGTCTGGACGTCGGGCCAGTCCCTGCCCTCGTACGCGCTCACCAGCGTCACCTTCCACGTCTACTCCAAGGTGGAGGTCACCCGGCACAACTGGGCACACATCACCCCCGGGCTCGAGCCCATCATCGTCGTGCTCGGGACGACCGGCTTCCGGCCGCTGCCCTCCGAGCGGCTCGAGTTCTCCACCGGGTGGATCGTGCACGCGAACCGGGGCTTCTCGCACGGCACGCTCAGCATCGCGCGGCGCGTGTTCATCGAGCAGCGCCTGCTCGCGCTGCTCTCGAACGTGAACGCGCTGACGACGATGATCCCGATCTTCGTCGACCCGCTGCAGGGCTTCCACGGCCTGAGCCTGAAGCGCTGGGCGGACCACGACCAGCGCAAGGACCGCCCGTCTAAATGGGAGCTGCTCCCCTCGGACGGCGAGGGCTGCCTGAAGTACTTGTGGGAACACTGCGAGGAGTGGCACTACAAGCTGAGGGGCAACGGGAACATGATGAACACCACCTACGAGGTTTCCTGCGAGTACTTCTCCTTATTCGTGTCGGCATCTGGCTAACGTGTGCGATCCTCCCGGCAGGCATCACCCGCAACTACGTCGAGCTGCCCACCGCAGTCAAGCACGGCGCCCTCCACATCAAGATCAGCGGCAAGGTGGACCTCAGCCTCAAGCTCCAAGACGGAGACCACAGGTCCTACAGGTGCGTCAACGATTCGTCCCTTCGTCGTGTACCCATTCTTACTCCTGTATAGCGCCAATGCGGCCGTGAGCTGGTCGACGAACGTGACGGTGCAGACGGTCGGGAGCGGCATCAAGGTGAACACACTCGGCTCGCACGACCCGGTCTTCACCAAGGCGGACTACAGCGAGAGCGCGGCGCACCGCTTCCGGAGCCCGACGGACATGCTCCGCGAGGCGTTCCCCGCGCAGGTCGGGCTCGACGAGCTCGTGCGCGAGATTCGCGCGTTCGAGGGCGCGTGGGAGTACTACTACCCGCTCGCCGCGCCGTACTCGCTCGCGAGCCCCGTCTTCAACGACGACGGCGATCTCCTCTTTGAGCTCCGCCGCCACGCCTCCGCCGCCGCGGCGCCCGCTGGTGCCGCGACGCGCATGTCGCGCAGCTCGACCCCCGGCCTCGGAGGGCGCCGCCCTCAGTCCCGCGCAGGGCGCAGCGGCCGGTCGTCGCCTGCCCCTCGCTCGCCCATGCGCTCCTCTAGTCGTAAGTCCCCTAGCTGTACCTTGCATCCACAGCGCAATCCTGAACCTATGGATAGCGACCCCGGGAACGGCGGCCCACGCCGCGTTTGGGGAGTTCATCAAGATCGTGAACGGGCCTTCCAGAGGCCCTGTTACGGTGCTCTCTGGTCCGGCCATGGGCGTGATTTGAAAGCCCTGAATTCGATGTCCAAATCATGCAATTCATCTGCTTGATCTCTCGAAATACCTGTAACAGTATCCCGTGAATCCAATCAACTGTCCAGAACTTGTCTATGCAGCGCTATGGTACATGGGAAGGTGCACACGCCTCCCAGTATGACACGTCCAGATCGTCCACCCACAACAGACCTCTCATAAGGTCTTGATGCGAGCCTTTTCCTTCTCCTGGATCACGCGCTTGGCGTGAACGTCTACGGACAGGTCAGGCGGCCTCGCACTCTGATGCAGATGCTGCTACATACCTTTCCGCTTGACCCATGCTTCTACGGAGATGCCCGCGAAGACCACGGCCGCACCCAACCATTGCCCTGGCGTCAGCTTGTGGTTGTACACGACGACGGAGAGCAGCATGGTGAACAGCTTCCGCGTCAACGTGATCGTCCTATGTATATCTCAGCATGAGGAGGCAGGACGAAGGATTGCACGAGTGCACGCACACTAGAGTCAGCGAGCCAAAGTGTTGGAGCGTCTCGAAGATGAACAGCTGGCCGAGCGCGCCCGTCAAGGCGAACTGCGCCAACGGAACGATGACCGAGGGGTGGGTGCGGATGAACTCGAGCGCGCCCTGAAGCTCAGTCCCCGAGGCAGAAGGGTGTATGACCGGGATGTACGGTAGCGGGAGCACAGAGATAAGCGACGTGAGCACGGTGGAGAACAGGTTGATCCAGAACATCATCTGCTGGCCGGTGACACGGTAGCGCGCGAAGATCTCGTCCTGGGTAGAGTTCGTCGCGCCGTCGATGAGGAGGTTAATGAGGAGGTAGGAGATGCCGATGAGTTGTGTGTACGCGGAAAGGTCGGCGTTCTTCGCCGCCTTCGACGGCTTCTCCTTCCCGAAGCCCATGAACATCGTGATGCCGAGCGTGACCATCGCGACGACGAGGTACTTGTGCGCGGCGAACTTGCGGCGGTAGAGGACGACGTTCATGAGCATGACGGGCACGAGCTTGCACGACTTGCCGAGCACCATCGCGGGGTAGGTGATGTAGGAGAGCGCGGCGAACCCGAATGGCGCAGCGGAGGTGATGAAGACGGCGCACTGGAAGTAGCGCAGCAAGAGGGATTTGTTGCGAGAGGCAGGATCTTGTGTATGACCGTGGTGGGCGTGTCCATTGGTCTTTGCGGAGCCGTTCGCGGTCGCAGTGCCATTAGTCGCAGAATTTGAGCCATCTAAGAGGCCCAGAGTTTGTGGTAACTTCTGCCCCGAGGGGCGGCGTAGGAGTATGTATCCTAGTGCCGAGAGACAACTCAAGAAGCTCTGGCAGGTCCCCAGGAATAGTGGTGAGTGGAACTTGTCAAAGGACTTCCCGTCAATGGACTGGAAGGGGACAGATACTGCACAGACGTGAGTGCATCATCGAGGGTCCGATATTGACAACGTACGGCGTTCCTGGGCAATTGCCCATAACTGTTCCCTGATTCAGTAGCGATCGCACACAAAACCAGAGAACCGCTTACCAGGAACATGGAGTATACGCCAACCACACATATTGCAAGCCTAGTCCCAAGCTCAGTGCCGCAAGTTCTGTACACACGCATTGAATTGTACCTGAGATAGGACATCTTGTCCACGCCGTAGGTTCAGCCCGACAAGATGTTGGATGCGAGAAGGACGACAAGCAACAGAGCAGATATTAGCGGTTATACGCTGTGGAAAGCTGGTAGGAACAGAGCAAGAGAATAAGTTAGATGCAAGCAGGCAGAGACAAGGTAGATCTGGGATTCGGACGGAGGATACGTGGATGGCACTCGCGCGGCGAACGTGGCACCGTGTGACCCTAACCTAACCGCGTCTCGCCGTCGCGTCTCGCGCATAAATGAGCACTGCTTTTCGCGTCGCGTCCCGCAACCGGCCCGGCCTCGGAAGCGCACTTGAGAAGCCGCACCGCGAACCTCAAGGCCTCAGGGCTCCAGACAGCCATACCGGGCGAGGTGGACCATGAGTGCGTTGTCGGACCTGAGAGCACATCTCAGTCGACGCCCGATAATGCATGGACAGAGCCGGGGAGTCGCAGCCCCTAAAGTCAATACCCATTCAGCAGATGCGACAATACAGAGAGCACGAGACGACACTGGACACGGGATATGCAACAACAATTAAGACAAAGCAGCGGTAAGATATCAAACGAAAGGGAGTACGGGTCGCACGACATCCAGAAAGACCGTCGATCACGTCTGCATGGCATTGTCGTCTTCATCGTCCATGAATGCCCGTTTGGTCCTTTCGCCTTCCCTGTACGTTCCCCGGTGCCGTTAGCTGACACTCATGACGCATGTGGCAAATTGCACACCTCTGCAGGTCGTCCTCGTCATCGTCCTCGGAACGCTTCCTGCGGACGGAGAAGACACGATGCTGGGGGTAGGAGGCCACGGCGTTCGTCGCCTTGTAGATAGACTCGTATTCCTGCGCGTATTAGTCATGACCTGAGTTGCTTCGCGGGAAACGACGCGTGCTGCGCTCACCTTGATCTGGGTCAGGAAGCCCCCGTTGGGCGAGATGCAATACCGCCTGTTCTGAACCAGGTGCAAAGCATCCTCCCAGGACAAGCCATGGTGCTGCATAACGTACATGACTACAAACGCAGGCGAGAGACTGATGCCGCCTGCAACAATGGGATCAGGATTATGCGCTTGGGATTGCCATCATGGCGCGCACCGTTACAATGGACGAGGGCGCGTCCGCCGGCCGCAATGGCTTCATCGATGAATTGCTTGGCTCTGGGTAGACGAGCAAAGGTGGTAAGTACAAGGCCGGTTATGCACTGAGGGAGGACACGGCGGATGAACTCACTGAGGGAAGAGACGAATGAGGTTCTGCTCCTCGCTATCCTGCACGTCCAGCACCATGTACTTGAACTTGTCCGGAAAGCGCGGTCGGACCGAGAATGCTTCCTTCGCGTCACGTATGCACACGCTGCGCGAGCGCGAGCGCAGACGCCACCGCTGTCAGCCCGGGACCCGGGGCGAAACGCGGTTGTGGCTAACATACATGTGGGTGATGCCCAACGACTGCAAAGCCTCCAGCGACTTCGACGCCTGCAGCGGTCCTAGGAACAGCCCTGGCAGTATCTCTTGACATTTCCGTCGCATCTCGTAGCTGCGGAGTGGGCGAAGAGGACGGCCATGAGCGGATGTCGCGAAGAGTGGCTAACAGCAGGCACGCACGTCCATTCGACGTCGCTCGGGCCCTGGATGAGCTCTCTCAGCTGGTCTGAGGACTGCTGGGGAGTCTCCATCTTGCGGAGGCGAGTGTTTGCGTGTGAGGGGAACAGCAAGGAGCGGGATCACAGAGAGAGCGGATGGAGGCAGCTCAGAGCAGCGGTCTGTATGGGTAAAGCGGAAGAAGTGCTTGGGCGCCCGACGCCGAGAAGCTCGGGCTGGAGGACAATCGACCGTGCACCGCAGCCACCGCGCGTGCCCAGCGTTACCGTCCACCCGCCTCGAGGTCCCCCATTACAGCCATGGCCGACGACGAGAACGAAATCCCGTATGTGTCTTTGCGCTCGCGGTGCCGCGGAATGGTGCGCTGAGACGGCACAGGGAGCTCTTGGACACCACGGCGCAAGACCAAGGCCTTTCGCAGGCCGGAAGACAATCCGGCACCGTCCCATTGACCATCATTTGCGGCTTCCTTGGTGCGGGGAAGTCCACGCTCGTACGGTTAGTATCATGGTACCCTGCGTACACCCTCGCATGCTGACAGTCTGGAAACGCAGACGTATCTTGACCGAGCGTCATGGCTATCGAATAGCCGTCATCATGAACGAGTTCGGGGACACAGCTGTAGGTATTGATTAGACTTTACCGTGGTCCTCACTGACTGTCTGTGAGCGCAGGACATCGAGGGTAGGCCCACACGATACTACAAGCCGCTCCAATGCTCACTCCGGTACAGCCAAGACCATCAACGTGTCTTCCCCGGACGACCCCAGCCAGCAATCGGAAGAGTTCCTGGAGCTAGCCAACGGCTGTTTATGCTGCAGCATCAAGGACTCCGGGGTAGCTGCAATCGAGAAGCTGATGAAGCGCAAAGGCGCTTTCGACCATATTCTGCTGGAGACCACAGGGTTGGCTGATCCAGGTCCGAAGCAGCCCGGGACGTCTCAGACGTGCGTTACTGATCAGGGGTGCTGTATGCAGGTCCAATTGCGTCTATCTTCTGGCAGAACGAAGAGTTTTCTATGGGCCTTGGCCGTGACATACACCTCGACGGTGTCGTGTGTGTTGTCGATGCTGTCTTCGGCCGGCAGGTACTGTTCCACGACGGCTGTGAACGGCCCCACCCTGCTAACAGAGTGACATAGCAAATGGAGGAAGACCACGCCGCAGACGGCATCGGGGAGAGCCTGCGGTAGGTACACGCCTCTGGACAGCCCATCACCCGCATCTGATGTCCGCAAACCCACACAGGCAGATCGCCGCCGCGGACATCATCCTCCTCAACAAGGTCGACCTCGTCTCGCCCGCCGAGGCAGACACGACAGAAGAGGTGATCCGGGGCGTCAACCCCGCCGCGTCCCTGTACCACACCGTGCGCGGCGAGATCGACCTGAAGTACATCATCGGCGTTGACGCCTACGCGTCCCGCCAGCTCCTCGCCGAGACACGCCGGGCGGAGGCGCAGGCCCACAGCGCGCACACACACACCCATGACCGCGGCGACGATCACGACCACGCCCACGAGCACAAGAAGGCGCCGACGCACTACGAGCTGCGCGGGATCTCGAGCCTGCAGGTCGACTGCCCGCGGCTGACGGCGGCGCAGCTCGACAAGCTGGACGAGTGGATCCGGGACGTGCTGTGGGAGCGGCAGCTCCCCAATAGGCCCGCGCGGCCCCCCGGCTCGGTCGAGGTCCTGCGCTGCAAGGGAATATTCGTCACACAGGACGGGGAACTGCACGTCTTGCAAGGGGTCAGGAACCTCTATGAGATCGCGAAGGTCGAGAACGGCGAGCAGGAGGAGCTCGGCCTGCCCGACGAGGGGAAGCTCGTCTTGATTGGCAGGGGTCTCGATGAAGACGTCAGAAGTAGTGTAGTCGAGCAATTGAATCTCGTCTGAAAACATCACCTCAGCTTGATATTCGCATATTACACTGTCGATCGTCAACTCTACTCATACATGGTCCAGCTGCTTGCCTGAGCGGAACCCCCTTCCCTTGTGCTCGCTGCGAATCCCGTGCAGTCACCTCCTGACCTGTTGCTTCTCGTCAGGTTATTGGAAATCTCGACAGAGCGAGATAACGAACCGACTCTCCCTAATGGAGATGTGTCATTCTATGCCGTGCCATATGCCCCGGGCGTCCTCCGATGAGGTATGGCCTGGACCAGGTGTTCATCAGGAAACTTGATGCGGACGAGAGGGATTACACCACGCACCTGAGACCCGCTTACGCTCGTATAACAGGCTGCGCAACCTGTGGTGCGCGTATTGCAAGGAATCACGACGACAACCTCCGCGGTCAACTCCATTGCAGGTCCAGCGCGAGACCCTGGGCAACCGCAAGCAGTCGCCCCTTCAGCCGAGCGACGTCCTCCGCCTTGGGTCTCGTCGGCACCGCGCCGCCCGAATCCGCGCTGCCCGCGTTCATCTGTGCCATCAAGTCCTCTAGCCCCTCCATGTCCCGTTTTTCTTTGATCTCCTCGTTCAGCTTTGCAGGATCCGCCAGATCCCCCGCGTCCTCATCCTCGTCCATCGCGCTCTCGAGGTGCTCCCGGGCGTGGGCCAGCGCCTCGAGGTCCGGGGGCGCGATGTCCGAGAAGCGCACGCCGGCGAGCTGCGTCGCGATGCCGCGTACCTCCACCAGCGTCGCCTCGCGTTCCGTGGGTGCATCTTGGGGCGGGATAGGAAGGCGAGGAGGGCGGAGGAGAGCCCGCGGAGGATGCCCAACTCGCGGCCGAGCGGGGCGCCGACCTGCGCGAACCCCTCGTCGAACCCCTGCTGCAGCGCTGATTCCTTGCCTGCGGTGATTCCCTCGCGGTAGCCAGCCTACGTCAGGTGTTTAGTGAAGAAGACAAGCAGATCGCGGTGGGTGCTCGTACGTTTGTGAACTCGGAGGAGATCTTCGTCCACTCTGAATCCTCGAGTACCTTCGGGTCGCTGCTCCAGAACGCTTCGTCATCCATGTCTGGTGTGTTTTGGGGTGTTGGACGAGTAGCACGCTAACGAGGAGAGTTCACAGGTTCAGAGGATGGTGGACGCAGACGCAAGGAAAGCAATAATCCGACTTTCTCGGGCTGCCAAGTCTTGGAGCCAGGAGATCTGTCATGTCGGCAAACCCCGCACCGACTTCGATCGCGTCGTGCGGAAGCGCGCGGGGAGCGCGTCGACATGGCCGGCGTGGCCGACACGCTCTTGTACCCCTTCATACATCGTTCTATTGCACTCTGTATCCTCGGAAAGTCACCTAGTCTGGGATATCTGTGGATACGATACACAGCCCTGTCGAGCCGACAATACCTCCAGACACGCCATACATATCATGGTCAACCAGGCCCGACGGCGGCAGGCTCCATCGAAGGCCAATGGTGTCACCCAGATAGCTACCAACAAAGCTGAAGCTGCTGAACATAACACTACGCGTAGTGAGTACTTTCTTTCTTACATCTTACCGCGGGGGGAGCTAATGGTCTCCACAGAATCGTCACCTCTCAGGGATGTCCTCAAAGCGTTGTACTTCCTTCTGCTGGCCGGAGGAATATATTACTACTACACCCGCACAACTGGGAGGCAAGATTACATTCAACCGTCTATTGAGGATGATGCATTCCTTGCGCCGGTGAGGGTTGTGAAACTCCCGGAGAAGGGCATGGGCGTAGTAGCCCTGCGAGACATTCCGGTAAGTTGTTTCCATGTTGTCTAGCACCTCTCCATACGACAATGCACAGCAAGGGGAATTGGTTCTACGCGAAAGGCCACTTTTTGTTGTCCCCAACAAAGGTATGCTTGATTCCTCGGGATGTATTCACCCTGTCCCACTTACATTGCTTCGTCGAAGTCTCCATGTCCCCAGGCGCACTCCTGCTATCGTCGCTGGCGACCCTAACACCCGCAAAACGTGCATCCTTTTACAACCTCTCCTACGTCAACATCCGGGAAGACCTTGAGCCCGGCACAGACACATACAACGAAGAGCTTGCTCTTGCCATTTTCCAGACAAATGCAGTATCAGCTGCAACTCGTGGGGTGGGCATCTTCCCGCATATGGCGCGTTTGAACCATGGCTGTTCGAGCGCGTTCAACGCGGTCTATACATGGAGGGACGACGAAGGCGTCCTCGTTGTGCACACGCTGAAGCCAGTGAAAGCTGGAGAGGCGAGTAGCTGTACATATATGCGCATGCCATGGCGCCCGGCTCACGACGTCATTCCCAGGAACTACTAACAACGTACACCGACACAAAGCAACCTAGACACATCCGAAGGTGTGTACATCAGACGATATACGCGCCGTATAGCTGACCAATGAGCATCACAGGCAATTCCTCCGCGAGCACTACGGTTTCGATTGCCAATGCTCCGTTTGCGCCTTGTCTGATGACCTCTCGGCGCTGTCGGACAAGCGTCTGAAGTCCATGACAGAACTGTACGCACGGTTCTCCAACTGGCAACACCACAGCATCAGCGGGAAAGAGGCCGCCACGGCCGCCGTATCCATATGGCGGCTCGGAGACGAAGAGGGCTACTGGAGTGAGCGGGGCCAACTTGCGGCGGACGTGGTACATGTCGCAGCCGCACACTCCGAGTGAGTCTTCTTTCGGGCTTCTTATCTTTGGAGCCGCTCGCCCGGCGCGCCGCGCTTCGCGCGCAGACGGCAGGACTGATGCGGTTTTACAGCGCTCTCGCTGCTCGAGAGTGGGCGAGACTGGCCCGGCGGTGGTTCAGCTACGAGTTGGGCGCGGACAGCGCACAGGCTCGGGCGATGGAGCGCATTGCGGCGCAGCCGCCAATGCACGCTGCCTGGGGCACGCGCCATCGCGAGACGGTCGGAGCACCGGAGCCTTGGATGCTCGCTAGTGGATGACTGGTAGTGCCGGGGCGAAGGCCGGCGAAACAGCCGTTTTCACGGGTGCCTTCGGTGGGACGGGGGGTGATGAAGCAACCAGAATGGTCCCCGACATTCGTTGTGTACGTACTCGTTGGTGTCATGGGAAGAGAGCGTTTGCAGTGGGAAAGCACGACACACCCGTCTTGACTAGTCCGACGGGGGCGTCGCGTGTGAGGATTCCGGACAGCGAAGAGCATTGGACAGTGTTGTCTGTTCGTATGCTGTATACAGACACCTCCGACGTGAAGACTGGAGATGAAGTTTGCGGCTTCGAGTTGAGAAGAGTTGTGGTACAGTACTTCCGGGACGCGCGATGTCGCCGAGGGATGATCAGGTTGACGTAAGCGGGGTCGGTTAAGTGCATGAGCTGATATACCGCATTTGGGGTTATCGGAGATGCGATATAACGTGGCGCCCTGGCCTGCTCGTTCTTGATCGCAAGCCCTCTCAGCTTTTCCGACCACCTCCTGCGCAGGCGTCGTGCGCTGTCCGCCCCTTCTCCTCCTTCCTCCTCTTCCTTCCTCTTTGCCTTGTCATAGGCACCCCCGTCGTTGGCTATGGCGATCGCCTTGACCTCCGATCTAGTCGTCCTCGTCCTCGGCGTGGCCCTAGCCGCCGCGTACCTCTTCCGTGATCAGCTCTTCGCCTCTTCAAAGCCCAAAACTGTCCCCGTCGCCAGCTCCAAAGTCAGTAATGGCTCCGGTAACCCGCGCGATTTTGTCGCGAAGATGAAGGAGGGCGTGAGTCTCGCTGGCCAAGCATTGTGGGGTATTGATGTGCTGATGCGACGTGGCTGCAGAAAAAACGCATTGCCATCTTCTACGGCTCGCAAACCGGTACCGCAGAGGAGTATGCCATCCGTCTGGCGAAGGAGGCGAAGCAGAAGTTCGGCCTTGCGTCGCTTGTATGCGACCCCGAGGAGTACGACTTTGAGAACCTCGACCAGGTCCCGGAGGACAGCTGTGTCTTCTTCGTCATGGCCACGTACGGCGAGGGTGAGCCCACGGACAACGCGGTGACGCTCTGCCAGAACCTCTCCGACGACAGCTTCGAATTCTCGAACGGCGAACACAAGCTTCCCGGCCTGAAATACGTCGTCTTCGGTCTCGGCAACAAGACTTATGAACACTACAACCTAATCTCTCGCAACGTTGATGCGGATCTTGAGAAGATGGGGGCTGTCCGGATCGGTGTTCGCGGTGAAGGTGACGACGACAAGAGCATGGAGGAGGACTACCTCGAGTGGAAGGATGGCATGTGGGAAGAATTCGCCCGCGTGATGGGTGTCGAGGAAGGCCAGGGCGGAGACTCGCCCGACTTCGTTGTGACGGAGGTGTCTGACCATCCTCCGGAGAAGGTCTACCAAGGTGCGTGTCTGCGACATCACTCCACTTCGGCTCCTTGTAGTGACACCAGACAGGTGAACTCTCTGCCCGTGCTCTCACCCGGTCGAAGGGCATCCACGATGCCAAGAATCCTTACCCGGCTCCGATCACTGTTGCGCGCGAGCTTTTCGCCGAGGGCTCCGACCGCAACTGCGTCCACATCGAACTCAACACTGAGAACTCCGGAATCACTTACCAGCACGGCGATCACGTCGGTGTCTGGCCTTCCAACGCTGAGATCGAGGTGGAGCGTCTGTTGTGTGCTTTGGGCCTTCACGACAAGAAGGACACGGTCATCAACATCGACTCCCTCGACCCGGCACTCGCGAAGGTTCCTTTCCCTGTTCCTACCACATACGTTACGGTCCTTCGTCACTATATTGACATCAGCGCGGTTGCCGGTCGTCAAATCCTTGGTGTATTGTCCAAGTTCGCTCCTTCGCCAGATGCCGAGGCGTTCCTCAAGAACCTGAACACTAACAAGGAGGAGTACAACGCCGTCGTCACGCATGGTTGTCTCAAGCTTGGCGAAGTCCTCCAGCTCGCTGCCGGAAATGAACTCAAGGGTATTCCTACTCCCGAGAACACCACAGCCTGGGGGATTCCCTTCGACATCATTGTCTCCTCCATTCCTCGCCTCCAGCCCCGGTACTACTCCATCTCGTCGAGCCCCAAGCTTTACCCACACTCGATCCACATCACTTGTGTTGTCCTCAAGTATCAGTCGGTCAAGAACCACCACGTCAGCACTCGTTGGATCTACGGCACCGGTTCGAACTTCTTGCTTAACCTCAAGTTCGCGAGCGAGGGTCAGGAGGCCCCCCTTATCGATTCGGAGGAAGAGCCCGCGAAGGTGTTCTACCCGAAGTACGCCGTCGAGGGTCCTCGCAACGCATACAAGCAGGACACGATCTACAAAGTTCCCATCCATGTCCGTCGGTCGACCTTCCGGTTGCCTACGAACCCGAAGAGCCCCGTCATCATGGTCGGCCCCGGTACTGTAAGTGCACATTGTTCGATCACCGCTGGCGATCACTCAGACCCCCTTCGCAGGGTGTTGCTCCGTTCCGCGGATTCGTGCAAGAGCGTGTCGCGATGGCCCGTCGCACAATCGAGAAGAACGGTCCGGAGGGCCTCGCCGACTGGGGCGGCATCCGCCTCTACTACGGTTGCCGGTCGTCGAAGGAGGACTTCCTCTACAAGGACGAGTGGCCCGAGTACACGAAGGAGCTCCACGGCAAGTTCACCCTGCGCTGCTCGTTCTCGCGGGAAGTCTTTAGGCCCGACGGCGGGAAGATCTACGTCCAGGACCTGCTCTTGGAGGACCGCGAGACCGTCGCTGACGCGATTCTCAACGGCAAGGGCTACGTGTACATCTGCGGTGACGCGCGGAACATGAGCAAGGCGGTCGAGGAGGCGTTGTGCAAGATCCTAGGAGAGGCGAAGGGCGGGAGCGCGGAGGTCGAGGGCGCGGCGGAGGTGAAGCTGCTCAAGGAGCGGAGCAGGTTCCTGACGGATGTGTGGAGTTGAGCGGTGGGCGTCGGTGTACGCTCTGTCCCTCGTTTTGCTGTGTCGTTGTTTTCTCTCTGTCTCTCTCACGGATGTCATCCAGCTTTCTATGGCACTAGATTAGGGCGCAGCCTGGGCAGTGTTGGGAAATAGATTGTAGATTACGGGGACTGCGTGCGCAATGTCCACACAATGTCTGCTGCAAGCCGAGGTCGGAAACGCATACGCATCCGGCAACGCGCCGCGCTCACGGCGGTGAGAATTCGGAGCGCACATCCGTGGCGGAGGGCGCGCGCATGACGCCCACCGCTTTCCGACCACCACCGACGCTTGGATCCCGCCGTGCACGGCGTGCAACATATCTCTTCCCCTCCACGTCCTGGCTGGCGATGTACCGCGAAGTCTTGAGGAGACGAGCTTCTCCGTGGACACCATCGACCTTGAAACCCTCGTCGACATGGCGCGCATCCCGACCCGCCATCGCTGCCACCCACAGGCCGCGCTTTCTGTCCACACCTGTCCCCCCATCCGATCAGCGAGGGGTGCCACCACCGCCGTCGACGACGTCTCGACTTGAAGCGGAACAGCGTACGCCAGCGTCGGCGCCATCGGCATTATCTGCGCAGGAGCAGTCGCCCACGCACCCCCCACCGCCGTCTTCCTCCGAGCCCGAGCCCGAGCCCGGCCGTCCCAGCACGGGGGAAGAGGACAGGCTCGCACAGGTGAGGGCGCAGCTGCGGGACGCGACGCACGACACCGTGCGGCGCATGCGCGAGCGCGGGGACGCGTTCACCGTCAAGGTCGCGCGGACGTTCGCGCAGCTCGGGAGCGAGCTCAACCGCGTGACGGGGTACGAGGAGATCGAGGCGCTCAAGAAGCGCGTCGTCGAGCAAGGTGCGTCTTCTCACACCCTCCCGCCCCCCCTCCCCCTCCCTCCCTCCCTCATCCTCCTCCTCCTCACGGCTTGGGACGGGCGCTGACCGACGGGCGCGGGATCTCGACGGCACGGTGTGCGCGGGGGACACTTGCAGAGGCGCGGATCAACAACGCGCGCGAGGCGGCGCGGCAGGCGAAGGAGGCGTACGACCGCGCGGTGCGCGAGCGCGCGCAGTCGCAGCGGGAGGTGAACGACCTCCTCCAGCGCAAGTCGCACTGGACGGACGGGGACGTGTCGCGCTTCACGGCGCTCGTGCGCGAGGACCACGCGCGCGAGCAGGGCGAGGCGCGCGCGAAGGCGGCCGCGGCCGCGGCGGAGGACGCCGTCGAGCGCGAGTTCAGCGAGCTCATGCGCGTCATCCTTAACCGATACCACGAGGAGCAGGCGTGGTCGGACAAGATCCGGAGCGCATCGACGTACGGCTCGCTCGCGGCGCTCGCGCTGAACATGGCCGTGTTCGTGCTCGCGCTCGTGCTCGTCGAGCCGTGGAAGCGGCGCCGGCTCGCGCAGACGTTCGAGCGCAAGGTGGAGGAGATGAGCGCGGCGACAGCGGACGCGTTTGAGCGCCGCACCGCGGAGCTCGGCGCCCGGCTCGACGACCAGGGGAGGCTACTCGCGCTCGTGCTCGAGACGGTGCATCTGACGAACCAGGTGTCGCATACGGAGCTCGCGTCGTTGGGCGGGGAGGACGAGGATGCCAAGACGGCGCAGGGGAACCCATCCGGACGCGGCCGAATACCTACCGTTGCCAACCTCGAGCAAGATGTGCTTATTGCTGTAACAGCCAGTGCGGCGGCGGCTGGCCTACTAGGGTGGCTAGCGCGGAGTTGGTATGGATGATTCGCAATAGACATGCCTCCGTGAGGCGACAGATGCACACGAGCCAGTGTATGGATGTCCAGCAACATTAAGAGCATCGCTTACGCACACGACCACAAGTATTAGGGAGTACATCCGTCCAGAAAGTCGAACCATGCTGACGCGCTGCATAATACTGAATGACAATCCACACCATGCTGAGCAACCTACCTCGGTCAGCTCAAGTGTTCAGGCTGCGATAGACGCGGCAGTGGACCCTGCAGAAGAAAACATGAGCGCTGAGCGGTCTCTAGGCAGTCGTGCATTTAACAAACCTGTCTTCGAGAAGCTCACCCACGGGATCTGTCAGCCTGCACTCTGACCAGGTATCCACGTCCCACTTGCACCAGCCCCAGCCTTCCTTGATCTAGCCCAGGTCAGAGACCTGATGTACCCTTGGGGTATGCCAGGGACGTACCTCCGGCCGCTTGTGGGGAGCCAAGACGACGAGCCAGCGTGCCTTGGTGCTTTACAGGGGGTACCCGCCGTGAACGCCATGGACAGAGAATCTGGGGCGGGCACGCACCTGAGCTCCCACAGGAGCGCGAACAGCTCGGACGGCTTCTCGATGAGGTGCAGCGCGAACGAGCATATCACCATCTCGATCACCGGCGCGTCCTCCCTTGTGGACGGGGTGTAGCCCCGGATCGAGCTCTCGGGCGACGGCGTCTGGGACGGGCTCGAGCTCGCGCTCCCCGGCGCGCCGACGGGCTTGGACGCGACCTCGGGCAGCCGGCCCTCGGCGACGTCCCTGAACGAGAGCGGGTGCGCGTAGAGCCCGGTGCGGGTGTGGAACGCCTGCGCGGTGTACTGCGCAGCGCGCGCGGTCAGCGGGTCGTGGCAGGCCGCCGGCCGCGGGGGACAACATCACTACGCACTGGGTCCGCGGCGAGGATGCAAGGGACGGGCATGTTGGGCGCGATCGGCGGCGGCATGCGCGCCTTGGCGGACGAGTTCGGGCGGGCGCGCCTGTCCGTGTCCGAGTCGCCGTCGTGGTCGTCCTTGCTCGAGCGGTGCTTGTGGACCTCGCGGCCGGCCTGCCACCACTCGAGGACGGCTGCGGTCGCCTCGCCGCTGCACGGCGCGGCGGGAGGAGGGTCAGGGAAGTGCTGCGGAGCGAGAGAGAGGGGGGGACACGGGCGTATTTACCTCCCTTGTCACGCCGGATTAGCACGGGCTCGGAATGAGAGGCGGTGAGCGGACGAACCGCAAGCCATGTCGAATACCATGAACTTTTTCTCGTCAATATGGGGCTGCCTGAGCCTCCACCATCTGCGGCGATCGCGTTGAGGATCGTGCGCTTACTGCGAGGGTAGACAGACGCGCCTGTTCAGCCAGAGAAAGAGACAATTTTTGACCCCAGGGTAGTGAGGGTTGCGGTACGTCGCGCCGACCTTCTTGTAGTACTGTGGGCAGCGGGAGAGTGAGCGCCGGACACGTATAGGGAGCGGACGGGGGGGTACGCACCTGGTCGACGCCGTGGTCGGTGTAGTTGTCGCGCATGGAGCCCTTGAGGTTGCCGGTGGCGGCGTTGCGGTCGCCCCGGGACATGGCTTTTGTATGTTTGGAGAGGATGTCGCGCAACAGCTTGGCGGTGGCCCCTTGGCGACGATCGAGTGCGAGCTGCGGGTTGTTGTGCGCGGGGTGCGCGTGGGGCAGAGAGGGCGAGGCGGAGATGGGGGGAGGAGGAAAGGAGGAGCGAGGGCGACATGGCGCGTCCGTACGCGTTGGGGCGCGCGCGGGAGGGGTGGAGCTCTGAGCCTGAGCCTGAGTCTGAGTGTGAGCTCGGCCTGAGCTGTCCTGCAGGCTGCAGCCCTCTGCCTTCAAGGTTCGCGCTCCGAGTCCGCATCAGCAGGTTTGTGTGCGTTCGACTCGAAGCCCCGCGCTCGCGAGCGCGACTGCCGCCTCGGAGACGGGAGACGGGAGACGCAAGGCGGGCCCTGCGCACGCGCGACCCGCAACGGGCCCGGCGGATCGTGCCTGGCCTGCCCCGGGCCCCCGCCTCGAGGCTACCTACCGAGCCGTCGTCCATCACCTCGCCCCCCGCCGCGTCCTCTATCTCCCCTCTCGCCGCCCCGGCCGATAGTGCTCGACGGCCATCAGACCGTACACAACTACACTGGCACCCCCGCGACTGCGCTCCAACAGCATGACCTCCTTCATCATCAAGCAGACCGAGAGCCGCCCGCTGCCCGCGCAGTGGCAGACCGACCCCGCCTGCCCGTTCTGCAAGATCGTCCGCGGCGACGCGCCCGCGTACAAGCTGTACGAGAACGAGTCCGTGATCGCCATCCTAGGTTGCTCTCCAGCTCGCTCTCGCTCCGCCCCCCTAGTTCATCTCACGCGACAGCAAACCGTCGGATGGCCGGCGTCCTCCCAACACTGACATCCCCTGCGCGCGCACCCGTGGATGGTGCGATGTATGACACACATGACTTGAACTTCTCAAGACATCCTGCCCCTGCGCCCGGGCCACGCGCTCGTGATCCCGAAGGTGCACATCTCGCGCGTGTCCGAGCTCCCCGAGGAGTTCGCCGCCGAGTGCGGCAAGGCGGTCACCCGCGTCGCCCGCGCCATCTCCGCCGGTGCGTCCCGTTGCTCGCATGGCACAGCAATTTGCGTCGCCCCGTGTCGTGTCGTCGCCTCGAGCAGCGCGCTGACGGTCGTCATTCTAGCGGTCGAGAACACGGCTTTGAACGTCGTGTGTAACCAGGAGTACGCTCAGGCTGTCCATCATGTGCGCCATCTCTTCTTCTCCTGAACCGAGAGGTCTGTCTAGTTCTCCGCAGTGTTGTCTGACGCGGGGGCCTCCAGGTGCACTACCACATCATACCAGCCCCGAGGCCTGGCGCGGACGACGCGCCCGAGCGCGGCGACCACGTCACGAAGGCGCTCACCGAGAAGGAGATGTTCAAGCTAGAGTTTGAGGCCCGGCACAACCTGCAGGACGAGTCCGCGACCAAGCTCGCGGAGAACATCCGTTCCCGCTTCTGATGTCAGTTGGATGTTGCTGCTAGACGATGGACTGACGGCCGATATGCGAACGGAAACGGTGTGCGTGTACAGTAAACGAGGTACAGTAACAGTACTAGACAGACCTGTGCGTAGGACGACTTTACGTTTCTATCACTGTTCCACAGGTGCAGACGATGACGCTTCAAACGTAGCCACCCGCATCTCGGCCGTGCATTCCCTTAAGACATGCACCGTAGTATACAGCCTGACATCTCCCGTGAGCAGACGCTCTATCGCACTGTGCGAGATTTTCACACAAGATCATGGCCCTACGACCTGCCCAGTCTCGCTTGAAAGGACAGATGTTACGCCACAATCTCACTCGTGCAGCGGGCGCAGCACGGTGCATCGGCAGCCTGTCGGTGTCAGTACCACAGTATCCGTTCGAACTCACCTCCGAACCGTATACCGCAGAGCGACACTTCGAGGCGCGTCTTGCACGCGGAAAACGTAGCAAAACCACACTTGCACCGCTTCTCAGCGAACCCGACGGGCACATCTACCGCGCACGTCTATCGGCCTCCTCACGTCCGTGAGTGCATCATACATTGGAAGCCTCACCAGGGAGCCGTCCTACAGTCCCCCCCCCCCCCCCCATTCTGATAGCATTCGCGCCCCTGATGCAGGCTAACGTCGACGCGCGCAGCTGATCGCCCGCCAACGGTGGGGCGCGATCCGAGTCGGCGCAGCCCTCTCTGGCAGTGCTCTATGTATACTTATGGGCAGATGAATCATGGAAGTGTGTCGCGTGCGACGAAGACCGGGTCCACGTCCTGTGCACCCCAACACAACTCTACCGTCACTGACCACCGCTGGTGGGACACAAGATGTGATACGGACGTCATACGCGCATACAGCGATGCGCCTATGCGGTGGGCCGTATCGCCTTGGTGGGATGCGCTCTCAATGTGTCTGCCAGATGACGGCTGCACGGTCGATGGGCCACGCAGCCGCCGACACCGTCCCCGGGGCGCGATGCACAGTGCACCGTGGCAGGAGACGTCCCTAGTGCTCCCGGCTCCGCGCCCCGAGACCGAGGAGTCGAGCTTGGACGGTGCCCACCGGGACACTCAGCCTCGACGACGGATCAGTATGACGTCGTGTCGTCTGTCCGACAGATCTGTCGAGGTTCACGCATGCGGCACGTGCCCCGCGCCCGGCTGGCCACGGCGCTAGCGGTGCACCGTGTTCGACGTCCAGCGGAGGATCGTCCTCCGTGCGTGCGTTTGAATGCAGCCAGCGTGGCCGTTTGTTGCGGGCATCTTTCTCTGTCGGCGGGGAGGGTGCTGCTCGCCGCGCCCGACGTCTCGTGCGGTAGGGAGCAACGCAGGTGCCCCTGGGGAATCTTGCATTCGGTGGTTGGCCAGCGGCGCAAGTGCGCAACTTGGACGGGGTCGATAGGTGGTATGCACCGCTGTTGCCTTTGGGGGCATGTGCTGCTGATTTATGACAGCCTGCAGGGGTCCGGGCAAGGCCCGAAGCTGCCCACCGCGCTGGGCATCCGGCAGCGGATGAATCGCTTTCGTCGTCCGCGTCGACGTCCCGCCAACCACGATGGCCTGCACCGGAATGACACACCGGCGCCTGGGCAGTGCTGGCCTCTGTCCGCACGGCGCATGCCCAACCACACCTCCCCAGTAGTAGGAAGTGGAAATGGACAGATGGCCGTCGGCGCGCACCGAGGCCCGACGGTCTTGAGCGTGCCACAAATTGCGCTCTTGGTACCCGTCTCAATGATCACACAGCACGAAAATCTGGCCGAAGGGGGGAGAGGGGGGGGCTCCGCCTGCCCCGAGCCCCGAGGCCCGACGAACACATATTGCCTGTGAGCGCACGCGGGTTCCGTCCGAAGGTGGTGATGTTCTGCGTTGCGACCGCCGTCCTCCGGCCGGGCGGGGGCGCGCGCTATGAGTGCTAGTGCGCGCGGTTGCCCTGTGGGTGCCCGGTGCGTTGACATGTCTCGGTCGCGTGGTGATCGTGGCGCGCATATGGGCCCGCGCGGCGAGGGCGGCAGGCTCCCTCAACGCCTGAAGCCTAGAAGATCGCCACGCGAGTCCCGACGACGAGGGCGGGGAAGGCGGCATGCGCGCGCGCACCACCGGTGCGGAGGGGCGGATGGACGACGGTGGGATGGGACGGGCTCCTGGACGAGCAGCGGAAAGAGCGTGGCTTCCTAATCGGTGCGTGCCCGCGTATTCCGTTCTTCTCCCCCGCTTGGCGATCTCGATCTGAGATCTGCCAGGGCCGTGGCTTCTGCGCGATTCGACTCGCCTCTGGGCGCTTGCGGGTGCGGTGCATACCCCACACGCCAACCGACGAACGAAACGAAACCAGCCCAAGGCAACAACTGCGCATCTCTGCAGCATCCCCCGCACTATAGCTCGGCGAGCCGACCGGGTCATGCGCTCGTCTCGCGACGCCCATGGACCCGCCCGCACGACACCAGTCGCGGTATCAAGCGGGGGGCTGTCAAGTGCAAGTTCCGCTATGGGCCGCAACGGCGGCGTGATGGGTTCAGCCCGCCCGTATGAAGCGGGTGTTACCCCGCCCCCGGATCGATCATGGGACGCTGGCAGGGCCCGGCGACTGGCACAGTCCAGGGCGCGCGCTCGCGAGCCAACCGCAGGCCGTCGCCCGACGCCCGAATCTGGTGGCGAGATGACGGTGGAGCGAGACCGTGGCCATTGGGAGCGTCCAGGGACGCAGGCCCGGTCCTGCACATGAAGTCTAATCGGAGCCTACCTCAGCCTTAGTGCCCCTCTTTCCGAAAGGTGGCAGTCCGCGCAACGATCGCGGTAGAGCCCCCTCCCGACCGCTGCTGGGGCTCCGAGCTGCTTATAAACGTGCTACTCCCGCGCGGGCCCTGAAGCTTGAAGGAACTTCTGCCCTCACCGCCCGCCCCCCGACGCTACGCGCAGCTTTCCCGGCCCCCCACCTCTCCCGCCGCCTGCGCTTCAGCCGTCCGTCGCTGGACGGGCCGGCGCGATGAACGCGACCGAGCATGCCATCTGGGTACGGGAAACTGACGAGCTGTGCGCGACCTTCCTCCCGTTCTAGGAATTGACGTTACTCACCTTGCCCACCCTCGCAGGAGGACCACTTTCGTAAGTCTTCCGTTTGGCACGCAGCGGTCACACCAAATTGAGTTGCGCAGTATGTCGGCCTTGCCAGCTTCACTGCTCTGGTCTGGGATCATTTTGTCACTCTGGGAGATGAGGTATGCTTCTCCTTTTTGTCGTCCGGTCGGCTTCTGAATATTCATGGCGACAGATCGAGTACATTTGGAAACGGAAAAAGGGGCCGCGTATGTATCACACAGCCAATCTGCTCGGACTAGCAACTAATGCAAATCATACCTCAGTCATCTACCTATTCTTTCTGGTACGCCTGACGGGAATCCATCCCGGTGAATTGCTAACGGCATAAACAGAACCGGTACTTGACCCCTCTCGGTTTTATCATCAACCTGTTCGGTGAGCAGAATATGGCCCTCACCGTCCTGATGGACTCCCCCTAACAGCTCTACTTTTAGCGTATTTCTCTCCCGTATGGACCCCCGAAGTGAGTCGGACCCCCTGCTCTCCAGCTTCTAGGCGCTTACACAGCTCTCCTGCAGATGTATGCCGCTATATGCTCAGTACTAGCGGTGGAATCCTGACGACACCTAGGTGTCAGCACTTTGTGCGATACGAAGGCAGCATGACCGTCATCGGTATCAACACTACTGCCCTTATGATGTTGCTCCGGTTCGTTGATCGCTCGTCAGCCAGCCTCCTCCACAGCGCTCACGGGCCCCCGCCCCCAGAATATATGCGATGTACGAAGGGAAAAGGATCGTTGTCGCGATCGTCACTGTGGTCTTCTGTGTCGAGTTCGGGGTGAACGCGTGGCTTCTCACGCACGGTATCGGTACGTGCTCCGCAACCCACCCACACAAACCCCGCACTCACCTCACATTTGCCGCTCAGCCGTCAGGCATACGGGGGGAATCACCGGTGCGTGTGGTCTAGTAACCCATTCCGTTGCAGCCCCACATTGACTCGTAGGGAAAGCGTGCACGATGATCTTTGATCCGAATCAGGTGTACGTTCCCTCCCACATCGTCTCTTCCGGCGACGCGACTCATCCCGTGCCGCTATCTAGCAAGGGCCTGATCGCATCGTCCTCGGCGTGGCTGCCCCTCATCTACGATACCGTCGTGCTGTTCTTCACGGTCAAGCGGACGTACCGAGGGATCAAGAACCCCACGGCTGGACACATCATGCGCATCTTGTTGAAGGAGGGCTTGTTGTACTACAGGTGCGTCCTTCGCCGCCGCCCCGACAAACGTCGACTGACTGCCGCTATCCCTCTCCTCTCCTGCAGCGTGATCTTCACCATTACGCTCATCCTGACTCTGATGATCGTGTTTGCACCCGACGGCTTGAAGAACCTGACTGCCCAGTACGTGCCCACGCACAACCTCTTCCATTTGCCGGACTGACAAGCCACCCCTCACAGAACGGAATACCTGTAAGCCACCCTGCAGCGCGCGCTCCATCAAGCATATACTCACCCTTTCCCTCTCCTTTCACCGCAGCATGACCGTTGCGATGATGTCCCGCATCACGATCCACCTCAAGAAGCAGGCATACACCAGCTGGGACTCGTGGGGGTTCGCGACGTCGATGACGTCCGCGTCCCCGACGTCCCCCACCTCGCGCTTCGGCGGGCTCCGCTTCGGCACGCGCGGCGGCGGCGGCGGCGGCGGCGGCGGGGTCTCCGCGGGCACGGCGATGAACATCACCGTGCAGGAGTACTCGGTCATGCACGACGACCAGGGCGACGAGCTCGAGCCGTCGATCGAGGGCCGCATGCACTCCAAGCCCGCCAAGCCGCACGCCGCGCTCGCGCCCCACGAGGAGTGGCACGAGCTCGGGCCCGTGCGCGTCAGCATCCGCCCGCCCGAGGACGCTCGGGGGCGCGCGCTGTGAGCCTGCGTCTCCGAGGGTCGTCCGTGTGCTGGCTTGTGGTTTGTTGGAGGGGGTTCACGCTCGTTTTGTGTCATGAGATACCATGGGTCGGTATGGTCTGGTCTTGGGATTGCGGTCAGGGCATAGTGGTGGGATGTGCAGTATACTGTAGTAGTACAACTATCTATATGCTATATATCAATTGTTGTCTCTCAGACGAACCGTTCAGCAGTGCGCGCGCAATCTCATGCGAGACGCCTGCGACGCCCGAATATCGCGCAGTGTGTGAACTGTCCATCTCCCGTTTCATTGTACAATTATTGGCTACACGGATTACCGCAGCAAGTGCGCGGTCTACAACAACCCTCCAAGTTCTACTACCTTGTGCAGTCTCATTCCGATGACTATTAGTGCAAGCTCTGCATCTGGACCAACACGTCCTTGACGGTCGCCAGCGGGAGCGTGACGCGCTCCGCCTCTACATCGCCCTCCATGAACTTCTCCGGCTCGGGATACGACAACAAGCTCTCCAAGAAGTCCCCATCCAAAAAGCCATACGCCGCCTCCGCGTCCGTATGGCCGCGAGGTGTCGCCGGGGCCCTATACCTGCGCCACACAGCGTGAGCAAACGAGGCCTGAGAAGCGAGAAAGCCGGCGTACTGCGTGTGGTTGACCTCGCCGGGGCCCTTGATGTGCTTGGCCATGTTGCGCTGGAGCGCGGTCATGTGCAGCGCCGTCGCGTCGTCCATCTCCAGCAGCACGCCGATGCGCCCGGTGGACGTGAAGAAGACGTGCCCGGCCTTGACCGCCTGGTCTTCCCCGACGTCCGCCGAGGACAGCCCGCCTGGACGTTCAATGTCAGACGCGGACGACAGCGCACGGGCAAGGAGCGGGACGGACCTCTGATGAACTTGGTGACGACGTCGTCGATGTGGTACACGCCGTCCTTCTCAAGGGCCCCGCGCGGCGAGCCCGTGTGGAGCGTGAACGAGAACAGGTTATTGTCGCTCTGAGGCAAGACAGCGGTTCGATCAGTATCGTATCGGCCGGCCGGAGACGTCAGCACGCACGTTGGCCCCGATGACGCCGTTCCCGGTGCTCTCGATGGACACAGGCCACAGAGGCCCGTAGTCGCGCGCAACCGTCTGTATCTTCGGCAGACCATCCTTCCACCGAAGGGCAGAGATGGAGCTAATCGCATCCCCCGCGAACAGGAGGTCGCCGTCCATCACGAGGTTGGTTACGAAGTAGTTGTGGTTCCATTCCGGGCCTTTGCTGAGCGCAAGCGGCAAAGCCGCGCCTGGTCCGGCCTCGTGAATCTTGAAGATTGTCACCTACACCGCGCGCTCGTCAGCCACCCCTAGCGGTACTCTACAAAAACAGAGAGACGAACTGCGGAGTTGACGGCTGCTGCGATGACACCGTCACCAACGTTGACCAGGGCATACACGCATCCGTTGACCGGCTGCGACGCCACCTCTTTGAGCGAACGTACGCCGTTGGTGGACGAGAGCGAGAAGAGGATGATCCGGCCCTGAGAAGGTTCTGCCTGCTCCGGTCGGACGACCATAGTGCCCAAGGCAAACACTGGGTTAGATTCTGTCCCCTCGCCTGGCAGGGCAAGCACTGCTGTGGGCTCCTCGTCCGGATTACATAGGAAGTGATGTAGTTCTATGAGGAGGTCAGTGATCAACATATAGGTCATAGGTCCATTGAGTGATGGATGAGGCGTACGTTGGAAGGTGTGGCCGTCGAACAACTTAAACGAGCCTGTGACGGTCTCGCTGTCGCCTACACGTCCTGGAAGTGTGCGTACGCATGAAACACCGAAGATCTGTTGGGCAGGGTGGTAGGCCATCCTCCTTGGGTTGTCCAGACCGAGGGGGATCTGCGAGAATCAATCGCGTGAAGCCACTGCGCTCATCTCAATCGTACGAAACAACCTACCGTTCGTATTTGCATCTTGTCCACGCCACGAACGTTGCCGATGAGCAACGCCGAAGACGTCGCAATCGCCAGACATGACGGGTAATGAACCGTATTCAGAGTCACGCCCTTCACCATATACTACGCGCCCGCCTTGAGCATACTCACCCGCGACGAACGTCGACGCACATCGACGCACCTTGATCCCAACCGGCGACGGGCGCACGCGCTGCCTGTCCCAATACAGCACATTCGCGCGCGCGCCGCTCGCAAACACGACCGTCCTCCCGTCGATAGTGCACAGCGACAAACTGACCGGCGCGTCCCCCAGCGAGCTCACCTTGCGGTCGTGCAGCTGCCCGTCGCGGAGCGCATACGTCACCACGCTCCCGTCCGCGAGCCCGGCGAGGACGTGCGGGCGGAAGTCCGCGTCCTTCGCGCGTGCGCCCGTGCCGAAGTTGTGCAGGAGCACCGCGCGCGGGAGCGTGGGCAGCGTCACCTCGCACACCGGGCTGAGGTACTTCTCGGACGACTCGAGGGAGAGCACGACGACCTTGTTCGAGCCCCAGAACGAGGCAGCGACGGAGGTCGCGTAGTTCTTCGTCGGGTCGAACGGAGTGCAGGACACGGCGCAGATCTCGTCTGGGAAGCTGCGGCTCCTGTTTTGGACGGCCTGTCAGTTTCATGCGGCAGGAGTAGTGTGGTAGACTACTGACTGCAGAAGCTGGATGGTGTCGCTAGTACTCAGGTTCAGCAGAGCCAGATAGCCCCCGCTCAGGCCAACGACGAACTGGCTAGGGGTCATTGCAGCGGCGACAACCTGCTGGCCAGCCATATTGGAATCGGCAAGTTTCTTCGGATTCCAACCTTCGCCCAACGGAGTGAAGGCACCGAGCAGCGCGTCGCATTCAAGCAAACGGATACCCTCTTGGGTGATCTGTACTGAGAGCGGGGAGTCCACGTAGGTAGAGGTCGTACGCCCGCCGTTTGAGGTGGTTTGCCGTCTCGGTATGTTCCCCGCTACGTAGGTAGGTACGTGCGTTGCAAACCCTGCCACAGATGGCTCGACGTGAGTCACGGTCTCCTTACTCGTCAGGGAGAAAAGAAGTGTTTCTCGCAGAGTCGAAACGACGAGGTGTGTATGTGCCCTATATAGCTGGTGTGAGAAATCGTCGGGGAGATCGCATTAAGACGCACTCACTGGTCGTTGAAATGTTGTCGAAGTGGCCACATGTCCGTGATTCCTGACAATCCGTCCAACCTGGCTTGTTCCTGGAAGTCTGCTTCTGTGCGGATGACCCGCAACGAACCGGTATTGCGTGATCCTGAAGACGTAATGACCTGGGGCTACAGGGGCAGAATGAGACGCTGGTACGCAACATATGTAGGCGAGATGGCAGCCATACCTGACCGCTTCCGTCTATATCAGCGAGCACGGCATCGCTAACAGGTGCAATGTTGTCGTAAGACCGCAACACCTCTACGAAGGAGCCCTTGGCATTGATAATTCTGCCTTCCCTCGTAGTGGATTCATCGATGTCATATTCACTGGCTCTCGCCTTTCCCTTCCCTGATGCCGATGCCAACGCGTACGGCGAGATCGAGGACAGACCCGGAGGTATGAGCAGCGTATCGCTGCTGGCATTTGCAATAGGCGCCGGATGTATTCGCAACAGTTGCGAATCGCCGAAGTGAGATCCTACATATAGCACTTGGGATGATAGGTAGGTTAAGGTGGTCGTAGGAGACGTCTGCAGGGCTTGTTCAGTGACGTTCGGATTCTCATCATCAACAATACTCACCTCGCCGAGGGGAACGAGCGTGAAAGAGACCTTGTCCTCGTCGAAAGCAAGCATTGCGAGGCGGCCGTACTCATCCCCGAGCAAAACTCGTCGACGGCCCTCGTCAACGGGGGTCCACCTAGATTACTGTGAGCAACCGCAATCTGTGAAGAATACCTCCAATACTGACGCAGTGATCGCGCTCCAGGGCCATTTCACTGTCGCTCTCGCCTTTATCCTTCTGGACTCTCGCTCTTTCTCCTTCTCCCGGGCTTTCGCGACCTCGGACGCTTTCCCGCTCAACATGCGGCTGGAGAGTCGTCTCTGTTTCTCTTTCCGTGTCTCCTGCTGATCCTCAGTCGCATGCTCATAGAACAGCACTTTCCTGCCGCCCAAGACCAGTACCCCGCCACGGTGGGCCGGTCCTGTCGGGTCTTCCTCCTCGTCATCTGCCGAGCCAGCAGAGTGTGGCGGGACGGGAACGAGGTGTGGTGGCGGCTCGAGAGAAGGGAACGTGCGTTCTGAGAGGAGCGTCGTGATGAGTAGATTGGAGTGGGCCGGAGATAGCTCAAATTCGGCTCGCAGGACGTCCCGGCAAAGCAGCTGCATCTGGCGCCGGTGGTTCAGATGCAAAAGAGCCAGCGTGATCCTGTCTTCGTCGGAAGTGTAAAGGAAGGTGAACGCTAGGAGGTTGATCTCGGGAAGCCTATGCGATCATGCAAGGTCAGTGCTCTGAAGTCGCGAGGGCGAATGCAGCAGCAGTACGCACGAGACGTCGAACGATTCACCCAGCTTTCCGCCTTGGAGCGAAACAACTTTTAGCTTCCCCGCGTAGCAGCTAGCGACCGCGATCTGTCCGGTGGGGTCAACCCGAACGTCGGTAACAAATTCGGCTGGGCGGGCTGCACGATCGACCAGCGAGCATGTGCCTGTCGTCTTGAGCGTAGCTTGTCCGTCCACAGTCTCGTATGTGAAGAGCACGAGCTTTATGTCTGGGTGATCCGTCATGACCAGCAGATCCGAATGAGACTCTTCCTGACAAAGGGAAGGAGGTGCGTGAGTACATGCTGCATTGGCTTCGTTGACCCCTCATGACTTACTTTCGCTGGGACGGCCTGCACACTGACGATTCGCGACCACATGTCGACCGAGCATTCTCGTTTGAGTCCATCAGGCTGCAGGGAGTAGACCTCTAGCTTGTCCGTCTTTGCGATCACCAGATGCTCAAGCGCGGTATCAGTGAGGCGGCATTTGAGCGAGCGCGATACCGAGGACGAGGGATGAAATGTTCCAACGACGCGCATAGTCGTACAGAATGCCTTTCAGACTCTCTTTTGCCGTCCAGAGCGCACACGACGAGCGGAGGAGGAAAGCGAGAGAAAGGGCCCTGGGGTGGCTCTGGGATTCGTGCAGAAGCTGACCGAGCGCGGCTGAACGTGCCGCGAATCCCATCCAGGACGTCACCTCCAATCAAGCGCTCGACTCCGGGCCGGACGCCACAAAGCAGCAGCAGCAGCACTCGCACAGAGTCCCACACCGACTCTGGTTCGCGCTCTGCGTCGCGTAGGATTGGCGAGAGCAAAAAGTACACTTGGACGACAACATAATATCCGCATAGATCCCAGCGCGCGTAGAAATACAATTGACAATATGCCGGAGAGTACGGGTCTATCATGAAGGCTCAGACAAACCAGATGGCACCGCCGACATTGTGCCGTCCTCGTTCATGACATAGTTTGCATCCACAGGACCGCCCTCGTCCTCTTCGTCGTCCTGCGTGTCGCCTCTTGTCGTCTTGGACACGAACTGGTCAAGCATAGTAGGCGCGTCGTCCCGCTCGCCGCCCTCCTCCTTCTCTCGGGCGGCCTTCGGCTTTCGCCGCGCAGGCTGCTCGAGCTCAGACCACGGAAACAGTTCTGCAAGTGCCGCCGCCCTGAGATTATAGCGTCGCTCCCAGCCCAAAATGCCACATCACGCACCTTCGAGGAACGCAAACTCCTCCGCCCTCCGCACGGTCGTCACTGGACGCACTTCGGATCTCAGCCCCGCCGGACACGGGTCGAGCGCGCACGCACGCACCAATGTCCTTCGCCTGCACCGTCGTCCGCCGCTCCCGCTCCGCGAGCCTCTGCGCGGCCTCCGCCAGGCGTCCGATGAACTCCTCCGTGGCGCGCGAGATGAGGAACGTCGCCTCACGCTGCACCATCACCAGATCCTGCGCGCCCTCCTTCAGATCGCCCGGCCGGTGCTGCGTCGGCTCGCGTGGTAGCACACACCTTGTCCGCCTTCAGAATCTTCTGCACCCTCGAGTACGGCAGCACCGACTTGCCCGGTTCCCGCGTCAGGCTGTCCGGGGCTTTCGCTTTCTTCGCTTTCGGAGCGGACTCTGTCTCCTCTGTAACCTCCTGGGTGTCGGCCTCTGTCTCCATGCTCTCTGCGACTGCCTCCGCGATGGGTGTGATTGGCCTAGACATGTTATAGCGTGCGGCTGGTAAGAGGTGCAAAAAGAAGAGACGAATCGCCACCGCGATCTCCGACGCGTCAAACGCTGTCAAACGCGAAACGCGAGAGGTCACGCGTCAGTCACAGATAGGCGTGCGTCTGCTCGAGCCCAAGATTTGAAGCTCGAGAGTCACGTATGACATGGACAGCCGAGCAGCTCGTTCCTCTAACAAAACTGTCATTAGAGAGATTCCGATACATCGCATGGCTACGAGCTACTGATGTAGGTGTACGACGCATGATCGTCCGTTACTAACTGCGGGAGAGGATCCAGAGGGAGAGAGACACAGCGGTGGTAGTAGTAGCAGGACCGATAGCTTGCACCCGAGGCCGACGCGTAGTTGGGGATCGTGGAGAGTGGGTGTGAGGTGTGCGAGACGACTCACGGGGAGGAGGAGGAGGGACGGCAACGATGCAGTACACGCGGAACCAGGGACATCACAGACGGCGCGGAAGGAACAAGACGAAAGGACGTGCAGTCAAGGTATATGTCACCCTTCCAAGTGCATGGCGCGTGGCCGCTGCAGGGTATCAGGTTTGTTCAGTGAAGAGCGAAGTAGGACATGGCGCCGCCGATCGCCTGCTTGAACGGATGGAAGAGCCCTTCGATCTCGTCCTCGTCGGCGCGGTTCGGCGCGAAGTAGAAACCAGAGACCAGGACGAGGTAGCTGGAGAATGCAGCATGAGCATTCTGGAACAGCGCATCGATGCAGGGAAACTGACCTGAGGATGAGGATGCTACCGCGGTGGTAGTTGCTCTTGGCTTCGATGTAGGTGTAGGTCATCAAGAAGACCGACAGGATGATGGCGATGATGTCCCAGCGGGGGAAGATCAACCTATCCAGACAGGTGTCAGCATCCGTCTGCAGCAGGGAACACACAAAAACATACGTGAAGGTCTCCGCAACGGACCCCATCTTTTCGGGCGCAAACCAGGCCGAGAACGCGACCATTGCCGGGATTTGCAGCAGACAGACCTGCAATGCGTACGCAGAGCCGATCTCCATACTGTCATGCCAATTCGTCAGCTCAGACACGCACGGACCAACTGATCAACGGGTATCGCACCTGAGAGCGATGTTGCCGTTCAACGCGAACGAGATCGCGTTCATGAACTCGGTCGTGTTCGGCACGAGAGCGAACAGGGTGACGCCGAGGAACTTCTCGTCGATCCCCGAGCCCTCCAGCACCACATCGACGACGTCCACAAGGATCTCTGTAGCACGCATCAGCAATCCATACACAGTCTCTCATCGCGCAGATGACGCACCAGCAATGATCGCATACAGCGCAGTGCACGCCAACAACACGCTCGCGCTCGTCGTCCGGCTCCACGACGGCGCGTCATGCCCGCCATGCCCGCCGCCGCCCGCGTCGATCTCCGCGCCCGACGCGCGCGCCCTCGCCGGCGAGCGCGCGTGCTGCTGGTGCCGGAGCGCGCTCACCGTCGCGACCGCGACCGCGCGCGTGAAATCGTCGGGCGACATGTGGCTCGGCAGCTGCAGCGGCTGGATGCCCGAGTCCTTGATCGCGTGGTCGACGCTCTCCATGATCGGCGAGAAGCCCTGCGTGTTCACCACGGGCGGGTTCGCGTACGAGATCCGCCGCTGGAGCGGCGGCTGCTGTTGCGCGAGCGGCGTGGGCACCGATGGCTGCACGTGCGTGACGTTCGGCGTACCCTCGACCGGCACGTTCTCGACGATGCGCGGGACGGGCGTCTCGCTCCGCGACGGCGCGGCGCTCTCGGTGTGCGTCGTGATGATGCTCGGCTTGTGGTGCAGGCTGCCTTTGCTGTGGCCGGGGATGAGGCGGTGGTAGATCGAATTGCGATTCGGTGCGGCAGAAGACGCTTGGAGCTCCATGGGGTGCAGCAACTGCTGGGGGTTCTGCCAGATCTGGCTCGCATGAGTCCGGAGAGAGAACCAGAGGCCGATGAGGTACGACTTTCGTCTAGGTGAGTACAAAGATCCATCAACGTGTACGAGTCACTCACAAGGAGCAAGACCACAGCACAGAAGTACATGAGACTCTTCACCGTCGACTGGTAGAACGGATCATCGACAGGGTCGGGGTGCTTGTAGTAGCAGTGCTGGCAGACCCAAGGCCTGGTCAGCGAATCCCCATCAGGGCACCCGTCACAGATCAGTTCAAACTAGATCCCCGCATGTTAGCATGCGATAGCATAACTGTTACGTGGACCAAGCACTCACGCTTCCGTACGTCTGGTAGAACAACGTAGGCGCAATCGTCCCGATAAAGGCCATGATCAGCAGCATACTGGTCACGCCCGCGCTTTTTGCATTGAACTTCAATTCCTTCCTCCGGATGGCACCGCTAACCATACTCATCCCCGGCATTAGCAGGACACCTGCGAGCAAACTGCCGACGATGGAACCCTCGACGAGGTGGCCCTTGCCCTGCGTCAAGGCGATACCGTACAGGATTATCTCTATGATGGAACCGAATGTCGCGTTGATGACCGCACCCATGCCGATCGAAGACTGCGCGGAGATCGACGCGACCGCCATACCTATGAAGTATGACAGCGGGATGACGCTCGCCAGACTCAGGATGAATACGAGTGCCTGCGAGGTTATGAGGGCGAGGGGGGCAGGGACGTGCTTTCCGGCGTGTTCCCAGCGTTCGGCAAGCGGCAGAAGCACCATACCGTCCAGAACGACGAAGAACACGACAGGAAGTAGGTTGACAAAGATGATGTTGACGCCGCCGACAGTGTACTTGTAATACTTCCATCCCCAAGCCCGGTAGGTGCACAGGAGTACGGTGGACGTCGGTGAGCCAGAAGGCGCCGCCTGACCCGCCGAGAGCCTTGCATGCTTGAATGCAAGAGGAGGCTCGGGGTGCCCCTCGTTCTCTTCGCCTTCTTGGCCCTCTGGAGTCTGGCCGGGAACAGCGACAACAGGGGCTGCGCAGAAACGAATGGAAGTTGGGTGCTCAATGAGGTGCTTGATGAGAGCCCAGTTGAGCCTTGCCATAGGGATCGTGAACAAGAGGAACCAGCAGATCAGAGAAACCAGGAACATGAGGGGCGCAATGATGGAAATGAAAGCGAGCCAGAAGCACGCCTTCCCCAGCCAGTCGGCTGTCCTGTCCTCCTTCGACACACCGATCGAGTACAGCGTCGACGAGGAGACCGTCGCGCCATAAGACTTGGCGGGCACAAACGGAGGCGGGCGACCATTCGCGTCTCCGATCAGCGGCGTGGTCGCACTGGGGGCGTTCTGTGCGCTGTTCCACGACTCGGAGCTGGGCTCCTGAGGAATGGCCGTCCGGGGAGTGATCGTCGAGTGCGCGGATGGGGAAACCGGGGCGGTCGAGGAGCCCGCGCCGTTTTCGTCTGCGGGCGCGTCCCTGGGCTCGCCCGGGTGATCTGAGTCCGGCGAGATACCCTGCTCCTCGTCTTCTGAGTGGGCGCCGAGCTCGCCCTCAACGTACTTCCCAAATGGCCATGCAATGTACCAACCCAGGCCGAATACAAGGGTCGAGTACAGCCGGCCGCCCTTGGGGATCACGTACAGTACCGCGGAGACGATGAAGCAGACGACCGCCAGCCACCATCCGAAGGCGACTAACCAAAAGATGTTGCCAGGGAGGAGATGGCGCTCTGCCTGCGCAGACGGGACAGAGTGTAGCGCCTGATCGGCGTACCGGGTCACCGAGCGCGACTTCTTGTACAATGCAGGCTTCCATATGGGCAGACCGAACGGATGCTCGACGTTGATGAGCGACTGACGATCCTTAAGCGTGATGGGGTCCTCTTCTCGAACCGAGCCATCGTCGTCGTCGTCGTTGCCGTTCGCGCCGTCGCCGCCATCGCCGCTCGCATCAGGAGAGTCTCCTGACGAGTCCTCGTTCTCGTCGCCCTCCTCGAGCCCCTCCTCGTCTTCGCGGTGGGCCTCCTGGCTGTGGCCCCTAGTGGTGGCGTGCGAGGCGACGCTGGTGCTCCGCGTGACCCGTCTCCTGGTCGAGCTCGTGGTGGAGACATTCCTGCTCGCCGTGTGTACGCGCCGCGGGGTGGGGGAGGCGGGGCGTTGGGAGAAATAGGACGTGCCCTGGTGGTGGTGCGGCGGGGTTTCGGGGACGGACCAGTGCGAGCTATGGCTGAGGGTGCGATAGAGCGGGCCGCGGACGCCCGTCGGGGTGGTGCCCGGGGTGGACGAGCCGGCCTCGTCCTGCTCTGGGTCGTAGTGCGCGCCGGTGGACATGGTGCGCGGGCGGGCGGGCGGGCGGGTGGCGGGAAGGAAAGGGGGGTCTGAGCCAGCAGAGGGTGAGTGGCAGAAGGTGGCAGAAGAGCCTGGCCAAGTTGCTACGCGCCTGAGCTCACCCACTCGGCCTCTCGCGTCGCAAGCCAATTGCGCTCAGACGTCACCGGCACGCGCGGCCGTGGTCCCCTTCCCGGCGTCTGCAGCTGCCCAGCGACATTCATCTCTTCTCATTACTGCCGTGCTGTACCGGTATGGGCCTCTACAGGCCCACAAACCGTGAACTTCAGCTAGGGTAAAGCACTTCCCACTCAGGTCACCCTATCCGGGGAAATGTGCCTCGACAGCTGCTACCAATACTGCAGTCTTTACCGGGACCGCCGCCGGCGTTCAACGTGCAACGTTCAGTCACTGTGAACCCAGAGAGCTGGGTTATACTCGGAACTCCCGACATACTAGCCCAATCGAGGGCGCCTTAATCCGCCAGATTGACCCCCAGGTAGCGCAATATGAGTGTGCATGGCATCGCTATGTACGGAGGGTCGGTATCGCGTCCTGCTTTCTCAGTGCTTGAACAGCCGTCTGCAGAGCGCGGAGTTATCAAGTGGCCTCCGCAGACACTAGCCCGAGCTACAAACAGGGCGCATGGCCGCTGACATGTCGAAAGAGGGAGCAGCCGAAGAGGTAGACAGATCGTCTAGGATCCTCGGGTATGTTCTCGAGAGTAAACGCCGTGGGTTGTGCATGAGAAGCTGCAGGGAGGGGTCAAACGGGATTTTACCAGGCCTGGCGCGTGTCCTCCCGTTTCGTGGACTTCGTTGCAAATAGTACAGTCTTCGCAATGGCAAGTACTTGATCTGCGGTGCGCTACTCCATGAAAAGGACTGGTTGTCACACAAGGCCACTGCTATTTATGCAGGTACCGACAGAGGATACCCTGTGGATGGGTTTTCAGGCACACGGCAATCGCGGAATCGTGCCTCAATCTGCCATGGACACCACATCAACAGCAATTCCAGAGCTTCACGCGATTTCGCAACATCCAGTCGTACTCCGTATTATTGGGCGACCTCGATCAGCCGGGCAGGGACTTTATTACTCCGGCGCAGAAGGCGACAATTAGAGTATGTGTGTAACCTAGGTACATTACATCCCATTAGTCCATGATATAGTGCGCGTAAGCCAGGCGGTATCAACGTGAATGGACTCGTAAAGGTTAACGATAGGACAGCAGCTCCGAACGCGCCAAGTACTTGTGTATGTACCGTATACTCCAACAACAGCGGCCGTGCTACTCGACGGCGACACCCCCGGCTCGCGCGCAGCGACAACGGGCCAACGGCCACCTCTCGCCCTCACTTCCGCAGCACCTTCTCGCGCAGCTCCGCCCCCTTCAGGCGCGCGCGCAGGTACTCCAGCCGGCTCTCGTACCGCGCAGTGACCTCCGCACGCCGTCGCCGGATGTCTGCCAGCTCCGCCTCCATGCTCACCAGCTCCTCGTCGTCCACCTGCGCCGCACCCGCCCGCCGGCCGAGCGTTCCCATCGACCCCGCGTCCGAGCGCGCGCCCGGCGAGACCGGGTTGCTGTGCACGCTGTTCGCGTCCGCCCACCGCGACTCCCGCTTCGCCCCGCCGCCGCCGCTCCGCCCGGGGACCGGCCGGGACGGCTTCCCCTCGGCCTCCTCGACGGTCTCGAGCGGGAGGTGGCCCGTGCTCCGCGCGAGGTTCACGCTCGAGCTGCTCGCGAGCCCGAGGTGGAGGTTCGGGAGCGACGGCGCGGTCCGGCCGCGGGACGAGACGGACGACATCGAGCCCTTGCGCATCACGCCGTGCGCCGGCGGCGACACGAGCGCCCCCGCGGAGTTCACGGAGCGCATCTTGCCCCCGGCCGAGGGCGAGCGCTTCATCGACAGGTTCGTGCGCCCCGAGCCGTGCGACTTGTACGAGAGCGCGTCCGAATCCTTGCCGTCGCGGATGGAGCGTTTGTCCGCCCCGGTCCAGTTCCCGTCGCTGAGCGAGCCGTGCGAGGGGAGCGGCGGGATCACAGGCGGCTTCCGCTGTCGCCGTGTTAGCGTCGACAGCTCCAGCCCGTTGAACGCGTCCAACAGACGGCGCCCTTCGGCTTCTACAAGTTCTATCTGGTGTCGGATGTCCTGCACGGACTCGACGGTATCGTCATCGGGTATGTCGCTGGGGTTGATGTGGGTATATGGTGGCTCACTGGCCTTGTGCACGCCTGGGAACGCGGATGGTGGGGCTTTACTGCCCGATCGTGTCCTGGTACGTGTCGTGGTGAATCGAGGGCCCGGATCTGACGCGGTGAACATGTGGGTGCCGATGACCGTCCTCCGGTTGTAGGTTTGGGAAAGGCGGGGCGAGGACGTGTTTGATTGCAGCGACATCTCGCTCGTCTGCTTCGCGAGTCGCCGTGGGAACGTCGTGCGTTCAGGCGGGGAGGAGGCCATGGAATACACGCTCATACTGTCACCTCCGTGCGCGTCCATGGGCATGGAAACCACGCGGCGGCTTGTCGCACGCCGGAGGAGGCCAGTCACGGTGGAGGTGAACGACTTCTTGGATTGGATGGAGGGAGAACGAAGGGAAGACGTCTGGACGTGGAAATTGGATGAAGGACGGCGCTGGTGGGACATGGAATCTTGATGCGCCGGACATGAACGCGGGGCTGTGGAGGGCAAGGGGAGGCACTCACTTCGTGGGTCAGCCGTGCTCTGCGCTGGCCTGGACATGGGAACTAGGGGTGCCTCGGTGGGGACCGCAGACCCAGTAGCGAATCGTTCAAAGAGATTTTGGCGGAGAAGACGGTACTCATCGTCGCTGCGGCGAGATTAGATGCCGAACGGAGGCAAAGTGAGACAACACGCACCTGAGCAAACCCTCCGAGTTGGCCGTAGCAAGTTCGTTCAGTCGTTGGGCGAGCGTTACCCTGCGCGGTTCCTGTCAAGGGGGCAGGCGGGTCGTGAGGTAAGGAGGGGACTAACGTGATGACATCTGTGGACGAGCGAGAGCCCGACATGTCGCTGACATTCCCGGGGCGGTGTGTGGCGGAGGTGGAAGAGCCAGCGCGATTCCTGGAGGTGGAAGTGGTGGTGCGGTGGCCACGGATGGAGCCTACGAGGGAGCGTTTATCGGCCTTATTGGTAGCGAATGAGGCGGTAGAGGCGGCGTTGGCGGGGGCAGTATAAAACGAGGGCTCTACCTCCCGCTCTTTGCCCTTGGACTTGCCATACTGGAGTGAGTCGCGTGTGAGCGAGTTGCCTGGGTGCGTGCATGGAGGAATGGATGATGCGGACTGAATGTCGACGTACGAATCTGGAGCGGATAACGCGGACGACGGAGGGGTCATTGTGCACTGGCTGGGCCGCGTCCTCTGTCCGCCGGGCAGAGAAAAACCCCATCAGTTCATACTTTGTTGCGGATCCAACCAGCCAGTCGCCCTGCCCATGCTGGCTCCCTCCTCGGACGTCCGCTCGGTCACATCCAGTCACATCCAGTCACACACTCTCCCGCGACGTTCGAGCCACAGCATTTTGCTTCCGAGTCCATTCTCGGACTTGTCCCCGCAAAATAAATAAATCGGAATCCCCGCATCGGCCCACTTACCGCGCGCCTGGCGCGTCGCGACAGCATCCTCGCGCGCCCTTCAACTGGACGCGTCCTTGTGTCCCGCGCTCTCACGGCCGTCTGTCCGCTACCACCATGTCCTCCTCCTCCAAGTCGTCGTCGTCCGAGCTCAACCCGAAGACGACACACTATGAGTTCCTCGGCCCGCCTGGCACGCTCGCCATCACTATCGGCGTGCCCATAATGACATACGCGCTCTACTTTGGCTGCTCCGAGCAGACCGGTGGCTGCCCCCCTCCCATCGACACCGCCGTCATCCTCGAGCACCTCAGCAGCGCCGAGTTCTGGAAGAGCCTCTGGGACACCAAGGCCACCCTCTTCTACCTCGGATGGTACGCGTTCACCGTCGCGGCGTGGTACATACTCCCCGGGGACTGGGTGGAGGGCACGCCCTTGCGCTCGGGCGGGAAAAAGAAGTACAAGATCAACGGTATGTGTACGTATTCACCCTCGGTTCCACAGCCTCATGTTTTTTGCAGCGTTCTCGACTATGCTCCTAGCTCTCGGTGTCACTGCCGGAATTCTGTACCGCTACGGTCCCCAGCCCTTGACCTTTCTCTACGAGAAGTGGGTCAACCTGATCACCGCGGCACTCCTCATGTCGGTCGTTCAGGCCGTCGGATGCTACCTCGCCTCCTTCCGCCCGGGCGCGGTTCTCGCGCTTGGCGGAAACTCTGGCAATCCCATCTACGACGTACGCTGTTGTATTATCATCCCGCCGACAGCCACTGACAGACGCCATCGTTTCAGTTCTATATCGGTCGCGAGCTCAATCCGTCCATTGGCTCTTTCGATCTCAAATCATTCAACGAGCTCCGGCCGGGACTGATCCTGTGGGCCCTTCTTGATATTGGCATGGCTTGTGAACAGGCGGTGCGCCGAGGTGGGAGTATCACAGACTCGATGTGGCTCGTTCTCGCATTCCAGATCTGGTATGTTGCCGACGCAGAATACAACGAGGTGCGTTTGCGCCACTATGCTCGGCCACCGTCACGCTCACAGCCACATACTGACGGCCGGGTAGCCCGCCATCTTCACTACGATGGACATCACCACGGATGGGTTCGGTTTCATGCTCGCAGTCGGTGACCTCGCCTGGGTACCGTTTGTCTACTCGCTGCAGGCCCGGTACCTCGTCTTCAACCAGGTCGAGCTTGGCCCGATCAAGACCGCTCTCATCATCGGCGTGAACCTCCTCGGTTACTACATCTTCCGTGCTTCGAACGGCGAGAAGAACGACTTCAGGAATGGCCGCAACCCGAAGAGTGAGACTATGCCGCCTCCTGATCAAACAACCACTAACTATTCTTCAACAGACTTGCAATATATGACGACTGAGCGCGGTAGCAAGCTCATCACATCGGGCTGGTGGGGCAGGTCTAGGCACCCGAACTACATGTGAGGACGAGTGTCTGCGCCGCCTGTTCTGGTACTGACTGTATTCCCCCAGGGGTGACCTGCTGATGGCGCTGGCGTGGTCTCTTCCGACTGAGTTCAACACGCCTATCACCTACTTCTACGTAATCTACTTCGCGGTGCTTCTCATCCACCGCGAGCGACGAGACTCGGAGGCCTGTGAGAAAAAGTACGTCTTTCCGACTGTCACTGACAGGTATCCACTGAGGGATCCTCGACAGGTATGGCAAGGACTGGGAGAAGTACAAGAAGCTTGTGCCGTGGCGCATCATCCCGTACGTTTACTGAGTATACCGATTGGGGTTACCATGCTGGAAAAGGCGGACTATGGGCTGGGATCCGTGCGCGCTCAAACTGGACATGATTCTGCATCTGTGCTGTTCTCGTGACGACTAATGACTACTGCATGCTGGACGAAGCTTTCCGCCGGGTGACAACACAACGTTACGTCGATGTCCGGCACGCTCAACGAAGAGGACCGCGAGCGTGTTAGGCAGGGCCTTGTCGCTCGCTCACGCCGGTGGTGTTCAGTCAGAATACTGATGTTCAACGCTTGCATGCCGTGAGTTAACCATTAACGCGGACGCTCAACAAGCCGTGCGGCAGCCCTGCTCTGACGTTGGGGTTCGGCGCGCACAGAGTCATTGCGAATTGGCTGCAGGTCTTGGGACCCTGCCGAGCGCGAATCTCCACTGCGAGAAGTGCCCCACACGGGAGCAGTAAGATTGTAGAAACGCCGTCCTGCGAATTCGCATAGGGGCTCCCCACAGCGGACGCTGTCACCGCTGTTCAGAGCGGTTGTGAGGATATGTCAGCAGCCCCGGTACGACCGATGAGCCTGCGCTTGACTCATGTGGGGGACGTGCTTGGCGGCAGGGACGGGCCTCTGCGAATGGTATAAAGTGGCAGCGGTGCGTAGATGCATGCGTAATATCTGCGCAGATCGCCCCTCGCCACGAACCGCCACAACTTGAATCGAGCCTCCCCACGCGTTCATATTCGAGATGTCACAGCCCATCGTATTCTACGATATCCCCGGCGAGACCACAGATATCAAGGCGTGGTCGCCCAACACCTGGAAGACCAGGTAGGACACCCATCCACTGCAATCGACGCGCTAACATCCTCGCCGATGGTACCGTCCACGCACTCAGGTACTCCCTGAACGTCAAGGGTATCCCCTACAAGACCGTCTGGGTCGAGTACCCCGACATCGAGTCCGTCCTCCGCAAGATCGGCGCCGCGCCGTCCGCGAAGAACGACGACGGCTCGCCCCTGTACACCCTCCCCGCGATCCTCGACCCGAACACGGGCACGGCGCTGACCGAGTCCGCCGCGATCGCGCGCTACCTCGACCGCACGTACCCCGACGCACCGCGGCTGCTCCCCGCGGAGACGGACGCGCTGCACGCCGCGTTCAACGTCGGCTTCCGGAGCGTGCTCCTCGACGACCTCTGCCCGATCACCATCCCCGCGACGGCGGACATCCTCCCGCCGCGGAGCGCGGCGTACTTCCGCGCGACGCGCGAGGTCGCGTTCGGCGCGAAGCTCACCGAGCTCGCGCCGGCGGGGAGCGAGAAGCGCGCGAAGCACTGGGCGGGGGTCAAGGGCGCGTTCGACCAGTACGCGAAGTGGCTCGAGGCGGACGGCTCGGACAAGTTGTTTTTCCTGGGGACGGACAGGGTCGCGTACGCGGACATTACCATCGCGGCGTTCTTGATGTGGATCCGCACGGTGCTCGGGGCGGAGAGCGAGGAGTGGAAGGACGTGTTGACGTGGAACGGGGGTCGCTGGGCGAAGTTCGCGGAGGCGTTTGAGAAGTATGGCTCTGTGGATGCTGGAGAGGACGCTGTGCTCTGATCAGGCAAGACTCGGTGAAACGCGGATGTACGACGACTTATCCTGCCACGAATGGAGGCCCTCGGTTGCTCAGGAGTACTGACTGGGGATCTGTCTAACGATACCGCCACTGGCAGCTGGACTCACAGTTACTTCACAGTGTGTGCATTCGGTGCTCCAGGTCTCAGAGGTGCGCAGCAGTTCACAACAGTACTCCTGTCGTGTGATTGCGCGTGCGAAGGGCAGAATGGGGATATGTTAGCGACATCGCGGGTTCGACGGGCGCTGAGCCCCAGATTGACTCATGTTTAATCAGGGCGCCGGTCTTTGTGACGGGTATAAATGTAGCAGCCATAGATTGTGCATGGTTTAGTGCGACCCACACTGCCCCGGGGAGCTCCACCGTGCACATATAATCTTCGAGCCCGAGCTCTGCACACTGACCTTCGAGTATACGGAGCCAAGATGCCAGAGCCTATCGTGTTCTACGACATACCCGGCACGGCTGCAGCCAGTAAGGCATGGTCGCACAACACTTGGAAGACCAGGTAGGCTCGGGCCAATCCACGACGCTAGCCTTGTTGCGATGGCGCACCGTGTACCGACGCGACTTCGCACACCGGCAGGTACTCGCTCAACTTCAAGGGCATCCCCTACAAGACCATCTGGGTCGAGTACCCCGACATCGAGCCCGTCCTCCGCAAGATCGGCGCCGCGCCGACCTCGAAGCGCGCCGACGGCTCGCCCCTGTACACCCTCCCCGCGATCCTCGACCCGAACACGGGCACGGCTTTGACCGACTCCTCCGCGATCGCGCGCTACCTCGACCGCACGTACCCCGACGCGCCGCGGCTGCTCCCCGCGGAGACGGACGCGCTGCACGAGGCGTTCATCGTCGCCTTCCAGCGCGTGATCTTTCCCGACCTCCGCCCGATCCTCGTCCCCTCCGTCGCGGAGCTCCTCCCGCCGCGCTCGACGGCGTACTTCTACGCGACGCGCGAGCCTGCATGGGGCGGGAAGCTCTCCGAGGTCGCCCCCCGCGGTAGCGAGAAGCGCGAGAAGCACTGGGCGGGGGTCAAAGCCGCGTTCAACGAGTACACGAAGTGGCTCGAGGCGGACGGGTCGGACAAGCTTTTCTTCCTCGGGAAGGACAAGATCGCGTACGCGGATATCTTCCTCGCTGCGTATCTGGCGTGGATCCGCATCATACTTGGACCGGACAGCGAGGAATGGGCGGATCTCCTGACGTGGAATGGCGGGCGCTGGGCGAGATTCGCGGAGGCTTTTGAAAAGTATGGCTCTGTGGACGCTGGAGAAGATGCTGTGGTCTGATGCGAGAGAGGTGGGAAGGTCTTAAAGGCGTACATGGATGTATCATATAAATCTGAAGCATTTGCAACTGGTCAGTATGTACTACTCACCCGTCTGATCATACCGGAAGGCGCAGCTAGCGATTCTTGAGACGTTGTGATTGACTGCGTGTTCGCGCAGTTGAGAAGATATCCTTATACCACTACTTGCTGAGCAAAAAGTAACTACTATCGCAGACCATTTTCACGGAGTAGGCTCGATGAAGTTACTGCTGTGCATGCGCAGTCGGAGCACTGCGCACGCACGCATGACATTCATAACGACTCCGGGTCGGACCTAGCGTCGTACTTCTGGGTGCGTAATGCTTGGCCTTCGCATATCAAAGCTACTAGCTCGCGACCGCATCGAAGCTGCCCGCTACCTCTCCACCGATACGGAGCGTCAGTACGTCCACCTATCACAGCTCTCGGTTATGCAGCTCACCTAGCCAAACCTACAGAACTTATCCGAATGTCAGAAACGCCAGTCCTCCGCGAAGCCACACCCGGCGACCCCGCGCAGATCGTCTCCCTCTTCCTCGCGTCGGTTGACACAAGCCTGCCCGGGCGGACCGTCTCCGGAGAGCCTACCTACGCGCCCGCTGACGTGCACGCTCGGCTGCGCGCGCGCCTCTTTCCGCCGCGCTCGCTCCGGACGTTCGTGCTCGAGCTCCCATCGAGCGGGACGATCGTCGGCGGCCTACGGCAACGTCAAGCTCGCACCGAGCGACTCCGAGTCCGACAGCCTGCGGCAGCGCGGAGTCGACGAGGTGGCCATGTTCTTCGTCAGGACCGACATGGGCCGCCGCGGCTACGGCGGGCTGCTCATGCGTGCGTTCCAGGCGCTGGCTGCTGGTTTTCAAGAGGAACGAGCGCGCGATCCGGTTCTACGAGGAGAGCGCATTGAGGATGGTTGAAGGCACAGAAGAAGGGTACAAGTTCGAGTTCCAGAAGCCCTTTGAAGAGGTAGTCTGTCTCATGCGGTGGTCGTCGCAGGCGTGTTCCGTAGGAACAGTGTGAAGAAGAGGAACGAGAGGAGTCCAGGATCGCATTCAGTCAGTCGTGTACAATACGTAGGAGGTCGTGGGGGTATCCGTGTACATGTCGCGCACTGCGCAAAGTCTGAGAGGGGGGCAAAGCAAACACCGTATAATCTGCAGGACACGTCAGCCTCGTCGCTCATCCGCCCCAGTGTCCGCCAAATCCGTCATAAACATGCACATACCGTAGCAATAAGCAAGGCACATACATAGCAGTCATCCGTCCAGCACAGCACGGCACAACACATCACATCACACAGGGACGTTCTCCTTCTGGCTCAGGACTTCCCTTACCGGGCTTCGACTCAGCTTCCGCAACGCGAGGGCGCTCTTCAGCGGGGACATACCCGTCTTCTCCAGCTCGATGCTCACATCGTCGACCACCCCGTCCCACTCCTCCTCCAACAGGCTGGGCTCGGCCGCGCCGTGGCCCGCAAGACGAATGGGGGACTCGGACTCTGCGAGAGGCGTCATGGTGGGCTCAGACTTCAGAGCGGACACGCGACTGTGCTGTCGCTGCGCGAAGATGGCTGCGGCACCTCCCGGTGTAGGCATAGGCGGGTTGAACTTCGTGGGTGGAAGCGGCGGCGCCGCGAGGCCGCCGAGCCCGAGTTGGTCGAACTTCTTGACGAACGCGGCGAGTGCCTGTCGCTCTTCCTCGAGCTTCACACGCATCTATCCAGCGACCATAGTCAGTCCACCGAACCACCTTTCAAACGCCAGCAACAGACCTTGTGCTCCTTCTCGAGCTGTTTGATCAGCTCGTCTGCCCAGGCCTCCTTCTCCTCGCGCGCACGCACTTCCTTCTCCAGGCGGCCGGCCCACTCCTTCTCGACGTCCTCGCGCACAGCGCGGAGCGGCTCGCCGAGGTTCTCCTCGTAGCCCTTCACGACGATTTCCAGCTCGCGGATCGTCTTCGCCTGCTCCGCCAGCAGCTTGTCCTTCTCGCTCTCGGGCGCGTCAGGAGGCAGCTGCGGCCGCGCGAGCAGAGCCGCTTCGAGTGAGAGAATCTGGGTTGATTGCGTCTCAAGTTCACGTCGTGCAGCGAGCAGCTCTTGTTGCAGCTGCGAACATCAACTCAGGGTCACACACGCATGAACATGAACCCAGCAGCACCACTAACCTGGTAAGGGGACATGTCGAAGTCGACCTTGGCCGGGCTGGCGGGGCGCGACTCGTCGCCCTTGTTCTCGTCGACGGTCTGGCTGGTCAGGATGAGCTTCGTGAGCTGCCGGATGCGCGCGTTCAAGTCGTGCATCGCTCTGCTCTCGTCAAGCTGCTCCCGTGCGGAGAGGCGGCGCGAGCGCACGGGCGCATCTGCCGCCGCCTCCTTCTCCGAGAGGCGCTTCTTGAGCTCCTCGATCTCCTTGCGGTAGCGCTCGAGCAGCGCGTCGGTGTCGACGACTTCCTTCTTCTGCGCGTGCAGCTGCACCTTCTTGATGCGCTGCGCGAAGAGGAGCGTGCTCGTCGACTCGGCGATGGCGGATGCGTCGGGGTTGATGGTACAGATGACGGAGATCCTAGCGTTACCGGATAGGGAGGGTTGAAGCATGCGAGTTAGCTTGGAATTCCGGAAGGGAACGTGGTCACTGATGTGGCAGAGTGGTCAGTTGGTAGTGCATAAATCGAGTGATGTATTGGACACACTTCTTGCCCTTAGCGGAGTTCTCCGCAAGGGTAGATATAACCGACCCAAGGGTAAGTAGACTAGGTGGGAAAGACGTGGTGAGTAGGCGGTATGCACAAGCACAAGCAGTGTCCACTAACCTAGTGTTGATGTACTTGCCTTCTCTTGTCCGTTCCTTATCGGAGGTCGCCTTCTCCGAACCGGCAAGATCGATGAGGCTCTGGTAGAGGGTTGGAGTCAACGTTGTCTCGCACGAAGCCATTCAGGTCAACGTACCAGAACCGACGTCTGAACACTCCGTCCGCCACGAGCCTGCAAGCGAGGGCCGCCAGGAGTGGGAGGCCGGAATCCAGGAGTAGTCCTCCCACTGGGAATGCATTCGTCTCCACTCCCGCGTTCTCTACTCTCGATGACGAGCCGGAACACGCTGTGACTGCGGCTACTTCGTTCGTTCCAGTCCGTGCTAGCTGTGCGCCTGTTGCCCTCGCCTCTCTGCAGCACTTCGTGCACACCCTTGAGGCTTGTAACAACCTCCTCGCGGAGGGGAGTCAGCACGACGTTCGCACCAGAGCCCTGGATCTGAACAGGTTGAGAGACGGAGGATGAAGGAGGGGCAAGCAGGTCGTGGATCGCTTCGTTGTAAATCTCAAGGTATGAGCACCGCAAGAGGTACTCGCGGCTGGGTGTGCGCCGGATGTAAGCGAATACATCCTTCATAGCTCGGGGGATGATACCCGGCTGATCTTCGTCTCCAGACTATGGACAGGAGTTAGCTATGTCTGCGAGATTGGCGACGTGCATGCTATTAATAACGAGACTGACGAGCGTAAATGTCTTTCCACTGGCAGTTTGACCATATGCGAAGATCACGGCATTGAAGCCATCCATGGCAGCGCACACATGGCTGCGCGCGACGGCATTGTATACCGGTTTGTTCTCAGATCCCGTGAGTATCTCATCGAAGCGGAAATCTTGAGGTGTTGATGCAGCGGATCTAGCATGTTGTGACTGTAGCTTGATACTCCGAGGATGCCCGTTCGTAGAGAGGTCCCATGCAGGAGGGTTTTCGCTCGGACGTACCCTGGGAGCAACTTTTAGCATACAGAACCACAAAGGAACGAGTCATCCGGTGTCCCAAAGTTGGCTGTACGGTATCATCGTGCGGTCCATGTTTGCAACCAGACATTGATTTCAAGACCAGATCAGGTTGCCACTCTTCGGACTTCGCACCCGCGGGAGGCATAGCCATATCGTTGAGTAGACAGGAATTAGAATGAGCCCTCACCTGATGGAGACGAGAACTTTGTCTTCATTCCCATATTCTGTCCTTAGCAAGCTCTCGTCGATGTCGGCGGAGATATCTCCTGGCTCAACCATCTCCGAGTCGACAAGGGCCTCCTCGGGGTCGACCCTGCTGACGTCCATCTGGCTCACAAGGGGCATCAACAGTGGGCTCTCCGTCCCCTTCCGGGGCGAGCTCGGGGTTTTCGGGCGCGAGCCCTCCCTGCTCTTGCTGCGGGACGGCGTCGGGGGGACGGACCCAAGCGTCGGCTTCGAGGTGAGACGCGTGCGGGACTCGCTCGAGAGCGCCGCCTTGTATTTCTTCGCTGAGCCGAGCACGCTGGGCGTGGTGGAGCGCGGAAGGCGGGAGGCGTCGTCGGAGAGAGAGACGGAGTGCGGACGCTTGGGGGTGAAAGGGACGGGACGGACGAGCTTGCTCGTCGTCGCTGATGACGAGGAGGGCGCCATTTCTAAAGTTTGAGGGGTCGGAGGGTTGCGGCGCGGGGTCTTGAGGATGTCTTGGGAGAGGGCGGGGGCGGGGGCTTCTGGAGGAGATCGTTGAACACCGAGAAAGGTTCGAACCGTGGAAACGGTCGCGTAGCGCGGGTAGGTCATGTGATCGCGTTCCTCGTCTGCCTACAAATTTCCTGGCGCTCCCTCAGGCTCTTCTGACCTTTCCCCATCTTCCTTTGCATCTCTTGACTTTGTCTCTGCCGTCAACCAACTGGTGCCCTCTTGAAGCCTTTGGTCCTGTCTCTCTTTCTTCTTAGCATCACTATTGCAAACGACTCTCGAGTCCCCAACATACTGTCTGCCGCGGGGACAGGCCTGATGTCTGTCTAAGGCCACTGATTTCCTCGCAATCGGTTAGTGTTTAATGTCCTCTCCAATACTCCACCATATCCCCGTGGTTTCGATGATTTACAAACACGAATGATTTAATGAGCCCAACCTGTCCCGATACATTCGGGACGGGCGTGACGACCCTTTATTTGCTGAGATTCCGCTGCTTCAATCGTGATTGTTATCTTTGCGGATCGCTCATAGTTTTTCCACAGACCGCGTGGAATCTCCTCTTGCAAAACCGCATATTCACATCATCTGTCCGCGAATCATCGAACATTGTTCAGGTAAGTGTTCTTTATCACGCTGATTTAGAGAAGCTGTATGGTGCAATGTTGTAGTAGTAGTACACAATGCATTTGCCTCGTACACTACTCCTACAGCCCAAAGCGAGATGTTCAGTCCGTGAGTGTACAAAACTGTTTTGTGAGTGTCCGACAAGGTCCGCATTCACCCGAAAGCGTATGCGTAAAGTCCGAAGCCGTGCGTATGTGACTATTCGATGTGTGGGAGTCCGTAGTCCGTGAATAGCGAGGTTGGTAGCGTATCATGAGAGGCATGCACAGTCGTGAGATCGTCAATAGGTGCAATTACGCCGTGATGGTGAACTGAGGGCTGTTGTTGCCAGAGTCACCGAACACTACAGCGCAAGGATGGTCAGTCTTCGTCGGCCACAGAGGACATCCGTTGGTACTCACAAACAACGGTGTAATCGTCGCCAGGCTCGACATCGGGGACGGTGACATTCACCTCGCCCTGGAGGATGTCGAAGCCCTTGGCCAATGGGTTTTCTGGATAAGCAAGCGATGAGCATTCGGTTCGTATTGGCACCAATCTGCTAGAAGCAGTACGTACCAATGTCAAGGAGACCGCCCTTAGCAAGCACGACCTGTCCGACCTTGTTCGTGATGTTAACGGGGGCGCTGGAGGTGTCCCTGCGGCATTTCAGTCAGGCGGTGTTCATCAAGTCCATTGAGTGGTGCGCACTCACCAGGTTACAGTGTAGTTCTCGCCAATCTTCCAGATATCACCCTCGGCGGGCGACGTGACAGGAGGCACGAACACATCGCGCAGAGCGAGCGGGAGGGCGCTTACGAACGCGAAGAGGGTGAAGAGGAAGGAAAAAACGGAGAGCTGCTTGATCGTGAACATCGTTGTGGAAGGTATGGTCGTAACGTGGAACAAAAAAGCGGTTGGGGTTGTGGGATGAGCTCAGCGGGTTGTCCTAGCTTGGGAAACAAAAGCAGTTGAGACGGTTCGCTGAGGAGAGGTGGGGCAGCTGAGCAGGGCTATATAGAGGCGTTCCGGACCCTAACCTTGACGGAGCCGGGTCCCGGGTCATGGGTGAGCTGGGCGCTCCGGGATTGTTCTAGCGTCATACTCGCTCCAAACCTGTGCTTGCCACCGCCATGCGCACGCTCCTGTGTGCTCCGAGGCCTCCTCTTGTGGCGTCCAAGCCCTACGGCCGATGGAGGCGAGGTGTCAGCCTGAGCTGCGCAGTGCATGGCCGGGGCGTGTGGTTGGCCGCTATAACCAGAAGCGCGGCCTGGAGCGGCCGCAATGGGTGCGACGAACGCTGCTGGCCGACACCTGGGCTTGTGAAGTCGTTCCACAGCCAATGGCAATGCATTGCTAGTGAAAGGATGCTTACCAGAATGGCCGAGATGCACCACCGCGAATGCGGGTGCTCGCCGTTGTTCGGACACCTTGGTAAGACCATCCTTCTCATTGAAATCCAGTACGTTCTGTCCGGTCGCGTACGTTGCGGGCTGAGGTCAGCTGGATCGTATGACCACGCATGCAGAAATGTCGGGAGACCGATAACAATCATATTGACCTCGTGTCCATTGAACAGAAGCATCACCTATCTAGACTTTGCGCTGTATCACCTCGCACTGGGACCCAGTGGGGAGAGACTGCCTGAAACACGGTTGCTTCTTCCCGTCCGCGACGTAAGAACGGGCAGCCAAGCGTCAGGCGGTGAACCCACCGGTTCAAACGCTCACTCCTGTCAGTTTGCGCTATCGCAAGATCTGGTTTCCGGTTACCGCCTCCCTCTACACATTGCTCGCGGTCAGTGAGGATACGAAGCCGGGTTGGTTTCGACCGGTAGGGCCATATGCTGCCTAGGTACCCGCAAGTCTTGCCAGTTGCCTTTCAGTTGACCTACGGCGCTCAACGCAGCTTATGAAAGCCAAGGAAGGCGGCCTCAGTGTTCCAGAATTCAGACTACAATTTCACACTGGAGCTTGAGTGAGGCCATGGCGGCTGAGTGGGAGGGAGCATTCACGCCGTTGTCCTGAACATCTTGTAGCAGTGCTGAACTCCCTGTTGCGCAATTAGAGTACGAGTACGTAGGCCTCAGAATACCTGAATGCATCTGTATGGCGCATATCCTGAGGTTGTAACCGAGTTCGAGTTCAGTAGTCGTACACTTCGGAGGTGGCGTTTCACCAATCATATTGAGTTGCATCTGTGGCTCATATGCATGTTCATGCCACCATTCAATTGATTCGCTCGCATGAATTATGTACTTCAACCTAGGTTCCACAACGCTATGACTGGCGTCCTAACAAGTGACACAGACTGAAGAGCACAACGTCGCGCGTCGCGTTGACGCGAAGTAATAGCGCTGACATCATCAGGTTCCCGTCCCAAACAGGGTTGATCGGGCGCCTGCAGAAAATATCGCAAACGCCCAGCAGCCACACGCGCACCAAACGCGACTCCAAGGCTTCCCGCTGCCCCATCCTACGCGCACTGGGACATATACCGCATTCTGATTCTATCTCCATCAGCTTCCCTGCGTCATGAGTCTATCTTCATTCCTCTTCCCCGGCGACAAGGGTAAAGGGAAGGAGATCGACAAGGACCTGGACGACCTCTTCCGTTCCAGTGCGGTCGTGAGTGAAAGTCTCAATGCATTCAGTTTGTATAGCAGCTAAGTCGCGAGAGTCAGGTTTCGCCTTCCCGCCAGCCAGTGGCTGCTGCTACTCAAGTCGCAACCTCGTCCGCGGTAGCTTCGTCTGAAAAGAAGCGGAAAGCGTCGGAGGACTCACCTGTAGGCAAGGCGAAGAAGCCGAAGTCAGATTCTTCAGACCCCAAGGAGTCAGCGAAGGCGGGGAAGAAAACGAGGAAGGCGAAGAAGCAGACTAAGCCTAGCAGTGAGAAGGAGGAGGATGAGGATGCAGAACCCGTCCAACACAACACTAAGGAGGGACAGGCTGCGAAGGCCACCGGAAGCAAAGACACGGACGACACGAGCGAATCAGACGAGGAAGGCGATTCGACGAAGCTGGTCCATGAGTCGCTATTGAAGGGCGGTCAAAAGTCCCAGTCTCGCCATGGCAAGGAGAAATTCGTCCCTGAGGAGGAGAGTGCGGAGCAGCGCGATGCGCGCACCATCTTCATCGGGAATGTCGCGGTTGAGGTCACAAAGTCAAGGGTGAGCTTTATCGGTCTACGGTATGTGACCGCTGCTCACAGCACCCCATAGCCATCCCAGAAGCAACTGAAGAGACACGTCCTCTCCTTCGTTCCCTCCGCGAAGATCGAGTCCGTCCGCTTCCGCTCCGTCGCCTTCAAGAAACCCACCGCCGAGCTCCCGAACGACGGGGACGGCAAAGCCAAGCCCAAGAAAGCGCGCACGCACGACCGCGACCGCGCCGCGTCCTGGCGCGCGGAGCAGGACCCGGACGGAGAGGCCGAGCCCAAGAAGACGTTCCTCACGCCGCAGGAAAAGAAGCGGATCGCGTTCATCAACCAGGACATCCACGACGGCGTCGACGCCGTGAACGCCTACGTCGTCTACGCGCACCCGCCCCCTCCCGGCACCCGCCCCGCGAACCTACCGCCGCTCCCGGAGGTGATGGACCCGTACGCGGCCGCGGCGGAGTGCGCCCGCATGTGCGACGGGAGCGTCTTCCTCGGCCGCACGCTCCGCGTCGACGTCGTCAAGAAGGACGTGGGGCCGGGTGCGGGTCGCGGAGGGATGGCGGGAGACCCGAAAGCGACGGTGTTCGTGGGCAATCTAGACTTCGCGAGCAAGGAGGAGGACTTGCGCGCGTTCTTCGAAAGCGTCGTGCGCGCGGAGCGGGGAGAGCCCGGGGAGAGGGCGGAGGGCGAGAGCAGCGGCAGCGAAGCGGAGGATGCGGAGGAGCACCCGACGAGCGGGGCACAGAGGCCCCGGACGTGGGTCAAGCGCGTGCGGATCATCCGTGACCGCGACACGCAGCTCGGGAAGGGCTTTGCGTACGTGCAGTTCGTGGTTCGTACACAATTGGACCGTGATCTCTATCCCAGGGCTAACAGTGAGTTTTTCACTAGGACCGCGAGTGCGTAGACGAGATTCTCGCGCTCGAAGAAGGGAAGCTCAAGTTCGCAAAACGCAAGCTGCGCGTGCAGCGTTGCAAGACCCTGCCCGGCGGGCCCAAGCTCACCGCCGCAAAGTCTGGCAGGCCCACACGCGTCACCGCCGCCTCAAAATCCAGCACCTCTGTGCCTGCAGGTCGACCTGGGGCCGGTCCCTCCAATAAGAGGAGGGCGCCACCACTTGTCCCGACAAAGGTACCGAAGGGCAACCCCGAGCTCGGCGCAAAGCTGGCGCACCTGCCGAAGGAGGAGCGCAAACGCGCGAAGGCGAGCGATCCGGACCGGCTCGCACGCCGGCTGGCGAAGAAACGCGCGAAGGCCCTCGCGGAGAAGGGCGTGAAGTCCAAGGTGGACAGGGAGCGGGTGAGGAAACCGCGGGGCGAGAAGGCGGCAGGCGCGCAGAAGGGCAGGGACAAGCCGAAGAAAAGGGTGCGGAGTGGGAATGCGATCGCGAAGCTAAACACCAAGAAGTAGGCTACATGGAGAGGTTGTGCACGTTGCTGTTCACTGGGGTCCGAATTATGCATATGTTCTCATGGTTTATGATTGTCCGTGATTAATTATGCGGGTGGGATGAAAACGGTAGGGTGTGCTAATGATACAACATGGTGTACAGACCGACATGTATGCTAAGGTCAAGACTGCAAGACAGACAGCAAGGTTATCGTCGACAGAGGCTAGAGTCGGGCATATCTACCACTATTTCTTCTTAGACTTCTTGCTCCCCGTATCCTTCTTGTCCTTGTCGTCCACCTGCACGAAGTGAGCTGGCGTATACGTCCGAACAAGCGAAGCGCATACCTTCCGTTTTGTCCCCTTGCCCTTGCCCTTTTCAACAGCTTTGTCCTTCTTTGGTGAGGTCTTCGGCTTGACCGAGAAGAAACCATCTAGCCGCCCTTGCTGTTTCGCGTTGAGGAACTTGGCAAGTTTCTCCGCACCCTTGCGCACACGCTCCTCGCTATGGGAGAGGAAGGACCCTAAGCTGACTGTCCAGGTTCAAGCTCAATGATGAATACGTACTTAAAACCTTTCTCCTTCACCAAGAACTCCACGAGGCCTTCTACGTCCGGACTCTTCCAATCGAGCTGTGATAGTGTGAGCGAAGATGTCAACAATGGACGTAGGCAACGTACATCGAGTTCTTCGGCGGGTGTGACATCAGGCTTTTCAAAGACAGCCTTCGCCTGATCCCAGGGCCATTCCTCTGGAATTTGAATACCGCCCTTCTTCCTCTTCCCCTCTTCTGCAGCTTCCTCCTTTTCGGCAGCCCTTCGGAGAAGGCGTGAGCGACGGCTAGTGCAGCAGTTCTCGCTCACTCACTTCTCCTTCAGATGCGTGAGCACATTTTCGAGAGTGCCGTGCTCGCGGAGGAGCTTGAGTGCAGATTTCGGACCAACACCCTTGATAGGTTCGAGGTAGTCGCACCCGAGGAGGATGCACAGGTCGATGAACTGAACAAAGACGAGGCGAGGTCAGTCAATGCTAGCCATTGAGGGCGAATACACAGACCTGTGACATGTTCATCTCGAGGCCTTCCAAAGCCTTCTGTAGGTTGATCTCGCTAATGGGCGTTTTGCGGGCCTCCGAGAATGTGAGATGGCGGTACAGGATAGGTGCGCCGAAAGTGAGCGTGTCCATATCCTCTGAGCCTGCAGCGTAAACCTTCCCTCCGCGTGCCAGCTCCGCACACTGCGCTTCTGCTTCAGAAGGTGCCTGGAATCGGCGAGGTATGGCACGGTGAGAGACCATCTTGACGGCATGGGGATATGGATACGTACCACAACGAAGGGGATGCCCATGAGACCGAGGAGCCTACGGCACTCTTCGTTATGTTCCCGCGTAACCTTGACTGTTCTGCGCGAAAAGCGATCCATGTCCTCTGCCGTTCCCGTCTCCTTCGCTTCCTCTCCCTCTTCTTTGGCCTCCTCTCGACGTTCAAAACGTTTGGAAAGCTATGATGCCGTGAGAGAACCACAACTAGTCTCTACTGCGAGTGAACTGACCACGCCAGCTTTCAACTCAGGAGGCTTTCCGTCGAATACGTACGCAGGCTTGATTCCATTCTCAACCATGCGAATGGTACGGTAGAAGAAGCCCATGAGATGACTGGAGACAGCATCTCAGTGCTCGCACAACACCATTCTGCGTCTGAACAGACCAACCTAGTCGTCTCTCCTGCGTCATTGGTCAGGAGCTCGCCGTCTTTCTGACGCACTGCAATGAGAAACTGGTATATAGACATTGACGCGTCTATGGCCACTTTGCGACCAAATAGCGTTTTGATCTCGTGTTCCTGCACGCACATTAGGTATAATATCCTGGTGTTGACCACTGCGCGGGTCCTAACCTGGAATGCCTTCGGAGCATGCTCCGCTAACAGAGCGGTGAGACCCTTGATACCCATGGATGCGTTTTGTCCGCGTAGCCAAATTCGCTAGCTTTGTTTATCCCCGAGGTATCACGACCAGCGATTTCACAGCGAGCTGGATGGAGACCAGGGCAAGAGGCGGTGGCTGAGGCAGAACGAGGCTGAGGAGAGGAGACGCGCCCGACACGCCAACAGGTAACGCGTGACGTCGCGCGTCGGGATCGAGAGTCGCGTGCAGTCACGCTCATTTGAAGTCACCCATGAGCGTCTCCGACTCTCCCTCGACTCGCATTGACTGCCTCTGGCCACTTACTCTCGCCTGCAGTTGAGGCTCTGACTTGCTGTAAGAAAATATCAGCCATTTGGTTCAAAGACTTTGGTCTGCTACTCTAGTGTCCCCCTTCTTTCTGCGAAGACGATCTTGAGGTGGTCGTGCATGGTGCATCCTACCGAGCACATCAGTGGTAATTCCTCCTCATCTGTGGGGGAGCTCGACGTTCGACCTAGGAAACGAAGGAGGACGTCAGTTGGTATGTTTTTTTTCCTTCTGTAGGACTCTCTGCCCCTCGTTGACTGAAGCAGGAAGTACCGCAAGTGACAACCCTCCCCTGCAACAAATCATCCTCGAAGAAATTGATCTCGAAGTTGCCTTACGACAACGCATAGCAGAGACTGTACAGTCGCGCATCGCATGGGCATTGCTCCTACAAGAGTCCCTGGAAAAGGGAACCACTTCTCGTAAGCTATATGCGCTCAATCTGACCTTTCGTGCTAAAACCAGTGCAGGCGTCGATGAAGTCCGCGCTGCGTCACTAGACGCATTAGATGCAATAGAGGAGCCTTGCGACCTAATATTTAACCGCGAGATCAGGTTAGCTCCTGAACCCCTCCGCCCGATAGTGAACACGACCGTTCCTCCGCCCTCGGTCCCCGCGGTAGAAACCTCTGCCCCCGTTCGTTCCTCTCGAACACGCGGCCTTCCTCGTGCGGCGCCCGTGCCTCGCGCACGTCTCCTCTACATCCGCAACTCTGCGGTGGACCCGCCAGAAGTTGCCAAGCTCGCCTGTCATGTCTGCTCACGGTCGGACTTCTCCAGCCTCCAAGGGCTCTTGAACCACTGTCGCCTTCGACATCAGATCGAGTACGGGAGCCATGATGAATGTGTGCAGAGCTGTGCGGTGCTTGTACCGGACGAAGAACGCGACTGGGTGGTCGCGTCTGGGATCGAAGTCGGCGGTGTCAGTTTGCCCAGTCTAAGGCGGCTGTTCGAGATCGCAGTGGGAGCCGGGAACAAGGTCTCTCTCCCGAGAAAGCCGTCTCCTACGGTGCGAACCCCTGTAGAAGAAAAACAACGGGAGTCCCCGCGGCCGCAACCGGAGGTCAATGAGGGACAACCTCAGGAGGCGCATACGACCAGTGCACACATCACGAAGACCCTCGGATACCATATTGACACACCTGCCCTGGCACCGTTCCTAGGGCGTGCGCCGAAAAAACGGTGTATCAACGTTCGCGCGAACGAGGACGAGGCAGTGGAGATTGAGGATCAGTCCGCGGGAGGCGGACTGCAACGTAGGCAGGTGTGGCGGAAACCCTATGCACACCGGAACGTCGCGCGCAAAGAGTTGGACGAAGTCTTCCCGGTCAATGAGCTGCCAAATGATGCTGAAAGGCCTGACGAAGGTGACACAGTAGACGAGCAACCAGCTGAGGATCTTGACAACAAAGATAAACCTGCCCTGCAAGCACTTGCTGGAACTCGGTTCCACATCAACGCACGGGTACAGATTGCCGACTATAGTCTGTTCATACCACCAAGTACGTGGCTTCGTAGGCCGACGTTTTCACCATGCTCATAATATGCACAAGACCGCCGCTCGGCTGAACATCCAGACCACATGCATCGGTGGCGACTTTCCGTGACATCGCCTTCATATGTACGGTTTCTCCGAACAGACGCGAACACCACATGCTTACCTTATGTGTGTAGAGTCTTCCAGTCGCCTCGATCCTCCGCAAAGTAACGATTGCATGCGCGACAGACCCGCCAGTGTCCACTCTCGTACAGCCGCTCACTATATCTGAACCCCCGTTCGCCATGACGAGCACTGCCGACAAGCCATTCCTCGCACGCTTGACATTTACGTGGGCGGGGGCGATGAACCCGCCTACTGATATCGAGCACTGGGTGGAGGTTAGTCGTTGATTATGGTATGCGTGATTGAACGCATCTCACGAGATTGCCGAACAGCTCGATCCAATGCACTACGCTAACCCCGTTCTAGGCGACGAGCAGGTCTTCGACGTTGAGCTGGACCGCACCACGGAGCTCCTTCCCGTTCGGGAGGATGTCAGAGATGCTTCGCTGGATGACATGCATCCTACGGAGATGCCCACGGGCAATACAGTCGCCGCGGAGGCAAAGGAAGACGCGGAGGCGATACCCGGTACGTGGCTACCACCCGGTATCTGTTTTCTTGCCGTTGACCAGGCTGGTGAAGAATACTCGGTGAAGTTGCGATCTTTGGTGCCGAACTTCCCCATGACCCTGAAAGGTGCGTTCCCATGCGACCCATGTGCACCATCCTCTCATCCCGCCCTTCCTAGACGGCAAGGGCCGCTTTTCCGCCCGGCTACCATATACGTTGGTCAACACACCAGCGCAGTTGCGTAACATGCATTACGGTCGTCGGAAGGCCATCGAAGTAAGGCACAGTCTCCCTGTGCGGATGCAAATTCCTGACCGCGTACTCCCTCGGAATTTGATAGATGGGCCGAGCGCGGGCGTTGCATGAGGCGTATTCCCAGCTCGTCGCGCAGAGCCAGGACGCGGCGGCTATTCCTCTCACTACCGTCGATGTGTTTCACTGGCTCGAGGACGAAGGTCTCTACCCGCGATCCCGCACCGCATGGTCGACGCTCGAAGCGCAGGCCCCAGGCAAACCATCACGACGGCAGTGCGCTGCGAGCGCTCGCGAAGCGGACGCGTATTGTCGTACATGTGGTTTGCACCGCGCGTTTCACCCCAATAATGTCGCGGACGAGGACGCAAAGGCTGTGGACATCAAGCCGGCCGCGCTCGGTGCCGCGCTCGAGCGGGGCCTCTGCATGTCGTACAACGGCGGGGACGGAGAGCCCGTGCGGCTGCCCATCTTCGACGTCGACGCGCTGCTGGCGTGCACTCCGACGCGCTCGGCGAACGACCCCGTGCCGTACGGCCTGGGTCGCGCTATTCTCTTGCCTCCGCCGTCATCGGCGGGCCAGACCGCGGCGGTCTCCCTCACGGATCTCAGCGCGGTCGCGGACCCGCAGCTCGTCGTTGCTATCCAACGCATGACGGGTCTCCCTCAGCCTCGGTCTGCGCCTCACAACGCGTCTCCCTCTCCGCACGCCGCCGACACCGCCCGGGCCGGGGCCGGGCCTGTGTCCGCATGGACGGCGGAGGAGGCGGCGGCAGCGCTGCCCCGTGCCGAGGCGGCGGCGCGCTTGGCGCCGTCGGCCGCGCTCGCGGTGGCGCTGCGCGTCCTCGTCCGGGAGCTCGTCGGGGGCGCCGTCGACGCGCACCGGCAGGACGAGGCCGCGCTGCGTGTTGCGACGGGGCGCCACGAGCGCGCGCGGCGTGCGACTGCCCCCGGGGACGGCGGTGCGGTGCCGCCGCGGCGCGTGCTCGCGCCTGCGCATGTGTTGCGCGGGCTCGCATCGCGTGGGCGGGTCGTCGGGGGCGCGGGCGTGGGCGGGGGCGCGGTGCGTGTGTGCCTTGGGCGGCTGGGGGAACGTTCTGGAGTATTGCGCTGCGACCCGGCGCGTGGGGCTCTTCATGAAGAGAGGGACGGGCTGGCGACCGAAGGGGCGCGCAGTGGCCGAGGGAACGGAGACGCAGGCGGGGAGAGGGATTGTGCGATATTACCTGGGCCGGGAGGCGTTCTGCCGGAGGAGGTGGTCGTGAAGGAGGAAGCTGAGGCGTGAGTGCTGGATCGTGATCTAGAATATCAAGCATTTATCGCGCCCGGTGGTCCTTGGCGAGAGATAATGTGGCGTGCGGTGCTTTGGCTTGTGGTTCGTGTCCTTTGCGGCTGGGTTTGTGCAAACCCGAGAGTGCAAACCCGAGCACGGGTTTGGCGAGGGCGAAGAGCGGACTTGGGTGGTGATGGACGGATCTGATGAGTGCGCTGTGTGGATAGGGAAAGTATAAACGTAAGGACAGGGACCGAAAGGGGAAGGGCCATCAGTGCAGTTTCTTTCAGCCGTCGATCCCACCAGCCACGCTCGCAGAGGGCGCTGGGGCACTCGGCCTCGCGCGCGGACACTGGACTGGAATACCGCGCGCAGGTTTTAGTGTATACTGGCATCACGCCGCCCACATGTCCCCCCCGAGCCCGGCGCTCTGCAGCCATCCCAGCCTCTTCTTCCCCCCGGCCGTCCCTAGACTTGTCCCCTCCCTCCTCCGCGCTGCGTGCAGCCTGCCGACCACAGTCTCCCCGCGGCCTGAGGCCCCCACAGTCCTTACTTCCCCTCTTGTCTCTCTATCTCGTACACTCTCAACCGCCCTCGAGCTCTCCGACAGTCGCACAAGATGGAGGCCGCAATGCAGCACTTCAACCGGGACAACACCTTCGGTGCCGCCTTTGCTGGCTTCGCCGCCTCCAGCATGTAACTCGCCTCCGCCCGCGCCGCCAGTCCGAGATGCGCTGACCGCGATCGCGTCCGTGCAGTTGTTTGGGCGTCCTGAGCACACAGGCGTACACATACTTCAAGCGGTACCCGCTCGACAAGCCGTTCTACAAAGTGCTGGTACGCGACGCCAAGTCCGCCTGGCGCCCTCCCGTCTCACTCACATTTCGATCGCCCGCAGGTCATCGGCCTCTGGTATGAATGCGCCGCGTACGTTGTGGGAGTCTATGGGCGCTGACGCGGACGTCGGCCAAGGTTAATCGAGCTCGCGGATCAAGCCCTCATATCTCACGCGGTGTACACCTACCTCGTCTCGTGCGTCGTCCCGTTCTCTACATTGACTACTCCGTTTCACGTGAGGTGCAGGAATTGGGGAACCATCACGATCCTCATTGCGCCACCCGTATGGTCTCTGATCGTGAGTGCAGTCACGGCTCGCGGGAGGATGCGGTAGACTCACTCTTTCCGCAGCTGCAAATCACATTCGGTGTAAGCATTGCCATTGAGACCGAGGCTACCCCAGCTCACGCTAGCACCGCTTCAGGTCATCACAGGTACGATTGTGAAAGTGTGAGTCGCCCTGGTTGTCGGACTTTGTTTTGTTCCTTACATTGCCCGCAGAAACTTCGCACTGCGCGTATGGCGATGTGAGTTTTGTTCCCGCTTTCCAGATAGCGTTGTCGCTCAGACTCGGGAAAGTCAGCAAGCAGAACATCCCTGTGACGGGACTCATCGTGAGTTACATTGTGTACGCGAGAGTGTCGCGGAAATTAACGCGCTTCTAGCTGCTCTTGACTTTCGCTGAATTGGGTACGTATGTTGACCACTCGGCGGCTGTGCGACGCTCATCCACAACACCTCCAAACTTTAGGTGTTGCCTGTGGTACGCCCCGCACTCTGTATTTGATTGATGCACCCGTCTGATCGCCGACGACCCCAACAGTCTACACCGTCAAAGCGTGTGTCACGTCCTCTGGCACATTCCCTACCGTCCGCTGACAACCAGCACAGGTTCCAGCTCACCAGCTTGGCCAAGATCGCAGACATGAAGGTCGTCGGTAGTCTGTCCCTGGGCCTGGGAATGGCCACGGACGTCGTCATCGCTGCCTCGCTCTGCTTCTTCCTGCGGGGTCTGCGGACAGGGCACCGGAAGTGAGTACACCGTTATACACGGTGTTTGCCGCCGAGTGCTGATCGGGTGCGATGCAGAGATGACTCCGTGGTCAACTCCCTGATCATCTACGCCATCAGCACAGGGGGATTGACAAGGTACGGCCATTTGACAACTCTATCCAAGCAGTGCTGACCGTGGGGGAACCTCCGCAGTGTGATCAGTTTGACGACTCTGATCTTGGTCTGTTGCTTTGCTTTGATCGTGCCGGACGCTGTGCTGATGGGCGGTTCAGTACAACTTCATGCCGGACAACTTCATCTTCATGGCATTCTACTTCGTGCTGAGCAAGAGTAGGCTACATTTTTCCTGCCGTTAAGCACAGCACGCCCTGACCGTCTCCTCGCAGTATACGCCAACTCCTTCCTCGCCGCGTGAGTACGCCGCCACAATATCGTTGGCCGTCGCATTGACACACATCCAAGCCTGAACACGCGTAGGGTCAGCAGAGGTCGCGGAACTGACGCGGAGACGAACACCATGCCCACGTTCCTCATGGTCGGCAAGGTGACACAGAGGACCGTCCATCTCGACACGGAAGTACAAGGAGTAAGCACCGTGATAGCTTGCATGCCTTCTCGCCCCCAATTTCCTGACCAGGCCTTCTAGTCCTCTCATCTTTCAGGGCCAACAAAGGTCGACCAGAAGGGTACCTTCGCCTCAGTACGTCCCGCTATCCCCGGCACCGCTTACTCTGTTCCCTGACGCGGGCCACAGTCTCCCAGCTACGCAGAAGCGTGGTGACACGGCCGGATAGATCAGCGCCACCTACAAATGTAACACTAGAACGTGTGCTACCATCCGTCTGTCTGTCCGTCGTGGAACTGACGCTTGCGCCCCTCGGCCTGCAGCCCACCGTATAATCCCCCAGCCGCCATTCGCTGTTGTCCCGCCCCCGCCTCCGCCTTCGCCGCGGCCCCCCACCCCGCCCCGCCCATTCTCGCCCGTGCGCACCCGACTGGCGGGCCCATGTCCTCGTTCTGTATCTTTACTACACCAACTACCTATCGCTCCTGCGGTGCATGGGCCCGCGCTTCTCGCGTTCGCATCCGGCTGTGTTCATACTGTACTACTCTCACCCCCCCCCCAATGCCCACACTCGCCTCGCTCGCTTTCCTCCGCATCCGTCCTCGGCCGTTGTTTATTTCCCCTCATACTCGTTTGTTTATCTTCTCACTCGTCGTGGTCGTCGTCGCCGTTATTTGTTGTTCGTCGTGGTGGTGCCTGCGATCCCAGTGCAGGTCTGCACTCCTGTCTGTCTGTGTTCTCTGTGTTCCCCGGAGGGCCCCGCCCCCATTCGTTTTCTTGCAGTAGACTCGCGGATGAATTACAAGCTTGTTCGAACACACGGGCCTCCCGCATGGGAGGTCCCACGCACTCCCTGTGAGCGCTAGCTGTTGAACGTTGGGCGCTGTCTGATCTGCACGCGCGGTGAGTGGTCCTGTTTTGTCCCCGCGGCCTGGCCTTGGTGAACGTTCAACCGCATTAGAACTGTTTCGCAAGGCGAGTTGTGTAGGTGGGGTTACACTAACGGTAGGATGGCGCAAGGTAAGTTCCTACGCCAGATACGCGCCGAATGCGCTGTGTCCAATGCATTAAACGCTCCACCAGATGGAATGCAGACGCGTTTGCAGAACAGCTCGAATAACTTCCCGGTGCTACACATGAGCTCCATGCGGGATGCAACCGTTCGCGTCCGACTCGCCCGCTCACTCAGACTGCGATCTCGTCGGCCGTCCAATCCCCTCACACGCGGTTGATTGATCCGGCACGTCAAGCTCTCAACCATAGTCGCCAGTGGCTACATGGAGCTCTACCTAGGACAGGCGTACCACGGGCGGGTCCTGCCACTGGCACGTCGCGACAGGTTCGCGGGCATGCCCATGCTTGCCACGGCCAGTGCCGGGATGCACCAATACCCGACGTCGCCCCTGCTCTCCTCGAGGAACGCACTCTCACCCTTCTCCCCCTCGCCCTCGCCCTCCCCCTCGCCCCGCTCTCCCCGACCGCCCTCGCGCACTACCAAGCCCCCGCACGCTCGCCGGGTCGCACACCCCCCCGCCCCTCCTACGACCTCATGATCGACGAAAAGGCCAGCCCGGAGACCGCAGCAGCGCCGACCCAGCCGCCCTCGTACAGCCCCCCGCCCGGCGCGCCGCCCAGCTTGGGGTACGGCCCGCCCCCGGGCGCACCCCCCGGGGCGGCCCCGCACCCCTCGCATGGCTCGTCCCAGCACCCCTCGTACGGTGCGGCCCAGCACCCTTCGTACGGCGCCCCAGGGTCCTCGTACGGGCCGCCAGGGCAGCACCCTGTCCCAGGACAGCCAGGACAGTACCCGCCGCCGCAAATGCAACAGGCGGGGTACGGCCCTCCCCCGGCGGGTGCGGGGTACGATCCCCAGGCTCGGCAGGTCAGCGGGGGCCCGCCGCCGCCGGGGTACCCGCCCACGCAGGGTGCCCCGAGTATGGCATTGGGGGCGCAGTACCAGCAGCAACGTGAGTCCGTAGCTGCTCTTTGGTGTGGTGAGAAGCAGAGCTGACAAGAGGGGGGACGTGCGCGCGCTCGGTGTGGTCGTGGTGGTCGTGGTGGATGGCGGATGGCGGGGCGGACCTGTCCGGGCGGCCAGTGTTCGCGATGTGCGCGGCGGGGCACCACGAGGTCGTGAAGAAGCACGGGATCGCGGGCATCATCGGCGCCATCGTCTTCTTCCCAATCGGCCTGCTGTGTTTGTTGTGAGTCCGTTCGCTCGCTCGCTTGCGCGCCCGCCGGTGGGGATGGGGACGTCGCTGACTGACGGGGCCGCCTTCTCTCAGCGCTGATGTGGAGACGCGATGTGCACGGTGCGGCGCCCGCCTGGGTTGACAGACACGGATGGGATCGGTGGATGAGGACGCTGGCCCCAGGAAGGCATGGGATTCGACTGGGATCAGGATGTGTCAATGGGCAATCAGGACTTGAGGATGGGGCATTCAATTGTTTTCTAGGGGCGGTGGCAGCGCTCGCGCGTACGGTGCTACTGCGAGGGAATCGGTGATGGATCGCATTTCGGCGTTAGGTTCTTTCCTGGATGCGCGCACGCGCTCTAGTAGTTCATCATTGTAGCGCCTGGCAGGTAATTGCTCAACTTACTGTATCACCCAAGCGGAAGTGGATTGCTGTACACGAGCGTAAGTACACAGCCTCCCCTGAAGCGTCTGTCCCTGCATCTGACGGGGAGTAACCCAGAAGTTGGCAGGCGTTAAAGATGATACTGGATAACGCCCCGCCAACGTAGCGAAACGAGAGTGAACTTAATGGCTGTCTGCTGACCATCCGTGGGTGAACGGCGGAGGTGTATCTGGACGCCTGAACACATCGTCATTGTACTTCGCAACGCTCAAGCGGCGGTCTCAGGCGGCAGGCCTCGACAGGACCTGGCGAACGACCCTGTGGTGATCAGTGCAGCGAGTACCATGCTCAGCCTGATTGTGATTAAAACTGTCGGTAAGTCGGTAGTCGGTGATATCAGCACAGCGCGCAGATGACAGTGCAGCGTGCCAGTGCTATGCATGCGCAAGTATGGGGCCGCCGATGTCGAAGCGTGGAGTATATGTCACTGCGGCGGCTGCAGGACCTCAAAAATCAGTATAAGACCAGAGGGTCATGAGATCACCTCTGCCTACATCGACCTGTACATTCTTTCGCCTTCCGCTCTTCGCGCCGTCATCGCGTCTTCGCCGTCGCCGCCCACTCCTTTTAATCACGAGTCACTCCCGAGTCGAGACATCTGCCCCATTCCCGTCTTTGAAAGCCGCTTCTGGGTACTGCGAGAATGAACGCGTCGGTCGGTCAACAGTATCAGAATGAACGTGAGTACAGCGCAACGCGCCCTGCCCATATGCACACCAGCCTGACCGCTCTGGGACGTGGTGTCAGTCATGGCGATGTGCGCCACAGGGAACCACGATGTGTCGAAGAAATACGGCGTTGCGGGCATCATCTGTGCCATCTTGTGCTTTCCGTGCGGTCTGATCTGTCTCTTGTGAGTGTCCGAAGCCACAGCGCAAACATACGGAGTGGCTTACCACCTTCGTTCCAGCTCGGACGTCGAGAAGCGGTGCGTGCGCTGCGGTGTGATGGTCGAGTGATTGGGAGGGGTCGTAAAAGCCACACTTGTTGAGGGTTGAGGGGTCACGACGTACTCTGGATGATCTTCGCTTCTCTGCTCTGTACTTTTGATATATAACTAATTGGATAATAACTGCCCTCCAATACGCATGAGATAGATTGGGCGGATGTGGCTCCTATAGGGCACCGTAGCGTCCGCATTCTCGAACGTTGGCAGGGCATCTGAAAAAAAAAACCATTTTGGGTGACCCCAACGCTGTGTGATGACTGTGTGGAGGTGTCAGTGAGATCGGATCAACGCAGGAGAGCTTGGAGAGCATAGTCAGAAGGAAGGCACCCACCTATCCTATATAGCAGTGCGCGAAGCAGATGAAGCTCGTTCTTCATCGCCGGAGCCTGCGACCACGCGGACGACGAAGAGGTAGGAACTACAGACGCGTACAAAAACGACCAAGCAAATATCGTACCGCCCTCATCGTCATCCGCCTATCCGGTGCAGATTGAGTACGTCTGTACATTCGGGGCTCAGGGTCAGTCGCATAAACAAACTCACAGCATCGTGCAGGGAGAATCACACTTTGTGCAGCTAGTCCATGGACACGAAGCACCATATCAAAGCCGAAGCCTTCGCAGTCACCCACTTTATCGTGTCGGTGGTCGGCCAACGCATTGAGGCCTTTTAGCAGACATCTCCTTGTGCATTCGTGCATTGGATCAACATCTCTACAGACGTTCTAAATGACCTGGAATTCGGTAAGCGGTGCGCATCGAGGCGGGGTATTCCGCTGCTCTGAGAGGCCCTGAGTACAAGAAGCGGTAGGGATGAAGGCGTTTAAGCTACTTGCCGCTACCTGAATTGCACTTCTGTTGACTCGTTCAGTGCCGTTCTGCTCCTCAGCACCCAGAGTCTATTCGCTCGTCACTGTACCGGAGGATGGAAGTCATCTGGCCGGCACGAGACGTGTGAGTGCACTTTACTAGGTGATGCAAGTTGCACGGCGACTCACCCTTGCAGATGATATTCAGTCATGGCAATGCGCGACCCAGGAAAACACGACGCAACTCGGAGGTACGGCCTCGGCGGCATCCTCCTGGCAATTGTCTGCTTCCCCTGTGGTCTGCTCCGCCTTTGATGAGCGGTCGCTCTCTCTTCAGGATCGATACGAGGATACTCACCACTGTCACGTCCAGCTGCTTTTCCAGAGAAGCGCCGTGTGCGTTGCGAGGCGAGGGTCCGAAGGATGGCGCTAGATCGTGCTGGCCTCCGTGTGGTGTGGGCTACTTCGGTCCAATACGTCTCGTTCAGTTCTCGGCGTAACGTTCAATGTGCGGTCCAGCCACACTGGTAGACCAGGAATGGGTGCCTAGCGATCACTTCTGAGACCCACCCGCGCGGCTTGTTGATCGAATTGAGGGTGATGTTTCAGCGCAGCCACCTCCAAACCGCACAGCCGCCGGAGGATGCGTTCGCGGGCGGCAGCCGATAGAGTTCGACAACCGGTGAAGCGAAGCGCCAACGGATGGCCAACGTCTGCGTCCCGTGTATGGTCAACGATACCATGGTACCTATGGCAATTCCATCGTGAGATTGCAAGTGTCCACCTTCTCGATCCAGTCAAATTCGACATGATATGTGGTTGGTGTCCTTCGCTCCGGAACGCTCCGGAACGTTCGTTCTGTCTTCATCTGACAGAAGCAGGGTGTCCGTCCAACTTGGGGCAACGGCCGTAGCGCAACCACGTTGACGCGCAGGTCAGAGTTGTGTCCTCGACGCCGACGGTCCCACGCGCCGCAGGAGCCAAGACAGTCGAGCGTCGGGGGCATGACACAAACAGCAGCACCGACCTGTGGTGGTACTGCAGTCAGAGGCTCCACACGAACATACTCATGGAGCTACTTGCAGAACAGGTTGCTGACGTTCTGTTGGCTCGGTCGGCGGACGTGGGTTCGAACGCTCCAGCGCCCCGAAGGCTATCGGTGCAGCAACAGGCATACATATACAGGACGTGGTGTACCGTGGGCGGGGGATGGGGCCCCTAGAACCTAGTCCTCTTGAGCGGCACCTCCTCAGCATAAAGAACGAAGATCAACGGCCGGCCGTTCCCTACTCACCTTGCGCGTATCACATTTGTCTCTCATCACTACCACCGTCACCGCCGGTACCACAATCAAAAGCAACAAGTACAAGAACAACATACACAACATGAACCAGCCAACCGGACCAGGGCAACAATACCAAGAGAAACGTACGTACGCCACCCGCGTCCGCACAACCGTCAAAGCTGACAGCTCCGCCATGTAGTCATGGCGAAGTGCGCCGCGGGCGAGCACGACGTGAAGCGCAAGTACGGCCCGCGCGGGATCATGTGGGGCGTGTGCTGCTTCCCCTGTGGGATGCGGCAGCTCGAGTGAGTCCCGGCTGTACATGCCCCGTGCGGACGGTGCTTTTGCTCAACGATACTGGTTGCCCCCACAGGGCGGACTCGGAGCTGCGCTGCATGCGCTGTGGGGAGAGGGTCGGCGGGTGACGGCGTGTGATTGCCGTCGTTCGCGCTGGCACATCTTGGATCTTGGACTGTCGGGGACAGAGCACGTCTGTATTCCGCCGTAATCCGCCCTTCACGCAGGGGCTAGTACTATCGTATATTACTTCACGCGTCGGATATGGCTGCAGGTCCAGCAGTCAGAGCGGCAGTAGGTCAACTCGGGCGTACACTCACGTCTTCCGGTCCGATAGAATGGCAGTTCGGTGAGGATCAAGCGACAGCCTCTCATCCACCCACTCCCCTGACGGTGCAAATGCGAACACGACTCACAGCGGTCCCTCCCACCCGTACCCCCTGTCGCGACGCGGCCGAAATGCCTCCAAGATCCGGCATACATCGACGTGCCGAGTTCCAGGCAAGCAGAGACGGATGTATGTCGGAGGCGAGGCCGTCGTACGCGATGGCGATGATACCGCGGCAGTATTGACGCATTCGATCGTCGATGCGTGGGATTTCGCTAGTACGAGCAGAATAGCCAGGTTGCGCGAACCCCTCGAACGCGAAGACAGACCAGAGCACAAACAGCGCAGCCATCCAGATCGTCCGGTGCGAGCCATCCGCCGGCTCTAGGAGGCAACAGGCGGGACACGCATTGAGGTCTGAGGTTCGGAACCCCGTGTCGACGCAAAAATAAACCAGACGGACATGTCGCCCCCCTCCCTCCCCCTTGTGCGAGCGTCGAGCTCCGCGGACGCACCAGAGTCAGAGCCAGGGTCAAGGTCAGAACGCGCAGAGCGAGCATCTTCGACGCAGCGTCGGAGTCACTGCATGTACAGCACTTGCAGGCCGCCGCACAGGAGCGAGGATCGCGGCTAGCCGAGCTGCGACTCCGAGGACCGTGACGTCCGAACAGAGCTCGTCCGCCGTGGCGGCCTGGAGTCCAGAGTCTGGACGAATACTGCGTCTATCACCTCCTTCGTGGACCCTCGGGTGCATATACCCATATGCTCCGGTCCGAAGCCCAGGCTATGGATCCGCCGCCGCCAATGTACTATGCTGGGCTTGCACGGCGTCGTATCCCGTTGAGTAAGGCGCACTGCCGCAAGCAGTTTCCTTTGCATACCAGCGCGTCGCAACGGAACCGCGTGTGCGGCTGTGCGCGGACGCGAGATCGCCGGACACGACATGCGCGCAGGGTCGGCGCAAGGGTCCCTGATGGAAGGGGGGCAACGTGGGCGAGGAAGGCATCCGCGCCCTGCCTGCCCCTGCGCAGGCGCGCTTCCCGAAGCGGTCGTGGGGAAGCCTGATATCGTGCAGTCCGCGGCGTTGTCGACGAGACGAGAAGTGCGCCGCCCGAGATTGCTGGGAGATTGGGTGAAGCAGCCGTCTGCGGAGCCGCGTTAGGGGAGGCGCGTAAGGGACAGGCTCAGCGTATCGGATGCGTAGGCTGAAGGCTCCGACCGTGTGGGCTCCTTGGTCGTCCGAGTGCCGCACATGGGTTGTGCGGGATCGTCCTCGCACGCATTCATCCCCTGGGTCATAGGCAATCATACGCGGCATGCGGTAAATGACGGCGGTGTGCGGCACTCACTTGTACGAAGCTCAACAGACAAACTCGGATGTCACTAACTCCGTTCTAACCCCCTTCCGGTATTGAGCGTCTCCACGACCGCTCCGAAGAATCTGCTGCGAGCCGAGGCGGTAAAGCGGACGGTACTCAAGCGTTGAAACCTCCAGGAATGGAGCCACCCGCACGGTACCTTCGTGGCTCATTTCCTCAGGGACGAGGGTAGTGCGTGTGGATATCAAGACCTCCGTCCAACGGTCCGTCCTGTTCTCCGCTCGTGCTCAAACTGACAGGGGTTCTGGCGGACGTGTAGCAATGGTTGACTTGCCTCACCAGAGCGAGCTACGATGAATGACGGTGCGCGGATGTGGCCTCGCGTGCGATTGGGTGATGTCGCCGCTTCAGACTCGTGTCGGAAAGGGCGACAATCATTACGGCATGAAGACGTGCGCGAGCTTGCAGGTTCGAGCGGGACGGCCCCTTCTGGGCGGTAGAGTTGGACGGGTTTGAGCAATTTGGCCGGGTCTAGAGCGGGATGCGGTACGGAGGTCAAAGAAGGTGCGTCGCAGTGAGATGTTCCGCGTTATCGTCGAGATGAAACGCGCTCGGAGTACATGAGCAATGCAAAGATGCACGTAAAGCACCGACCTTAGGCGAATTCGTGCGGTCCCTGACGAGACCAGGCCGCGGGACAAAACACGGAGACTTGGGGGGAGGGTGGTTCGGGTAACTCGCTCACCCATGTTTCCCACAAAAGACCTGCGAGAACGGCGGGCATGCCCAATCATATCGCCCAGCGGACGGGGCATCGAGCACGACCCCGGGGTACATGAGCGCGTGTGTGTCGTGTGATCGACATGGGAGGCGGCTGTCAGCTTCGCGTTCCCATGGCTGGCGACGACTTGCGAGGCTCGCAAAGGCGGGGCGCTGCGCACGCGCCGCGCCGTAGCAAGTACCGCGCTGGGCGGCGGAAGCTTCGAGAAATGCGGGAGCAGCGCATACGCAACGAGTCCGTGAATCGAGAGCAGCCGTGAAGGGCACCCGGGACGTCGTCGTCATTGTCGTCGTCGTCGTCGTCGTCGTCGTGGCGGGCGTCGAGCTCGGGGAGAAAGAGAGCGGCAGGGTGAGATGGGGTCAGCCTCGTGGAGCCGGGATTCCGAACGCGTGATTGAGACGGGTTGTGGGGAAGCGCCGGCGGAGGTGCGCAGGCGTGCAGGGACTCTCCCTCTCATTTTAAAAAGTTGGGATGGGCGCGTCGATGGCCGCTGCAGCTGCCGTCCCCTTCTCTGCGCTCTCCCCCTCAGCCTCGTGTGCGCTGCGTGCGTGGTTGGAGAACGTGCAGAGCGAGGACAAGGACGCCGAGAGAGGGGAGCGGAGTGCTGGTCTCGGCTTACTCCCAACTCGACGATCGGCTGGGCATTCCGCGCCGCTCGGCATTCGACCAGTCTCTGCTCAGCACCCAACTTCTTGGTGCCCCGTTATCATCTCCACCACCACCATCCCCGCCTTATAGGCCTCTGTCCGCTCGCTTTCACGACCACGACCGCTCACGACGCTCTGTACGACACCCCGTACACTTCTCTCGCTCGCCGGTGTTCTTAGCGGTGGAGCCGGCCACAAAACACTAGAACCCACGTCCGAGACACGACCTCTCACAGCGCCCGCATTATGAGATTCTATCCTGTACGTGGCCCTCTTGGTTCTCTCTTCTCCTCTTGGCTTAATGCTTGTCCCAAGTTCGAGATTTCAATCCCCCACATCGCCTATGCGGCGCTCGGGGGGTTTGTCGTCCTGGTAAGTACCCTCCCGGTCCGTCTTCCGTAATATCATCTCAATATTCGCTGCAGTTTGGAATGTTTTCGCTCTTCATCCGTGAAAAGGTACGTGCACAGTCATTATCTACTTGTCCGTCGCGCTCATAGCACATAGCTGTACATCGGAGAAGCTATCTGGGCCTTCCTCTTCGGAGTAGTCATAGGTGAGCACTGCCTGCTCTACAATGCGGACTATCTTGCTGAACCTGTCAGGGCCGTATGGTGCAAACATATTTGATCCTAGGGGATGGGGAAATGGCGACCACGACACGATAAATACCATTACCCTAGAAGTCACTCGAGTCGTCCTGGCGATCGGTGTGTTCGCCATCGGGGTAGAGCTGCCCAAGGCATACATGCAGAAGCACTGGAAGAGCCTGCTCTTCCTGCTCGGTCCTGTAATGACATGGGTATGGCCAAGTCTCTCAGCTGTCTGCTCCAAGCGGCTAACGTTGCATCCATCAGGGCTGGTTCGTTTCTGGTGCATTGATCTATGCGCTAATCCCTGGGCTCAACTTCTTGTCATCCTTGGCGGTCGCGGCGTGCCTCACACCAACAGATCCTATCTTGGCAGCTGCAGTTGTGGGCGGAAAGTACGCGGACAAGCATGTTCCCGCCCATCTGCGACATCTGCTCGCGGCGGAGAGCGGATGTAACGACGGAGCCGCCTTCCCGTTTTTATTCATCGCCCTTTACCTCATTGTCGACCCTTCCACCGGTCGGGCAGTATCCGACTGGTTCTTGCTCCTCTGGCTATGTGCGTGCTCCAGCTTCATCTTGTCATGCGGATCACATTGCTAATACCTTCTGACTGCAGATCAAGTGGTCATGGGCATCGTCTTTGGCGCGCTACTCGGCTTTGGCTTCCGGCATCTCATGAAGTTCTGCGAGCACAAGGACCTCATCGACCGGCAGTCATACGTCGCACAATATGTCTCCCTCGCGATGCTTACTATCGGGGCCACGACGCTCTTGGGCTCCGACGACCTGCTCGCCGCGTTTGCCTGCGGGACGGCGTTTGCGTGGGACGGTTTCTTCAACAGGCAAACCGAGGAGTCTGTCTTCTCATCCGTGATTGACCTGCTCTTCAACATCGCAGCGTTCGTGTTCGTGGGCGCGTGGATGCCGTTCAGCGACTTCGCGAACGAGCACCTGACGCTCTCGGTCTGGCGGTTAATCGTTATCGGAATCCTCGTCATGCTAGTCCGCCGACTTCCCGTGGTCATCGCGTTGTACAAGTGGATTCCCGACATAAAGACGTTCCGCGAGGCGATCTTCAGCGGCCACTTCGGGCCCATGGGTATTGGTGCGTGTGCAACGTTCAACATGACACACAGCTGGAACATGCTGACTTACTCTCCGTCTGCGTAGGTGCCGTTTTCATCTCCACGCTCGCGGCGGAACAACTTCCACACCCGCACGACCCCCCAGAGGGCCAGCAGGAGCTCCTCGCGGCGTCCATCCAGCCCATCGTCGCGTTCATGGTGCTCTGCTCGATTGCGGTGCACGGGCTCTCGATCCCGTTCTTCACCTTCGGTCGCCGGGTGCACTCCGTCTCCCGCACCTGGTCGCGGCACGACACCGTCGGGACGTTCGGCTCCCGCCGGCGCTCCATCCTGCCCGAGTGGACGACGCAGATCCGGCACGTGCAGCCGGGCGACGAGATCGTCATCAACCGCGACCGGTTGGACCACGAACGCGAGGAGAGCCTGACGCCCGTCGCGGGCACGTCGTCCGAGGAAGAGAAGCAGGTGGAGGAGAGCCCACGCGAGGCGACGGAGAAGCAGGACAACCCCCCGGACGGCACGGAGCAGTACAAGGAGTGGCAGGAGGGCCCGCACAAGGTGGTAGAGCGGCGCGAGGGCCCCGGAGCAGAGGTCGGTTCCCTCTCACACTGGGCAGTTTATCATTGGCGACTAATAATACTCACTCCGGGACAGGTGGAGGTAGAAGTGCAACGAAACGCGTACGCACCGACGCAGACGACCACCGACAAGCTGCATGTCGCAGAAGACGTGTCGGCCAACGTGATAGGCGAGCTCCGGCACAAAATGAGACACGCGCCATCCGACGTGGAGAACGTCATCGGCGAGGTAGAGAGGGGCATCAAGCACGAAGCACACGAATTGGGGCACCGCACTAAAGAGGCAGGCGAAAAGACGAAGGAGGCGGGCGAGGCTGCGATGCACACCCTCAGCCCACAGGCATCGCCTTCGCACCACCGCCGCGGACACAGCGACGCAGAAGCCGCGGCCGCCCCCGGCGCAAGCGATGAGGAGGGTTGGATGTCGGACCAGAGCGCAGGCTCGCCCTCGCGCAAGGGCGGCAAGCCCCGCGGCAAGTCGCCCAAGTCGAAGGTGCCCAAGCCCAAGATCACCGTCTCGCGTCCGATCGGGAGCGGCTCCTCGCGCAAGCGGACGTCCATCCGCCGCGGCGTGCTCGGGCAGCGGCCACAGATGATCCAGCGCTCGCAGAGCGAGGACCTCGCCGCGCGCCGGCACACCGCGTCCGTGCGCGAGGGCGAGGAGGAACCGAGCTCGTCCGGGGCGCAGACACCGGACGAGGGCGGGCGCGGGCGCAGCTCGGCGCTGCGGCCGCCCGCGGGCGCGCGCCACGGGTCGGGGACGCATACGCCACGCCACCTGCGCATCGACTCGATCCGGTCCGGGGCGCAGAGCCGGGAGATGTCGCCCGCGCGCTCGGTGCGCTTCGCGGACGAGCCGGAGCGCAGCGGGGTGTCGACCCCGCGGCTGCTCTCGCCGACGAGCGCGGGCCCGTCGACGCCCGCGGCGGGGAGCGAGCACGAGACGGAGGGCGAGGACGACTCGCCAAGGAGCCAGGTCCGGTTCAGCTTGCCGTCCGGGAAGGAGGTCGGGCAGTCATGATGGGGCGTATGTTTGTCTGTCTGCCTGTCGGTCAGGCGGGGTGCCCGTGCTGGCGCGGCGGGCGTCGTGTTTGTTGCGAATGCATGCATACCTAGACGGACGATGCCACGGCTGCATGCTGGCCTCGCGGACGGTGTAGAGTACGCGCACATAGGAACGTCTCCGCATAATGCTTTGTATTCTTCTGTATCACCTTCCCCGTCTCCTTCTCTACCTCTCTCTTCGTCCGTCCAGTCTCCCGTCTTCCTCTACCGTTTTCTCTCGCGTCGGCCCTGCTTTCTGCACACGTTGCAATGTCTTCCTGCATGTACCCAGTGTATTTCTCCGCATACAGTCACCCAGTCTATCCACACGTCCGCCCCAGCGCCCATCGAGACCCGTCGAGACACGCATATCCGCGGGCGGGCGACCTGCAATACATATTGCTATCTAACCTCATCCCGCGCACCCCGCGCACGTTCGCTGCAACACCCTCCCGTCCCCCTTCCGGCTCTCCGACGCACCCTAGCCCGCTCCCGGTCCCACCTCATACCTTCCGAATGACCAAAGCCCTATCTCCCCTGCTCTCATAAGGCTGCGGCGCCACCTCAGCACACGTACGCAGTGAGTAGTAATCGATATCCAAGCACCCGCCCCGAGTACTCGGCGTTCACGCCTGCTTCCGCTTCGCCTCCACCGCCTTGGCAGGAGACCTAGCACGTCCGAGTCCGGGCGCAGCTGCAGCGGCGGCGGCGGCGGTGGCGGCACCGTGCGCAGGCTGCGGCCGGAGGTGGCGCAGGTCGACCCCGGGCAGCCGCTCGAGCGCGGCGCGCACGACCGCCAGGCACCACACGAACGCGGCCCCGAGCACGAGCGGCGCGCCGCTCGCCTCGAACGCCGCGAGCGCGCGCGCGAGCCAGACGGCGGCGGCGCCCGGCGTGCGGTCTGCGTCTGCGATCGCGAAGGGGAGGGGGCGCGCGCCGGGGGTGGACGCGGGGGCGGCAGGGGAGGCGGAGGGGAGGAGCGCGGCGGCGGCGCGGAGGCCGGACGCGAAGCCGTCTTCGTGGAAGCCGTATTTGAGCCACGCGCCGGCGTAGGAGATCCCGCGGGTGCGCTGGATGGAGGGCATTTCTGCTTGCGCGCGGATGGCCTGTTGGACTAGGTTAGCATCATTGTCCACGGATTCTCGGAGCGATACGGCATGGGAGTGAGGGTGCCGAGTGCATACGTACATCTTCGCTCAGGATAGGGTGGTCGTATTGGTACCGCCCAACCTCGAACTGTGGCTTGGGGTCGAACGGCGGGTTGAGCGTGACGAGGACGGGGCCGTACTTCTCCGTAGAGAGGTGCTGTAGCTCGTTCATCCAGTCTGCACGTTCCGAGCACGTCAGTTTATGTTTCCGTTCACAATCCCAAAGGCACTGACAGGTACTAGGAGACAAAGGCATGCGTCAGCACAATTCACGAAACAAATGGACACGGAAGCCTACAGCGAAACTTGGTTGACGTTAGGGAGGTAGCGTCCCGCGCTGTCGGTCACGGACTTTGTCAGGTAATTCCAACAAGACCAGGCCAACCGGGACACTGGCATCAGCTGGTGCGCAAATGCGACAGTGAGCGATCGTGCTTCCAGGACTGACTGGGAAGATTACGGACCCGTTCATCACAATGCAAGACCGCCTCGTTCTTGTTCCACTTGAACGCCTCCAGGATGCGGCTCTCTTCCATGGTCATTCCTCCACCGGCCTTGAGGATGTTCACCGTGGTATCAGTATGGCATGCAAGGATTACCTCGTCGAAGGTGAGCGTCTCCCCTGACGCCGTGGCCAGTTCTACGCGATGCGTCTTCTCCGAGTTGTTGTACACAGGGATCGACTTGGCCGATTGGATGGGTGTAGATAGATGCAGCTGGGGCGGAGGTAGTCTTGATAGGATTTTCTGTACGTACGTACGACTAGAGAGCGCTGGTGAGAAGAGCACGCACTGATGGGCCTCATGAGCTTACCTTCCGCCGCGGAGAGTGAGCCATTTGGGCTTCCCAGTGATCTGCAGGAGATGGTGGTTGTACATGAACTGAATCTGCCGTGCGGCGTGAAGTTATGTCAGGCTATTGCAAGACGCGTCCAAGCTGTGTCTTCAGGTGCCTCACCAATGTTCGCGCAGGGAAGTCCAACGCGCACTTGTCCGGAGGAGTACTCCAGATGGCGGCGGTCATCGGCTACCAGCAAAGACCCTTAGCTTCACTGCGTCAACGCAGGCAAGCTGATGGCGTGCATACAATTAAGTAGTTGTCCCGGAAGGAGTCGGAGTACCCGTTTTGTTCGATATAGTCCCCGATAGAAACCTCGTTCTCCTGTACACCCCGGCGTTCGAGCTCATACAGCAGCTTTTGTGCACTTGCATTGAAGCGGAGCACGTCGTACAGCAGGCGCCACATATCCGGGTCCAGAAGCCGGGACGGCTGGCAGAAGACCGACATGAGGTTGTTCCCGGCCCATTCAAACTGGCCACCGTCCCTCGAAACGGAGAACGTCATCTCTGTGGGGAGGATGCGCTCGGCCAAGTCGGGGTGCAGCTTTAGAAAGTTGATGAAGTTCGGGTATGTGCTCGGATTGAACACAATCTAGAACGCAATGTGAGAAGGTTGTCCCAGAGTCCCGTTCAGAAGGACTAACAAAGCCTCTTGGAAAGGTACAGCCCGTGTCAGTAGCCAAGAAGGGAATGAACTAATGCACATACGTATCTACATCTACAGGTTCCCTGCCTGGGCGAGAGTAGGTGACTGTATTGGCGTGTCCGCCCGGTCGCGAGTCTGCCTCAAACAGATGGACCTCATGGTCGGAATGCTCGTTGAGAAGCTGTTCAGGGTGGTTGATAAGGCTCGGTATGTATTCGTCGTGAGATGCAAGATTGAGCCCGCACCCATGTTGCAGCGAGGCCAGATACACCCGAGCCGACGACTGCGGCCTTCATCTTGGGGCTGACTTTGAGGAGCGGCCAGCGACCGCTGTGGGCAGAAGGGAAGAAGGAGTGGGTGGCATTGTGGGCGCGTCTCAGACACGGTGGGACGCGTTGGCATAGAGAATGACGGAGCCGAGGACCTGGCAACCACGCACGTCCTCGATCGCCGCCTTCTGCACTGACGCCACCGCCACCGCGATCGAAGCCCGCCCTTCCCAACGCGGTAAGGCTCCCCCACGGCGCCCACAACAGGCACACACTGTACATCGTCATATTCATGCAATAGATACACAACTCGAGCAGGAGCATATGTTTCTGACATTACATGCTCAGCGTGAACTTCAGTCATCCTGGTGTGCGAGCACCTTCTCCCTCAACCTCGCGATTCGCGGTTTGAAACGCGCTACAAAAGGACGTGGATGAGCGAGAGCGCCATCGTCAATCCCCATGGTGTCAATTGGATGGGCAGGGTCTTCGGAGATCTCGAACGCCCACAGCGTCAACGCCGTGTTGATGTAAACAGACCTATCCAAGCATCAGCACACAAGATCGTTCTGCGCTCATACTGCCGACGTACCGCTCGGCGACGTGGTTTCCGGGGCAGATTCTGTATAGGTTTTTGGTCAAGGTAAAGACTACAACATTTTCCCGCTCGTACCTTCTACCGAAACCGAAGTTACAAAACTTAAGGTCCTCGCGTATTGCGCCCGTCTCGTCCAGCCATCGGTCTGGCTTGAATGCTTCCGGATCAGGGTACACGTCAGGATCCCTTGATATAGCCCTGAAGTGGTGGCGTAAGTCGACGACGGCGTCTTCAGCGAACAACAAGCATACAGACCAGTGGCAGGCGAGAACTTCCGTCCCTGCTGGGATAACGTAGTCTTTCTGCAAACAGCCGTGAGTCTCTGTCCTACAATACAGGACACATCGTCTTACCCAAACAACCTCTTTCGTTGCCCTGTGCATGAAGCCTGTGATGTGCTTGTTAGCATTATCCGCTGTCCACACAACCACTGACATTCACGTACCTAGCGGTGTCACTGTTCTCCACCTGTAGACCTCCTGGACGAAGGCATATACTTCGGTGAGCTTGTCCTGGTCAGCGAATGTGGGCACTGAAATGCAGACTCAGTGGTTTGTTCGCGCTCGTAAGGCAGATTAGAGCCTACAGCGATCCTTGCCCACGATGGCATCCAGTTGAGCTTGAACCTTTGCTTGCAACTCGGGATGCCGCGCTGCCGCCATGATCACAATCGGTAGGACACCGGCAGTCTATCATATACGAACTGTCAGCGAAAAGCGAGGGAATACAGGGTATTTTCACACACAGTGTCAGACCCTGCACCAAACATGGAGCCAGCCAAGTAGGCCAGCTCGTCATCCGAAAGCTGAAACTCCTCCTGCCGCTCTAGGAGGGATGTCGCAAAGCACGGTTGAGCCTCGTTCTTTGCCTATTCAGGGCGTGTATTGCGTCAGCGAGGATAAATACCAGACGACAGCGAGAAGCGATCTCACCAAGCGATCTCTCACACCCTGCACTTGACTGCTGTACAGCGCCAACTCCTCCCGGTGGTACTTCTTGAGCTCCGACGTGAAGCCCGGGACGTACTTCAGGAATGGGTAGGTGTCGACGAGGTATGCACCAGGCGTCACTGCCTTGCTCAGCCGCGAGAGCCCGAGGTTGATCTGCTTCACCTCCGGGTCGGAGTACGATGTCGGAGTGGTCTTCCCATATGTTATGGACATGATGACGCTTGCAGCGTACCTGAGAGGATCAACAGATGTACTCAGCGTTTTTCCTGCTTCCTCTCGCACATAAGATAAGGCATAAAAAATCGCGCACGTTTTCGCATGGTTCATAAACTCGGTCGGCTCGTCAAGTATGTCTAGGATATACTTCCGCGCATTCTGCATCTGCAGGGGCTGGTACGTCGTGGCGATCTGAGGCTGGAGCATGGCATGTAGCGCACTGAAGTACACATATCAGTACCACCTGTGATGCACACAGAAGTTGCTCGGAAGCTCACCTTCTGTACCTCTTGAGCCGTTCGCCTGCGCCAATGGTTAGGACACGCATCCCGTTCGACATCAACTCCCCGGCAGCAACTGTGCGCGGCCGGTCAGCGAGGTAATGAGACTGCTTGACCATAATGTCTGTGGCAGCCTAAGTGACAAGTTAGCCTCACTTTTTTCTATACATGGAGCCGTCGCAAGACGTACCTCATTCCGGGTGATCACAACTAGGCGTCGTGACCCATAGCGCAGGGTGAAGATCGGCCCATACGTCTCTGCCAGATGGGCGAAGTGACGATACGCACTGTGAATATCCGTCCTCAGTGTCAGTAGGGCACAATAAGAGTAACTACGTACTATTCACGCGGAGGGGCGTTCCCAAACAGCCAATGTCCAGGAGGACTGGGCGGGAGGCGTTCGTCGAGCTTCCCCAGGCGCACTCGCTGCACAGCCAGCGAGCACAACGCAACGAGCGTGCCCAGCAGAACGGAATACGCTGCGACGCGGATGATTGACGCGCTGTCTGGAAATATCAGCGACATGGATGCACGAGCTTAGGGACTCCTCCCGGACCCTCTCTGAGAATTCGGGGCTTGGAGATCATATATATGCCGAAGCGCGAACTCACGCGTGGAACGAAGCAAGGTCGTGAGACCGGCATCCCGTAACGCATGGGGTTCTCTGTCGCGTGCGGGCTAAGCGGGGATATGACGGTACCCTGTTGCTTGAATGCATTTCGGATAGCCAGTCATCAGGCTGGTTGCCTTGGCGCTGGAGAACCTGGCCGCCGAGGACCATGGCCGGGGATTCCGAATTCAAAACGCAGGTGCGCGTCTTCTCGCAGCCTGGGGGGAAGTGTGCACGACATGGATGACATGGATATTCCAGCGCAGCGCGAGGGATATAGCGATCAGAGTACATTGCTGAACATGATTGGAGTCTAGGTCTATCGAGACCATCACGTATACGAGGCTCGTCTGGCTTGAAACAGCTTCACAGCGTTGCAGTATTGCCAACTGGCGTACACGGGGAGTCCTGACATAGCCTATGTCGTGTTGACCGCGTGCATTCTCAGATTCAGTTGAGAGGACGCCAACACTGGGTAAGTCTCCACTATTTGCAACAAGTGTGAACTGGCCGGTAGTAGTGATATGCAATGATGCTCGACCAAGACTAGACCCATGGGCCGCCCGCCACCGTCAGGTGTCGAGCGCAGGCCTGGCGTAGGCGGATATCCTAAAGTTCAGGTTGTCACACGACATCTAGGTGGGAAGTCCACGCTTCGAGCTGTATTAGCTGTACGTTCAGAGATTGAATGATGGCTAGCGGCTGTCTTGCGGGGGGACTCCTGTATCTGAGGCATTTGCTGGCAGACAGTGGTACACATTGAACACGTTCAACTGCATCGATCACGGTGTGCAGTGCAGTGCCGTCAAGACGACTCGAAAGCCCTGCCCGGATGCTGCCCCAAGACTTGCAAAACAGTACATTCATAATTTTGTTTTTATTTACTATGGCGATATGGCCGAGCGGTCTAAGGCGCCAGAATCAGGTCCTTTGGTCTATCTGGTCCTCACGGGCGTGGGTTCGAATCCCACTGTCGTCATTAAGCTTTTTCCCACAGCGGTCAGGGTGGACTGTGGCTTCAAGAATGCAATGGATGGACAATGGTGGGCCGACAGTACGCTACACCAGACACTATCATGAGAGAGAGGGCGCTGTGTACAAAGATCAGTTGCGCATCTACAGCTGGACCTAGGCAGACGCGTCCATTCAGCTGGGTCCCCGATGAGCGTGAATTGGAGGAAGTCGCTCATTAAACGCGTCGCGACGCGACCCACGTGATTGACGCGTCAACAAAAGCGCGTCAATAGTAGTAAACAGATCATTAGGCGAGAGCGCCTACCGAGTACGTCAAGCCACGGCCGTCTCCCGTCGTCTCACTCGCCTCCATTCCCTCCTCATCGTCGTCGTCGTCCGCCTGCCCCACGCCTTGCAGGCGACGCGCCACATAACCACCAAAAAGTGACGCTACACGACAATGAGTCTTCCTACTCCCCCTGGCACGTCTCATCGCGACGAGAAGGAGAATCGTGCTCCTCGCTTTGCACGCGTCTCGTGGTGCGAAACCGCCGAATACCACGCTATCACCTCCAGCCCACCCCACACACTATCCGCTCAGGCGAGTGCGGCTTCCAAGGCCGGTCCATCCAAGTCAATCCTGAAGAGGCCCGCCTACCCTACTACCCCCGTCGCGGAAGAGAATGTGAAGGAGGGCACGCCAGAGCCATCCGATCCTCTTGCTGACCTGCATTACCTCGACGGCCCTGTATCTCGCATACTCGCCGAGGACGCGTCACTGCGCGAACTCATCGAGGCCTACTCCATTCTAACCGCACGTCTCCGAACATGTGTCACGGATAACACGGACGTGGACGCGTCGTGGCCGCTCTTTCAACCTCTCAGAAAGCATCGTGACCTCTTGGTAGAGGTCATAGTACGTGACATTCGACAAGTGTTTGTCGATCCTCTCGACGGTATCCCTCCTCCCATGGACCCTCTGGAAACGCCACGCGGTGAACCCAGCTCGCTCCCTTCTCCCCGCGACAGCCCGAAGAAGAAGCGTGGCATGTCAGAAGAGCAAGTCAAGCGCGCACGAGACTTGTGCGGCGTGTGCCACGCCGTGTTGCGGTTGCTCAGCGTCCTCTTCACGTTGCCGGCGTTGTACCAATTGTTCAACGGTGAGTTGTGCGCGCTTATTCGGTGGCTAACCGCTCACAACACCTTTTGGTTCTAATATCCACTATTTCACTGGACTGCCTAGAGGATGAGCTAGGGTACATCTTGACTCAAGTCCTCGCGATTCCCCTGGCAAATCAACTTCCCACACCAAATGCCCGCAAAACGTGTGCATTGGTGATCTGGGTCATCCAATCCCAACGGCTTCCTCCGGAAGTGCTCGAGCCCGCGAAGGACCGTATTGCCTACGCTCTGCGCCGCGGTATCGAAGGTGAGCTTGGCAAGGAGGGCAAGAAGGGCTCTACCAGCGACGGTCTGAAGGTATGTCGTCAGCAGTATACTCGTGGCTATATGCGCTGAGACCTTGGATTCAGGCTATCCACGACCTATCCCTACACCAACCTGCAATTTTCGTGCCGGTATTCGCGTCATTACTCCCCGCCATTCTGACAAACTTGCTCGCTCCAACGCTCGTACTGCGCAACCAAGCGTGTCATGCGTTGGGTGGATTCGCGCTCGCGGTGGCGTCACTACCCCCCAGTGAAGTTCACACACGTCTTTCGACTGCTGTCGCTGCTCGCCTCGTCAAGCCCGTGGACACCAGCGGTCCTTTGTCGCCAGCCAGGAAGGCGGCGCTACAGGCGAGCCCGTCGAAGGACTCGCTGCTCGTGCGCACTCTCCGGACAACGTTGCAGGCAACGGATCCGAGGCACGCCGCGCAGGGTCCTGTCTGGGCATTCAGCGTGATGGCGCACTTAATCGTACTCTTGGGCCCTACTGTCTTCCTCCACAACGAGCTGACACGCGTCATCATGGCCTTGTTCTCCCTGGGCATGCGTCACCCGAAGAGCTCCGTAAGAGGCCTCGGATGCATCGCGTGGCGTGCGATGACTTGGGCGTACTTCCGGCCTCCCCATGTCAAGGTCACTGTCACCACGGAAACTGACGACGAGGATGAGGACTCCGCCACCGAAGAGGATTTGCTGGAGGAACGGAAGAAGTATGACGACGCGATGCGCGCGAGCTTCAAGTACCTGCCGGTCGTGGTTGACATGGGCGCAGGCATCGGGACGGTGGCCGCTTTGCTCGGGCAGGAGTTGGCAGACGACATCCACATCCGAGGCACGATGCGGATTCTGCGTGTGATGAGCAGAAAAGGCGGCCAGACTTGCAAGGACGCTATGGACGTGGCGCGACATCTGCTCGGATACGCCACATCGCCCGAGCAACCGCTGGAGACCGACTGGGAGCCCAGGAGGCTTCTCGCCCCCGGCCTCTTCTCCGCGAACCCTGGGCTACTGACGGCGGACTGGAAGACGTTGAGCGCAACGGTCAAGAGTGTTCTGGAGCAGTGCCCTGAAATTGCGGATATCCGGCCTCTAACTCTCGATGAGATCGCAACTGAGGGGATGTGGGATGAATTCTTGGGTATATGGAAGGATGGCCTTTCTGTCTTACGTCTGAAGTGGGGCAGTGAGGAGGTTCCAGTGCGTGATATGTCATCGTCCTCGAGGCGAAGCTGCTCACTATATGACCGCAGAGCGAGGTCCGGGAGATCTGGTTCAGTTTGCTCAAGTGTCATGCGGCACCGTTGCTTGGTGTGTCCTCACCATCTAGCCGATCTATCTGTCGCGTGTTGTTTTCTGATGCTTACATAGATGGCAAAGACCACGACGGCTTGGTTGAGCTTGCTATGCGAGCCCGGGAGCTCCTGATCGACGTCTTGGACGACAAGGATCTCGACTTCACGATGCGCAAAGAGGAACTAGGCGACCAGGTTCCGACGTCACCAGTCAAGCCGACGAACTCTCGTACTAGGACGAAGGGCACGGACGAGCCCCTGCCTGAGTCACGGTGGAACTACGCTGTGAAGCTGTTCCTGGTGCGAGACTTGTTCACCATCGCGCGTGCCGTTTTCCCTGGAGATGTCTTCGCCGGACTCGCCGAGTCAGTCCTCAAGTACCTCAACACCAACGAAGCAAACCTTGTTGGCGACATACAGTGCGCAGACGAGGTCCGCGAACAATGGGCGTCGCTTTGTGCTGAAGCAGCCCTCGCCTGCGACATCAGCGTCCTGCAGGCCTTCTGGAGCAACTCCCTCGGCAAGCCCAGCAGCGGGCACCGGAAGTCGGACTGGAACGCTGACGTGCGCGCCGCCGTCTGGCAGTCGTTCTTGGAACGGTGGGAGGACAGGAAGAGCTGGGAGGTGGCGATCGTGTTGCTCAGCGTCCCCTTCCTTGAGGCGAGCGGCTGGGAGCTCGCTAGCGACGACCTCAGCGCTTGGGACGAGTTCCTCAAGCGTTCCATCGATGCCGCCCTCGACTGTGGCGTCGATGCCCCTGCTATCATCGACCATGTCGCAGGCGCTGTCGCAGCTGGTCAGACACCTGGGGCCATGTCGTCCATCCGTGTTGCGGATTTGTTACTCTCTAACCTCGAGGTCACCGAGGCGCGTGAGGCCCCGAACGCGTTGTTCGACTTCGCCAACGATACGCTGAACGCGGTATACCCGCCCACACCCAGGGACAAGGTCATGTGCCTATGGCTCATACGCTCGCTCACCCGGGTCATTGACGCCTGCCCGCCCGAACTGTGCTTCACCGTGCTCCTGTCGCTCGCCGACGGGCTCTGCACATGGATGGCCGACGACTATGATATCTGCTCTGCCGATGAGTACTCCTCAGACGTGCGTAATTTGTGCTTCTGTCCTATGATCATACCTCTGATTGTCCACTACAGATTCTGCCGCTTTACCAGACTATCCTGCTCAGCATACAGTCGCTCGAGAAGAACGTGTACTATTTGGAAGCTCTCGCTTTCCTGCTCGAGGCGCCGTTCCGTGGGAGGCAAGACAAGCACGTTGGCGTCGTGGAGGCGTTTGCGGACTTCTGGCAAGATACGTATGTCCATCTTCCCGAGCCGTCGTCCGGCTGGTCGGAGCAAATCGCCCACTGTCTGGAGGCCGTCGCACGAGAGCAAGAGGATGAGGCAAGTGTGGAAAACCTCACCGCCCTCCACGACGAATGCCCTAGTCCAGGTGCCGAAGACGGGCTCAGTGTGTCTGAAGAGGGAGAGCGTGCGGATCTCGATGTCGAAGAAGTGTGCGACAGCGATGATGAAGGCTCAGTCGAGCTACCGTCTCCTGCCACGCACTCTCGCCTGTCAGGGCCATTTCTTCGGCCGGCAGTATTCTCCCCTCGTGCCACACCCGAACCAGAAATGCTCTCGCGTCCTACACCCTCGACGCCCAAGTCAACCCCTCGCGCAAGGTTGTCCAGCACTCCCTCTCACCCTCCCAAGGCAGCTCCGGCTGTTTCTCCTGCGTCTTCCCCGATGGACTGCTCGCCGATCCGCACGCCTACTACACCGAAACGTTCCCCTGCGAAGACCGATGCTACCGGCTCTGCGCGCTCTCGTGGTCTCAAGGACAAGGAGAACATGTCTCCTCTGCCACGTATCGCGTCTGTTGCTGAACGGCTCGCTGTGCGATCTCCGCTACTCCTCGAGTCCATCCTCGGCAAGCGTTCCCGCACAGACGATCTGGACGACGACCCCCTTGAGGAGAAGACTTACAAGCGAGGCAGGCTGGATGCACCACCACTCTCGCCGTCCGCTGGAGTCGGCAACGCCGTGCAGGTCCACTTGGTCCAACACGACATTGCGAAAGAGGCGCCACTAGCTTTCCCCAGTATGTCCATTCTCGACACCAAGAAGCCCCCCGTCGAGCCCGACAACGGTTCTTCTGCATCATCCTCCGACTCGGAGACATCCTCGAGATCCGGCTCTCCTACGCCGGTGTCGCGTAAGCGGAAGGGTACCTTCTTGGACGCAGTTGAAGTTCCTTCGCTGGAAGAGGTGATGCGGACGAAGCGCCGGTTCAGCGCTCAGTTCGGCGGATCATCTGTCTCGCTGGACAGTGGTGCAACTCAGGAGCGGAAGAGCCCCGTTTTGAGGCGTACTCGTTCGGCGACCAAGCTCTTGGGTCAGCAGGTGGAGTTCAAGAAGCTCGAAACCCCGAAGAGACGCCGCATGAACCGCACACATCAGTTGCGCTGGGAGGCGGCTTCAGAGCAGATGTCCTCGCCATCCCGAGCACTGGGTGATGCACAGCTGTTTGGCAGTGGTGAGTATACAGTGTACTTGATTTGAGAGCCCGCACTCATCTGACCGTTCGTGATCCTAGACGACTCCATTATGCTCGCATCGCCGAGCAAGTCCGCCGACCTGCCACCTTCGGATGATGAACCAGCGCCCGGGCAGGTGACACCCCACAGCCTGGTCTCGCCGGCATTGCGTCGGGTTCACCACATCGAGTTTGGGTCTGACCCGCCGAGCGACGACTCGGTGATGTCGAACAGCCCCTCGAGCGAGCGAGTCGTGCGCAAGATGGCGCGCTTCGACAACAACGGGCGCTCGATGCGACCAACGCCGCTGAACATTCGCCCGAGGGCGATGTCCGATTTCACCTCCTTCTCTGCGTTCGGGAGTGATCTGTGATGCATTGATGCTCCACACGCGCAGCAATACTACGTACACCTCGGTAATCTCTTTTTGTGCATGCTGTAGTCGTACAACCCAACCTACCCTCACATTGTACCTTTGTAACCCCATGTTCTCGCACGTCATCGACAGTTGTTCATAGTTTCTAGGAGGCTCGTGCAGCATTGTCTGCCCTGTGTATTAGGCGTAGTCTCACGTAGCACTGGATATGCTGGTATGCCATGTTATACGGAATACATCGACGTTGGTGTTCATACTTTCAGCAATGACGCGTTAAGCTTCGCGTTTCTCCCGAACCTGCGCAGCTGTGGCTTCGTGTTTCAAGATTGTTCGTTGCGACGGAGATCTCGCGGTGGATGTGGTCTCACCCGCCTGTTCTCGCTTCTCGACCGAACTTTGACACCGCCACCGCTACCCGACTGAACTCCCGAGATCCCATCGGCATGTCACTTGTCTTCCCCACATGTCCCTCCACATTCTCATAGGCAACTCGGACGCGACAAGCCTGCACGGCTGCCACAAGCCAAGGAAAGGATGACCTTGACCGAAGACATTAAGAGGTATGCATGTTGTTGGCCATGCAGGGTTCTAGGTTTTGACTTGGTTGCCGGGCGGAACGCTCGGCCGTTACAGACTCTTGCCCAATTCCGCAGGCTGCGTGAAAGTCACCCCCGGTAGCCGGCCTGTGGTAAACATTTCACGACTCACGTGGAGTGCGGATGAGTGCGCACCGCTGACCGCCAGAAGAGCGCTAGAACGCGTCCTCGGATAGCCGAGCGGCGTATATAGGGAACCCCTTCACGCCATGGCGCACACCCCCACCGCACCTCGTTGCATCGTCCCGTCAGGCCCTCTTCGTTCACGCTCCCCTTCTCTCCCGTGTCGCTCATTTTCCCCGTCGTACGCTAACGATACCGCCCCTCACAATGTTCGCCGCCAAGTTCACCGCGATCTTCGCCACCCTCGCCGCTGCCGCGACCGCAGTCTCCGCCGCTCCCGCGGTGTTCTCTGGCGCGAAGCAGGAGATCGTGTACCGCCCCGACATCACCTCCCCGAAGGCGGGCGACTCGTGGCCCGCGGGCTCCGTCCAGACCGTCACCTGGGACGTCAGCGACATCCCGGAGGAGGCCAAGAACCACACCGGCATCCTCCTCCTGGGCTTCATCGAGGGCAACTCTACCAACGAGAACCTCGACGTCGGTGCGTAGGCGCTACTGGGTGTGTATCTCGCTCGCGACGCTGACGAGGACCTGACAGAGCACCCGCTCGCCACCGAGTTCCCCATCATCGCGGGCTCCGCCCAGGTGACCGTGCCCGACGTCGAGAGCCGCGACGACTACGTCATCGTCCGTGCGTACCGTTTACTCTTGACTCTGTTCCGCATGCGGCTGACAACGCATCCACGCAGTGTTCGGCGACTCTGGCAACACGTCGCCCAAGTTCACCATCACCAACGACGACGCGTCCGCGGCGCCGATCTCGGGCACGTCTGTGCCGACCTCGGCCGTGCTGCCCGCTGGGTTGCCCACCATTCTCCCGCTTCCGTCCTTCACTCCTACGTCGTCGAGCGTGGCTTGAGCAGAAGGTGACCATTAGCGTCACGACGGTCTCGAGGCCGTCTGGACATTCCGCATGGACTTCTCGACTCGGATCTAGTACTACCACCTACGAGGAATATCCCAATACATTCGTTGCTACTTACGTACCCTGCACAACCACGGTGTATGTCCTACCAGCTATGGATAGCAGCATGCTTCTGTGTGTCGCCGTACTGCAAGGAGGGCATGAAGCAAAGCCGGACTTGGAGAGGGTGACATTGCAGCATTCACCGAGACGAAGGGGCAAAAACGTAGTTGACGACAGTGGGATTCGAACCCACGCCCGTGAGGACCAGATAGAATGAACGTCCTGATTCTGGCGCCTTAGACCGCTCGGCCATATCACCATACGGGAGGGATGCCCCTCAAGCTTATCACTGTGGCGACAAAGCTATTAATAGGACTGCGCCCATGACCTCACGACCTCCTGGCGGGAGGGTTGATTGAAGTCTCCGGATCGGTGGACATGGCCATGGCCGTTCTCCGGCGCAGGCAACGCCCTCCTCGTCCCTAGAATATAAATACCCTCCTCCCCCCCTCGGTCATGCTTTCCTCACCTCACCCCTTCGCCCCCTTCATACCCTCTCAGACCCCCTGTGCTCACCCTCCCCAGTAATCTCTTGTACGACATGGATGCCCCCAAGCCCGCCATGACCACCTCGAGCCAGCCTCAGGCCGTTCAGATGAGTGGGTGCATTCCACGCTGACTGCTGCGGACCGGACTCATCGGGAGCATTCCGATGCAGGCGCGATGAACCCGCCCGCCCGCCAGAACAGCCAGCCTGAGGAGTGCCAACACAAGCGTGGCCTTGCTGCCCGCCTCCGTGGTGGAGGTGCCGGGAGGGTGAGCGTCGAACGTGTGCCACAGCGTGTACATGGAGCTCACCGTCCTTCCGAACCGCCCGTTGCTAGGATTGCTTCCTCGGCATGATCGAGTGCTTCTTGTGCTTCGGTGCGTGCCTCGGTATCCTTCGGTTCTTGTTGAGCGGTTGACTGACATCCGGGGGGGCCTTCGCAGAATGCTGCAAAGTGAGTCCACATCGGCTCCTCGAAATGTGCCCCGCTCAAACGCCGCCGCCGCATCCTGCCAGGACTGCTGCGAATGTGTTGCGGACATCGTCTGTGCGCCATTTGTGCTCCACTGGGACTGCCCCCGATGCTGACGCGCTGCTACCCAGGCTGCCCGTGCGAGATGTGCTGTTAATTGCCTGTACAAAGGTCACCTGTACCGTCATGCGCACACGTATTGTACTGAATATCACCATCCTCCGGAGGCGGTTACGCCCCGAACTTCATGCACTGTTGTCCGATGCTGTATCATTATCGAGCATCTTGTTGCTGCGTAGCGCATCATCTGTCGGAGGATAGGTCAGATGCAGGCCACAATGATCGAAGGGGACGCTTGCAAACATACAACTAACACGAGGTTTCTAAATATAGTTGTTCGGCGCAATGAGGATGTTTGTACCACATGTCGCGCCCGCTGCACCCATACTGTCCTCACCGCACCAGTCATGCAAGCCATGTTTGAGTGGTTCGGGAATGACTGCATCCACGCTGACGAGAACGCGTCCAACAGCTCGCGTCTTGCGGTCCGGTTTTGTGCGAGGACAACAGACAGCGACAGATATAGAACATCTATCCGCGCATCAAACGCTGGTCTGTTCGCCTGCGCCCGCGTCCCGCACCATGCGATATCGGTGGGGGGTGTCGGCATGCCTATGCCTGTAGCTCGTCAGATCTAGGCGAGAGCGTGCCCGATGTTCAATGGATTCAATGGCCTCCGTGACGTACTGGTGCAATCGAACGTGCGTTGCCGCACTGCGCCCGGCGCCGACGGAAGCGAGGCCGGGGCGTACCACACGTGGCCCGATGACCGACCACACCCGGTTCGTGCCGGCGGACGGTAAGACCAGCTTCCGTCCATCCCCTGGGGCCTGAGGCCTGAGGCCTGAGGCCTGAGGCGTCTGCCTTCGCTCGGTTCCGTGAAGCCCGGGCATCCTGCGCCCCGGTCGACGTGTGCGAGCGCGAAACAATACATAGACTGGACACCGCCGCTCGCCGCTCGCCGCAGGTGACACTGGGAGCGCGGATGGGAGTTCGGAGCTGCGCGCGCAGGGGCTTGACGTACGTAAGTCTTGAGATTGGGGGCTGGAGCCTTCGGCGGGAGTCCGGCAACGAGAGCGCGGACGCCTGGGTGCGCGCCGGGGCGGTGATTAACGACTGTGTGTGCGGGAGGCCCGGCCCTTTCGACGACGCGCAGCTGGGAAGATGATGGCTTGGGAGTCGCGCACAGGCCGCTGTCGGTAGTGTGACGAGTGTGTGGCATATTAGGACCGTTGGCGAAGGTGCTCGTCGAGTAGATCCTTGAGCTTCATACATGACCATCACCTGGCGGGCGCGAGACGAACAGTACTCATCATGCCCGGAGATACGGATGTTGCAAGTGACTCCTCACCATGGTCATCGTGGCGCAGATCAGGCCCGGTGAGGGCGAGGGCGCGGCTCTGGTAGCCTCACTGAACGCGTCTTGGAGAGAAGGAAGTGTTGAGTGCGACAGGCTCGCCTCAATATTGTTGCTGCATGCTACTTGCCAGTGAGCATGTATGCCTTCAGTGCAGCCAAGGACGCGGTGAGTATGCCCGATCGACGACAACGACAAGAGGCTGGCATGCACCGAACTTATCAACCAGCATGATGCGGTGGCTTTAAAAGTACTGGGGGCGTTGAGCACACCACCCCGCTTCGACATGATATCATCGGTGTACCATTATGGTAGCCAATCTTGACCACATAATCAGCCTGAGCAACGGTCGATTACCTTTGCAAAAGGTCCCACTCTGTGCGCCGCTCGTCTTAGCATAACTGCACGCGCCTACAGGATGAGGTCGATTCAGATCATCTCCCCACTGTACGTGATGTCCGAGCTTATGTCACACCAGGTCTACTCCCCAGCTATCCTACCAGCTATGACCGCCCGTCGTTCTTGTTGCCTCACTTCCCAGGGAGAGTTCACAACCTCCCCTACCGTAGCCCAGCGGTGGGAGAATACCAACGCCATGACAACGTCAGGATCCCTGCTCTCGACCGCGTTCTCACCGCTCTCCTCCTCATACCTGTCCACATCGTCCTGCCAGCTCGTATGGAGCCACTCGAGGTTCGGGAAGAGCCGCGAGAGGAAGATGCCGACCTCCAGCGGCTGCTCGACCCGCGAGCGCCCGACGCACAGCGAGAACCCGTTCTGGGTGAGCGGCGGGCAGTCCTCGAGCAGGGCCCGCGGCGGGATGTCCGCCGTGTCGAGCGCGAGGCCAACCGCGCGCAGCTCCGGGCACGCCCCGACGAGCTCCGCGAGCGCGAGGAGCGACACGCCGCGGGGCCGGACGTCCCGCCCGCAGCGGACGCCGATGCAGAGCGCGCGCAGCTCCGGCCACGCGATAGCGCAGGCGCGCATGAACGGCGCGTCCACCGCGACCGGGCACGAACCCAGGTCGAGTGTGCGGAGCCGGAGGGCGATGAGCGGCCAGAGCGTGTCCGGCGGGAACACGTCCTGCGCGCCGTCTCCGGTGGGCAGCGACACCTCGAGGGCCGTGAGCGAGGCGTGCTGCACGCCGAGCGTGTCGAAGAGCGTCTTGAGCGCGTCGGCGGACACCGGTTGCGTCATCTTCAGGGTGAAGTTGAGGAGTGTGTCGCGCCGCGTGCGCAGTAGCACGGAGGACGTCCAGTCGAGCACGTCCGTTGTGAGCCGGAGGTTTCGGAGCGCGGGAAAGCACTCTGAGCTGAGCCCTGAGAACAATTGCGCGCCCGTCTTGCCTACGCCATGGATTTGAAGGGTCAGGGATTGCAAGTGTGCGAGCTCGGAGAAGTGGTGGAGCACTGCGGGGCGTAAGGGGGGAGAGTCGACCCACGAGAACGACGTGAGCCGTGTCATGCCCAGCAAGGCGGCCTCAACGTGTTTTTGGAGTTCGGGTGGAAAGGTTTTGAGGTCGATGGTGAGATGAGACAATCCGTCAGAGGTGGCCACCACACGTTCGAGAAATCGTTTCAACTCGAGAGTTGAGAACACGGTAAGACGATACCCCTCGTAGGAGATGTCGACGATTTGCAGCTTTGGGGACACCATGAGCTTCCACAGCTCTACGTCGTGGACACCTTGCAAGAATAAGTGAAGTTCTCGCAGGTTGGGGAGTAAATAAGGGACTGGGAGCGCCAGCTCAAGCGCAGCGCGGGCTTCAACATCCACGGCGAGATGGCTGCAGGTCCACACAGGTGCGTCGGCGGAGATAGCGACGACCCTGCGGGAGTAGTGCAGGAAACGGTCAAAGTCACTGCGGACGACCATTCTCTTGAACTTCTACAAACGTGGCATCCATGAGTAATCCGAGGCGCAAAAGTGTCAACCTGTCAACCCACTATGTAGCGCAGATCTTGAATCCTCGTCCAAGGGTACTGTCTGCCGTCCTTACTGAGGGGTTGTCCCATAGTCCACAGGTCACGTGGCATGGTGCACACGAGTGGGACAAGCGAGGGCAGTGCGCGCCAGATTCTGTTCAACGCCGGCTCAGACAGGGCGCGACATGTTCGTGCCAGGACAGTGAGGGCGTGCAAGTTCCGAGCGGGGGCGGACTTGCTGGGAAAGTCTCCCGTAGTTGGCAACTGGTCTAGGATGTGAGCGAAGACGGCGGGGGGTAGCGAGTTCAGTGTCACGACCATCATGCTCTGAGGGTGATATGGATGTACAACTGGATGGTGACTTTGCCTAACCCAGCCGTACCGGCTTTATATATCCTGTGGTCGAGGGCTTGTTGTAATCCGGAACGGCAGTCCAAAGCGCACAACAAAGAACTTTAGCAGCACCTGTTGGCAGTACCTGATGGGAGTGGCACTGTCAAGAGTAGCGCTGTTGGGAGTGGCATCGTTGGAAGTGGCATCGTCAGGCGCTGGAGCAGTTGAGCACAACGTCTTGGAGCCAGGACGCACCGCCACTTTGTGCACCGAGGCCCGTGGCCTGAAGCTGCCACTCCGCAGGCGGAACCATCCCGGCACAAGCACGAAGTGGAGGCAGGACACTCAGGTTCAACGGTTGGCCCAGTCGCCGGGGCGACAGTCCCGGCCGGCAGTGGCCAGTCCACGTTCGAGTTCGAGCCCGAGTCCAAGTCCAAGAAGGAGAACGGGAACGGGAACAACAATGTACATGTACACACCAGTGGCGTGTGCGCTCTAGCTCTTTCTCTTTCAATGCGCGAGTACGCGCTCTCCGGTCCGCTCGCCCTCGCGCTCCTCTAGCAGGATGACGCAGAACCCGGCCAGCACAAAGATCACGATGCTCGCGTAGACGGGGAAGGAGTGGTCAATCGTGAGCAGCGTCCCCCCGAGGATGGGCGCAATCATTCCTCCTCTGTACACAGGTGGAGCCTGGCGTGAGTAGGCTACCACGCGGCAGGGCGAATGACCTACATTCGAGATAGGGCTGAAGCGATCCCGCACGCCGTCCCGCGGACTAATGCAAGCAGTATGAGCACTTCTGCGAGCGTTCGTCACGCACCACCATGCTCACCTTTGGTCCCGAATATCTCGGGTGTCCATCCGTACAGGACGGCCCACATTGCCTGTAGACCGTCGTCAGCAAGGATTCTCCAGATCTTGGTGTATGCACGCACCGTAGCACTCAGACTTATTCCCACTGTACTCGCGCGCACCGCCCACGGGTGCTGCACCACCACGAACACCCAGCAGAAGAACGCGGTGACGAACGTGCTACCCGCTAGGGACCATCGTCTCCCTAGCGGGGACTCAATCAGCCATGCGCCCAGCTATTCGCGATGTATTCAGTATCGCTTGGCTGTGATGTGACGGGACACTCACGATAGCACCGGGGCACCCGCCGAGCGAATAGATAACGACGTCCCACAGGCTGTCCTCCAAGGTTTTGGGGGCACCGGTCGAATCCCCAGACGTCGCGCGCGTCTCCAACAGCTTCGGGAGATACACGTTGAACATCGTGTACGCTGCACCCCATTCAATCAGCACACTGCACGGCCGCGTAAATCCCGCACGCGACGGCTCACCTAGCGACATCGCGCACCACACAGCCCATACCAGCAGCGTTGTCCGGATCCACTCTGGGGACAGCACCATCGCGACGCGGTCGATCCACGCCAGCAGCGGCCGGCGCACCGACCGGGGCAGCGCCCTGCACACTCCGCCCGCCTTGCTCTCGACGAACGAGGACGCGATTGACATCCGTCGACTCATCCTGCGCGCGCCGTGCGCGCCGCTCGAGTGTGCGCGCGGCCGGGCAGGGGGGCGCTCGATGCCTGCCGTCGGCAAGTCTGGGGCGGAGGGAACACGTTGGAGGTCGCCTGTGCTCGAGGGCGTAAGCGGCAGCGGGCTGGGAATGAGCTCATCGGCGCCGTATAATGGACCCGAGAGACGGCGTGGGGTCGCTGGGGGAAGCGGGGTGCCGAATGTGTGTCCGGCCAACGCGACGTCCGGCTCGGACATCGAGCTGTAGTGAGACGCCTCCCCCGAGCGGTCTCGAAGCGCGTCCTCACTGCGCTCACCAGCGTTGCTCAACGCGATAGACGGAGTGTCTTTCTGTGGGTCATGCACTGTGCTGCCTGGGGCAGGGGATTGTTGGACAGTGTCTTCGATGTCCTCCAGTCCAAGGTCAAGTTCTGCGCCATTGAACCGTGAGATGAGCTGCAACGACTCCACCGCCTCTTCTGGACGCCCTGCATGGACGAGGTAGCGTGGCGACTCGTGCAACTTGAAGAAGACCATGCGTGCAAGGAACATAGTCAATGTCTGCGGGATGTCGCAACGTTAGGTACAATATGCATATAAACTGACAAACACTTACAATAAGCCCTAGGGCAACCAGTAGATACTTCCATCCCACGTTTTGGGAGGAAACATCACATGGGGAAGGTGCAGGGGGGCAGGAGTTGCTGGGGATGACCAGCAGTCCGATGACTGCTGACAAAACCGCGCCGAAGGAGAAGAACACGGAGAGCGCGGTGACTAGGTACTGCTTGCCGTTAGGCATATGCTCCAACAATAGCGTACCGTCTGTCGGCATGGACCCCTGTGCAACGGGTTAATCAATTGCGAATGGCGTAGAGCGGTGTTGACCTACCCCAACAGAACTACCGAGGAGGAATAGTGTAAGGCAGAGCAACCCGAATGAGTTGGCGAGAGCTGCGAATATGCCGAAGAGGGCGGTCAGGAAGAGCGTAGCATTGAATGCTGCCGTACGACCCATCAGGTCAGAACCTGTGCACATATGTTAGTGACACACATGGACAATTCGTAGGAAACACGTACATGTCCCCCAACCCACTGCGCCGAACATCATTCCAGCGAACATGGAGGACGACACTGTGCCGACGAGACTGTCGCGTACTGTGGCACAAGCTCACCATACAGCCTCCCTGTCAAACCTAGATGACACGTACTGGAAAAGTGTTGCTGGACTCTTGGAAGGATTATGGCTACTGCTTGGATCCACATCTGGGTGATAGGTCAAGACAGCCGTTCTGTCGATCCTACTGTACATACGTTATCCGCCATCCACCCTGGATATGCAGTACCGTCAGATCCGAGTCGCACATGCCAGACGAAGGCGTACTCACCGAAACCGCACAGACAGAGAAGCGTCCATTGGTAGCTTCCTGTAGGGGTCGAGCCGTCATTCTACACGATGCGAGAACGAGGGGAGGTGTACGCACCCATTCCGATGCGGTCTATCGTTTTGTCCAGGGGTGTCCTGCCGTCGAACTCGTCCGTAGCCTCGAAGCCGAGGCCCTCGACGTCGACATCCTCGCCGTCTTCATCATATGACTCCGGGACGGAGATGTAGCTCATGCGAGACGAGGTGGACCAAAGGCCTGAGGCACGGGGGTTCACGACGGCCATGTTTATGCATCGACCTCTGCTGAGTCAATATCGCGCGATGACAGGAGAGACTGATCTCCGTAAGGATAGGCCGGGGACCACGCGGTGAGAAGCCCAATAGGAAGTGAGCCTGCTGCCTGCTGCAGAAGTATGCTGGTTCCCGAAGCTGAAGACCCTGGGCGTGGAAGACAACGAGGATATCGCAGAGGCGACGGCCGTAGAGCGTGGAGGAGAGATATGTACTCGGGCACCGCTCTCAGCTGGCAGAGCAGAGGATGGCAGATGTGGTACGCGCGCACAAGGCGATGATGCACTTTCCGCACGGGCGCCTGTGCGTTGCTCTTCGACGATGTGCAGTGGTCGACAAGTTTGGCACTCGCCCTCACATCCTCGTACCCATTGACTTGTCCTTGTCCTCCTCCAACGATGCCTACGCTAGAGGTTATGCCACCAAAGGTCTTTGAGATTGTCTGCGCTTCTCTCATCCAGTATGATACAGATTACACGCAAAACCGATAAACCTCCTCGTTCTGGCAACAATCTCCCGAGTTTTCCACAAGCACGCGCTAGACGCAATATGGGACACACTTCGAAGATATGCTGTGCTGGCATACACTCTCCCTGACGATGCCTACACTTCCGTCTCCGAGCCGCCATGGACACGATTAGGATGTCCCTCTCATCACTGGCAGGAAAAGGACGCATGGTTGCCGCGCCCAGCATTGACATGCTTTGAGAATACACATGCTCAGAGAAGTTCGATACTCAATTACTCGGCCATTAATTCCCAGCGATATCACCCGTCTCAAGCACTACGCCTACCGCGTCAAGCGATTGCTCAGGCCGACCGACTCTTCCCACTTACCTTCTTTCGCGAGGAACATCAAGACTAGCCCTACCGTTTTGATCCAATTTGCCGCTCTCTTCCTCACACTACCAGGGGAATACCTCCTACCCAATCTCGGCGTCCTCCACAACGACAGAGACACCGCACATCACTTACCGTTCAGTTCCATCCCTGTTCTCTACGGACCGAAAGTGAACAACTTCTCGATTAGTAGCGGATTCGGTGGGCGTGCGCAGTATGAAGGCGAAATCATCACGTTCAAGAAACTGGCGGATTTGTCCCCTGGATAATCAGCTTCCATCTGTCTGGGTGCCCCATGTTGCCTCACATGATGTCCGCAGTCTCCGACGTCCTCTGCACATTTCGCAGGCTTTCGACTGTTCAAGTGAATCCTAGGCCCATCACCGTCTCTGCCTTTCTCCATCTTGCCCAGCTTCCCAAGCTACAACGTTTCGAAGCCACGATCGATGCCTGCACGGAGCAGAAATTCCTTGCTGCGTTCGACAACGCCAGAGACAAGGGCTATTTCCCTAGGCTGGTAGACTTATGATATCACACAAACACATCATGACTCCGATATCTGACCTGCTCCGTACGATACGCTCCTCTTTGCTGAAGGCTGTCACCACCCGAGTCTACGACGGACTGGTTCCCACTCGCGATATCCACAGCGTTCTCTCGGTCTTGGCGTTTGGAGACACCTCGGGATTGTCAAGGTCACAGCCTACGTGCCTGAGGAAGACGACGCGGTGCCGCTGGACACCCTCGCGCCACTCTTGTCCCCCAAGGAGCTCACTCACGCCCTCGTGAACACGGCCGGACGCTTCTCCCCCGACAACGACGCGCTCTTCACGATGGCGACGTCGTGGCCGCTCCTCCGCCGGCTCGAGCTTGGGCCCGATAAGGCGGACCATCCGCCCGAATCCCGCCCGTCGCTCGCCGGCCTGGTCCCTTTCGCGCAGACCTGCCCGAACCTCTCCGCGCTCGCCGTCGCGCTCAACACCAACATCGAGCGCGTGCCGTTCGTGCTCCGGCTCTGCCCACCCTCGCTCGGGTTCTCGCAGAGGCGGCTCACGGCGCTCTCCGTCGGCCGCTCGCCGATCGAGGACGCGTACGGCGTCGCCGCGTTCCTGTCCGACATCTTCCCCGTGCTGTGCGACATCGAGCGCAACTTCCGGCATGAGGAAGAACTGTTCGAGAACGAAGTCGAGACGGAAGAGGAGCGCACGCAGATCCTGGCGGACGCGGTCCATAGCGGGCGCTGGGGCAAGCTCAAGCGGGACTACATACCGCTGTTTGCGAAGATCCGCCAGCAAGAGCGCAGTTGGGTGGAGAAGAATGGGAAGATTGCCTTCTAGCCCATATGGGGTATCCTCTAGTGATCGGTTGGATAGGGTCTATCTGTCTGTATGAAAACCTGCAACTGGCGAGTCAGGACTGTCCAGGTAGCAACGCGGTCACGTGCCTCAGACAAAGAAACACCGGCGCCCTCGCCGAGACGTGTTATGTGCCGGAGTTGACCGTTCCGTACGAGACCCTGCTGTTGCGCTTGTCCCCGACACCCTTGAGCTCGCATGCCTTGACTGGTCGCTACAAATTTGACCGCTTCTCCCTCGTTGACGTCCACGCTTTGTCCATCGGGTCGCGGCACACGGCTCGGAGTAGCAAAGCGTGCATCTGGCTTCTCATATATATAGGACCCCCAACGCACTCTGTTCAGGTCATTGGCTCTCTCCCTCTCTCACTCATCGTACGCTTGAACTGCAACAACCTAGGACATCGCCGACTGCGCAACAGGCTTGGTAAGCTCTAGCCTCATTCCAGTATTGGATTGTCCTCACCTTTTCTTCGTACCCAGTACTACGCCGGACTGATGATGTCAAGCCGAACTGTGACGATAAAAAGTCTGTCTATCGAGACACTGGAAAGGATCTTTCACTTGATCCTGCACAGTGAGACACCCGGCGATGGATTCTCGCCGCCTCCTGCCATCGGGTCGACTACTGTCGCGGGTTTGGCTCGCACATGCCGACTCTTCCACGATCCCGCCTTGAACGTGCTGTGGCGCGCAATTCCTGACGTCGCGGTCCTGCTGTACACCTTACCCCCCGAGGTCTACACGCAGGTTGGAACCCTGTCGGCTGAGATCAGGGGGATGTTGGTTAGTATGGTCCGCTGATTCTCCTGCACCCCTCCCTGACAGCCTTTGTTGCAGGAATTCAAGGGTCCGGTTCGGCCGGCTGATTTCGAGCGCATGGCCACGTACGCTCGCCGTGTCAAGGTTCTCAACTATGGTATGCCCGGGCAGAGCTCCGGCCTCCTGCCATTGCGGGCTTGGCAATTTTCAGTGGACCTAGCCGCTTGCCAGCAAGTGTTCGCTAGGTTTTTGGGTCCCCGGCCGCTCTTGCCGAACCTGCAGACCTACGTGTTTGATATCGATGGGGACTTATTCTTCCGGGATTACCGCCCTCTGAGCTTCCTCTTCGGACCCCGTCTCCGTGATATGCAGATCATCGACGTCGAGTACGGCCCTGATGAGCGCAAGAATTACAGTGCCCTGGGGTCTAACCAATGGCGAGTGCGCGAGAAAGGGTTCGCCGACTTTTTCGATCGCCTCGGGGCCACCAAGTTGGAGAAACTCGACGTGGCCAAGCTGCCAACGAGCAAACCAGCCTGGCGCGCTCTATCAAGGAGTCTGTGCAGCATGAAGCACCTCACTGAAGTGACAATCAGCTACATGCCCCTCAACCATGCAGCGGTCAGACACCTGGCCCTACTTCCCGCTCTGAGGAGGCTATGGTTGGAAATCTACTCCCCTTTTTGGGCGGATGGTGATTCTACCATGGGGCCGCTGCCATCATCCACGGCTCCCCGTGCTACCTTCCCTGCGCTCCAGGTTCTCTATATCGTCTCGGGTACCTTCACCGAAGCCACAAACGTCCTCAAGCTAGTCTCCTCGCCGAAGCTGGTGGACGTGGAGATGACCGTCGTGGGGACGACGTACGACAGCGAGATCCGTCCGCTCTTCGCCACGCTGGCCACGCTGCCAGGGAGAACCAGTGTGGAGCACTTGACCGTCTGGGCGAAGGCCATCCTAACCCAAGACCCGGGGTTGCACAACCAACTTGGTGCCATGTCGTTCGACGAGCAGGAGGACGCCCTGCGACCCACCGACCGGTTCCCGCTCCTAGACGAGAACGAACAGCTCGCGCCGCCCCCGCCGGCGATCCCCGAGGACACGTACCGGCTCCTGTTCGCGTTGTCGAACCTGCGTACCCTCCGGCTCGACTTGCACGACAGGCTGGACATCGACGACCGCCTCCTCGAGGCGTCCGCGCTAGCATGGCCGAAGATCCGAGAGCTGAACCTGCTCGGGCGGCCGAAGCTCACGTCGCCCTGGGGGCGCTTCCACCGCGAATACTACCTGCACACGTACGACTACGCCGACCCGGACGCGACGGAGCCGGGCGAGGGCGACGAGGATCTGTTGGGCGATGACGAGGCGGCCAGCCTCCGCGCGCGGGACGCGGTCCTCTACTGGCGCAGGCCCCGCGCGACCTTGCCCGGGCTCCTCCCGCTCGCCCGCCACTGCCCGGACCTCGACACGCTCGCCGTCCCGCTCGACACGGCCCTGCAGTCGACCGTGGACGACCCGTCGCGACCGGAGGGGAGGCCGTCCCGGGGCGCGGCGCCCGTCTCCGATTTGCGGCGTCTCCAGGTCGGATTGTCGCCCATCGAGCGCCCGCCCGCCGTCGCCGCCTTTCTCTTCGACGTGTTCCCCGCCATACGGTGGCCGATCGAGTCCGCGTGGGAAGATGCCGAGAAGGCTTGCGAGAGCGACTCTGACGAGTATTCTGACGGCGAGGACGCGCCGGATGTCGATGAAGGGACGGCGGACCGCCGCCGTCGCTGCGGAGTCGCAGCGAGGCTCCACAGGCAGAGGTGGGAGGAGGTGCAAGCGACTTATGCGCATCTCGTAACAGTCCGACAGTCTGAGAGGCGCCTCAAGTAGGGGCGCATCATGTATGTACAGCACCACATGTAGTATCAACGTATGCCGAACGCGTCTACTCGTACACCTGGCACCCGTACTCGACGTTCCCCTCCCGCGTGAAGGTGATGATGTGGTCTGCAGGCGAGTGCGACGTACGGTGGCATGAGCGAGCAGCCGGAGACGAAAGAAACGGCGAGACCGACCTCCAAGCCGCCGCGTCGTGAACCCCACCTCGCAATAACAACTGCAGCCCCCAGAACGCGTTAACGGGCTGTAGGCGGGACATCATCGAACAGAGAGAGGCTCACTAGTAGTATATCCACTTCCTCCGGAACACCTCAATCTCCGCCCGCGCCTTCGCGTCGTCCGAGTCCATCACGCCCGGGTACTCCGCCTTCAGCGCTGCATACATACAATCCGCCCGTCCGTTAGCACCGTCCTCCACAACTCCCCTCGGCGCGCGCACTTACCGGGGACGATCGTGTCCTCGAAGCGCGCCTCGAAGCGCGCGCGCCACTCGCGCAGCGTGCGCGCGTAGTGCGGGCCGATGTTCGACACGGCGTCGACGACGAGCCGCCCGCGGGAGCCCTTCGTGAGCGTCTCGATGAGGAAGGTGAGCGTGGGCAGGAAGCCGCCGGGGAAGACTAGGGGGCGGGGCACGCGGTTAGCGGGCGTGTTGTTGGTGAGCGTTTGGCCAGACTCGGGACTTACTCTGCGGACGGGAAGGTCAGCGCTCACTAACGTGGAGAGACAGGACGTGGAGAGAGGAGAATACGCACCCATTTCCGGATGAAGTCGACTTCACGCATGTACTGCTCGAAACCTGTGCATAGGCACATCTCAGCGACCGAGCAGATGCGCCATGTCCGTCCCAGTACACTCACGCGCTTCAGGGATGGTAATGCCCTGCACGACACCCGCGCCAGTCTCTGGGTTCAGCGCCCAGTCAATCTTCTCCCAGTACGTCTGTCCCGCACCCACAAGTCAGCTCTTCTTTCCCTTGCACCCAAACCGTCAGGACGTAATACGCGCGCACCTGCATATACTCCTGCCCGACAGCCTCGACCATCTCGACGCTGACCACGCGGTCGAACGCGCCCGCCCACTCGGGCGGCATACGACGGTAGTCCATGAGGTGCACGCGCACACGATCCGCGACGCCCGCGGCCTCTGCGCGCGCACGTGCGAGCGCGGCCTGCTGCGTCGAGAGCGTGAGCGTATCCACAGACGTACGCGGGATCGTCGACGTGACGAGGATCGCGAGCGCGCCCCAGCCCGAGCCGATCTCCAGCACCTGCATGGGGCGAGAGCCAGAGCGATGGTTAGCGCGCGCGCTAGAGGGGTGAGGGGAGACCTGAAGTGAGAGGAAGGGGGACGTACCCGGTGGCCGGGGCGGATGTCCGCCTTGCGGATGATGTGCCGCAGCTTGCGGAACTGCGCGGCCTCGAGCGCGTCGGGGGTCCCCGAGGCGGGCAGGTCGCTCAGTGGCTGTCCGGGTTCAGAGGCGGACGAGGGGAAAAGATGAAGCGCGTCCAACGGGATGGACTTGCGTACGTCCTCGGATCCGGCGGGCGAGCCTGGTGTTGACGCGCCGGTCAACGAGGGCGTGCGCAGCCCCGAGGAGGTTGCTGGGGACGAGGACGAGGGTCGGAGATCGCCATCGAGGTCGGGAAAGATTGCGCATGAGTAGGTCATGTCCTTGGAGAGGAAACCTGGTCAATACAGATGAGCGACATTTCAGATTAAGAAACATGCGCATTTATCCGCATGCACTGGGCCTGCGCGGAACTCTACACGGTCACTCACCCATGAACATGTTGTTGCTGATGTCGTAATGCGCGCTAATGTTTTTCCGCGCATTCGCGACAGTGTTGACGATGCGCGCGGTGAGCCCGATGTCGGGCACCCGCGCCATGAGGCGGGAGAAGAGCGAGCTGTCGATCGCGGAGAGCTGGGCGCGGTTCGCCAAGAAGAGCTGTTTGTGCATGTGGCGTCAGGATACATGCACATCAACATGCGCACGCGGCGTGATTCGGATGGAAGGGCGGGACGCACGAGGAAGACCTTGGCGAGGTCCTCGCAGTCGATCTCGCCATACATGTACGCCTCCGCGAAGCCGAGGTCGCCCATGGCACACAACCGGAGCCAGAAGGTCGGGTTGCGGACTGTGAGCTCGGCTTTGGGCGCTTTGAGCGCGTGGTCGTGGTCTGCATATTCCCGGCCAAAGCAGTAGGTATGGTTCGGGGTATGGATGGTGAGGGTACCGCTGGAGATGTTCTGAAGAAGGCTGCAGCGCGCGGCCACGTAAGGCGAGTGAGGACGTGAGCTGCGAGATAGCTCACCTGGTCGCTGCTTTTTCTGCGAACACGCACAGAGGGGACTTGACGTAGGTGGAGGTGGAAGCGACGAGGGCGTTCACGAGGCCGCTCATGGCTGCGAGGAAGAGGTGGGAAGCGGGAGGAGGTGGGGGAAGGAAGGAAGGGTGTGTTATGTACAGGGCGTCGAGGACTCGCACCGTGCGAGAGGCCGAAGGCACCAAGGGGACGGATCGAGGATCACGGCCGGACGTGCGGGCAGCCATCGAGCACGCCCCCTTGCATCATCAAGTTCCCCGCCCAGCGCGGTCGGCGAGTGCGAGCTGGCCGACGTCTGCGCCCGTCTGATGGACACTGGCCGAGCACCCCGCTCGCTGTCTCCCGGGCGACCGTCTCTGTCTTCCACCGTCTGCGCGACCACTCCCTATGTCGCCATCTCTCCACGCTCGGCGCGCCGTTCGCAGGGGATTCATCAGAGCTGGGACAGGCAGTGCGAGCGTGGAGAGTGCTTTCAGCCGTCCTCGCGCGATCGTCGACGCCTTGTCGCGGACCGTTCCCAGCCCAAGCTCCCCTCCGAGTCCGCGAGTCCGTGTCAGCCTACGATCGCGTCTGTACGCGCGCACCAGGCGCCTCCAATCAACGCACGGTCACATGACGGACGCAGACGCCCAAGATTCCTTTTTTTCGCGAGCCTCTCCTCCCGCTTCCCTCCAACCACGACAGCACCAAAGCCGCGAGGCTCACACCGCACAGGACGTCGGGCCTACGCACGGCGTCCACACTCGTGAGCGGGCTAAGGTCTGAGCATTCCAATCCCTCTCTATCGACTCTAGCCGGGCCCGGTCTTAACAGACTGAGCGTCGCACCAGAAATGCGGTCCGCGCCGGGGAGGACGCCAACAAGCTCGTCGTTGACTCTGTCGGCGGTGGGCTCTGCGGCTGAGACCCCCCTTCGGGGCCCCGAAGAAGCGTTTCGGCGTCGAGGGGCGGCCAGCGGACCTTGGGAGACGGCGCAGGGATCGGGCGCGCGCCCGCGTCCTCGTCGGCCGATGATTTGTCCTCGCGATTCACTCTTAGGCCAAGAGGGTACGTGGGCGTGCCGTCCTTCAGTGCACTTCGCGGCTCGCGCATACGGGCCTCGCGCCCTTGCGAAACTCGATTCAGACTACTCTGGTGCTGTCGTGCCCACCTATGCAATTTTTTCCTCCCTTGCGCTCTTCGCGAGCCGTCGATCTTGTACGTCTTTCGCTCGATCGACCCGATTCAACGTGAGTACGTTGACTCTCGATGTTCCTTGACCCAGCTGATATCTGATAATCTCAGGAGTCATCCGGGTCGGTGCATTCATGGCGAAGGAGAGACAGGCCGGAGAAGTAGCATAGGTTCACTTGTACATGTTATCATCTTCAATCGATACGTCCTCCATTTCATCTCCTCATCTTCTGGGTCCAAGCCAAGTTTCCCCAGTGGAGTGCGCACCGCGGGCCAGGCTCCCACCGCATGTCAAGAGCCCACCAACAATCCTGAGCTCGAACCGACCTGTTGTTCATTTACCACCACGTCTATCGACAACGCCGCATGCCATCCTCGCCGCCCTCAGACATCTCCACCGCGCCCAGCGCAACATCTACCAGCCTCTCCACCAACCTCTCGCTCCAGAGCTCCAGTACGAACGGCGCAGCACCCAAGCCCAAGCCCACGCCCACGTCGCCGTCGCCCAGTGCGGCGTCAGACTCGGTGGCTGTGGAGGAGCAGCTCGAGCGGCTGACGGACGCGGTGCACGCGGTCGGGCACGAGCTGCACGTGTGCACGGCGGCGTGCGAGGCGCGCTGCGCGCTCTGCGCCGCGCGCGCGGCGGAGGAGCGCGGGCGCACGCTCAGCATGCAGGAGCAGCTCGCGCGCATGCTCGCGCTCACGCGCGAGACGGTGCGGAGGGAGACCGAGGAGCGCGTTACCTGTGAGTGCGCCCGTGCGTTTGAAGGTGTTGGGGGATCGCTCATGGGGCATGGTATGGTCGGGCGGGGTCGGGCGGACGGGAATGTGTGTGTGTGTGTGCGTTGTGGGCAGCGTCGCCGCAAAAGTACGTGCAGGATTTGCAAAGGGCGGCGTTCGGCGCGGGGGGCACGCCCGACTCTATCTCGCGGTCGTCGATGATGGGGACAGGTGCGTGTGCGCATGCTTTTCGTGCCCAGTTGATCTTGTGCGACGTTGGTTTCCTCCCTCCAGATTGAGGGTATGGGTGTTGTTGGGTGTTGGAGAGGCCGGGCATGCCCCGTGACGACATTTGTACGGAGTTGTTCTTTTTTACTGTACATACCTGATGCACATGTGGCACACACTGGATTAAATGGCGGTCGGACAAGCGCAGGGGGCGGGCGAGAAGTACGAACGCGGCGAGCACGTCGAGCGAGAGCTCCTCGAGGACGGGTGCGAGACTGAGTGAAAACACGCATGGCCGGCCCGCCACACATACAGGCGCCCACACTCGGCTATACGGCGGATAAGTACCGAGTCGCCCGGCGCTCCTTCCGTTACCCCGCATCCCCGCACTTGCACTCATACCCCCACCATCTCATCGCTCATACAACCATGTTTGCTATCAGAGCCGCGAGGACTGCTGTATTCAAGAGGATCTGCAAATCTAGTGCGCCCCAGCACGTAGGCAAGAGGCTCGCTTCCGGTCAGTACTCTCCGCGCCACAATTCGTGCTAGTTCCGCTCCTTCACGTTACGCTCGTAGGCTATGCCAAGTTCAATTGGGAGGTTCGTCTGTGCTCGAAACAATCAAGTCACGACGGTGCTCAGCCTGGTATCTCTAGGATCCACTGAATGCGGAAGGCCTCCTGACCGAAGAGGAGGTCGCTATACGGTAAGCACAGTCATGCCTTAGAACATTGCTAAGGGAATGGCACGGGGAAATCGTTCGTTTGCTCCTCCGTCCAACGCATGAGTGAATGCACACGGACCATGTTTTCTGGACGGGTTTTGGCACTCTGTTCACCCACATGCCGCACCGACGGCCGCGGTCATCGTTCCTCACTCAGGGCATCCACATTCCGCTCCGACTTCGCAGAATGGATTATACTGGACGCGGACAGTACAGGCAAACGTACTCTGGGGGCACTGACATGACATACCTCGTGTCAGCGCCCTCTCGCTTACCTTGTTTTGTGACGTTGGCCGTGGTTAGTTGATCCACCTACAGAGCGGTCGCAAAGGGGTGTGTGCACACGCCTGTGGTTCGGTACATTCGAGGCTACAGTTCCCTATTGGGTTGATTGCGATATGTTCATCTCCAAGTCGGAGGCGAGGCGTAGCAGATGAGCCTTTTAGCGCCTAGGAATACTGCTAGAGCTTCTAGTCCCCACAGACTTCGCCCACTTTTGAAAAGCCGCTCGGCTACCCCTAGCTGCGTCAATGCATATCTTGTCAGAGCTTATGTCCTTGTGGTGCAGAAGTGCGAACAATACCTCAACAGGTACTCACCCAGCTCTTATACTCAGGGAGAACCTTCGCCCGCTTCGACATTGAGGTTGACGTAGTTTTGCGCATATTACTCCCATCCGAGGTCTGCTCTCGGACGGAGCGGTAAGGGGTCATCATAATTGGTCTATGGCGACACCTTGCTGCTACCGGGCTCACTCAGGTCTTTGCACCCGCCGAAGCTGGCATGCGTGCAAATGGCCCCCTCCGCCAGTTTGCCTGTCAATCATCATCTCTGAGTTGAAAGCCTAGTGTTACTGTTTCATCTTTATTCATGAACGCATTATCGTGTACGATGTGGACGCATGGACTCGTGCTATTCCCACGCGCGCTATTCCCTGATGCTCCGCCAGTATCAACATATGTTCTGACTCTCCGCAGGGATACCGCGCGACAGTTTTGCCAGGCATGTCCAAACAACATATCCATCTACTGTTGAATGCGACGGATTTTAAACAGGAGAATCTTTTGCCACGTGTTCTCGAGGCTCAGCGAACAGAAGGTGCGCCATGCTGGTCTCGAGTCACAGGACGAAGCTGAAGAGGCTGACACGGGGTAACAGAATTCAACCACGACATCCTCCCCGCTATGGGCGAATTGGGGTTGCTTGGTCCTACGATCCAGGGTTATGACTGTGCAGGTGTGAGCAGTGTCGCGTACGGCCTTATCGCTCGCGAGGTAGAGAGGTCAGTCCACGTCGTCCATGGTCGCAATCATCCTCCGAACAACTCTCTACCCGGACAGAGTCGACTCTGGGTACCGATCGACCATGTCGGTGCAATCGTCGCTCGTCATGCATCCCATCTACGCGTACGGGACGCAGGAACAGAAAGACAAGTATTTGCCACAACTTGGTGCGTGCGGGATTGTTATCGCATGTATTCCAGTCAGCTCACCCATATTCAGCCAAGGGAAAGCTCATCGGATGCTTTGTACGTCTTTGGCGTCCATTCCGACCCTTGCGTGCTGATTCAGTGTCACAGGGACTGACCGAGCCCAACCATGGATCGGATCCATCCGGGATGGAAACCACGGCCAGTGAGGTAGACGGCGGGTTCATCATCAACGGTGCTAAAACATGGATCTCGAACGCGCCGGTTGCGTGAGTTTCGGGGCGCACGATTCGTACGATATCGTCACTCACGTCGTGTGCCCAGGGATGTCTTCATCGTCTGGGCTCGCTGCAAGTGGGACAACAAAGTACGCGGCTTCATACTCGAGAAGGTGCGCCACGAAAAGTCTGTTCAGGGTTGTCAGGCCTTCACGAACGCTTCCGACAGGGCACGCAAGGCCTCAGCACCGCGGCGATCAAGCACAAGCTTGCCCTGCGTTGCTCCCTCACGGGCTCCATATTCATGGACAACGTGCGCGTAGCGCACGACGCGCTCCTTCCGCACGGGCAAGGCCTCAGCGCGCCTTTCGGATGCCTGAACAACGCGCGGTTCGGTATCTCGTGGGGCTCCATGGGCGCGCTCGAGGACTGCGTGCACCGCGCGCGCGAGTACGCGCTCGAGCGCCAGCAGTTCAAGCGCCCGCTCGCGTCGTTCCAGCTCGTGCAGAAGAAGCTCGTCGACGCGCAGACCGAGGTCGCGCTCGGCTTGCTCGCGAGCCTGCAGGTCGGACGGCTGAAGGACGAGGGCAAGGTCGCACCCGAGATGATCAGCCTCGTGAAGCGGAACAACTGCGGCAAGGCGCTCGAGCACTCGCGTCGGGTGCTGGACATCCTCGGTGGCAACGCCTGTTCAGACGAGTCCGCCCATGTTCTCTAGCTCCGACAACGTACGCTAAGGCAACACCTTTAGGTACCATATCGGCCGCCATGCTGCTAACCTCCAGGTTGTCAACACATACGAGGGGACTTACGCAAGTACCGGCGTTATCTGGCCATGGCTCTGGCTGACCTAGTCCCACACAGGACATCCACACGCTCATCCTCGGCAAAGCCGTGACTGGCATTCAGGCGTTTGCCAGCTAGGCTCAGGGGAAATACATGTTCTTGGTTTAGCACGCCGCAATATATCTGACAAACTACCTCCTCCCAACCGCTTGCTCTTCGAGTCCAACAGAGGCTGCCCGATCGGAATTCGACCTACGGCGCACGCGTACGGTTTCGTGTACTGATCTTCAGCTAGGGGACGAGCCAGAGTCTGAGGACGAGAACAGCAGTGGTGAAGACGTCTTGGAGTCTATCATGTACGCGGCGGCTCAAGACCTTTCCGCGACGGCAGCCGACATTGACTTAAACTGTCCGGACGTGTCAGACCCGGGCGAGTTGCCACAGTTTCCTGGCACCGCCGCCCCTCGCTTCGCAAGAGCATGCATCGCGCGACCACCCCAGCAGCAACCCAAACGCCTCGCCCGGTCCTCTCGTCCTCGACGCATCTTTCCGCACAGTGCCTGTCGCCGCTTTCACATTACCGGGGGCCACGCCATATCGATCACGCGCGGCCGCACTCAACCGCACTCCCCCCCTGTCTACCCTCATTCGGTACCCCTCCAAGCCTTCAACAGGTGCCAAAACAGATCGCTCCGCGACCGGATCCACAGGTTCTGCTCAGCCATGAGCATCTGCTACCAACTCAGAGGGGCGCAATGCGGAACACCGTCAACGCCTGGACTTCACGTGGAAGGGGGGGCCCCGGCGCTACAACGACGGGACACTCGTCTGCGATCTATAGCTCGCCCTGCACGTCTCGGGATAATCGTGTTCAGCATGCGGAGAACATCCCGCCCACTGGGATGGACTCCGTCCATTGGACTCTAATGGACTCCCACGGCCCCGTGCCCCAGCCCAGGGATGTGCCAGCACGAGTCTCCCTGTAGGCTTCTTCGGGCTTTGGGCAACGTGAAGACACGAATCGCTCTGTCGGGAACGGGGTGCCAAAGAACGTTGAGTGCAGGTTCCTGGAAGAGACGGCACGTCGTCGCAAGCGCGACGACAGCGCTGCTGCCTAGCATGCGAGAATAGCCGCTTTTTCGTATATCATCTCTTGAGAGCCAGGAGGTGACGGCATATGATCACGAGAACACATGGGGGGAAGGAGATTGGTGGGTGTGTCATCCTAGTGGCGGGAGTGCGATGCTGCTTCGACTCGGACAAGCCAACGACCCCAGTGGCAGATTCAGTGTGGAGTGCGCGATGGCACGAAGACGGTCCCGGTGACTTGGGTGTCCAGCATGCAAGCAAGATGCCGTACGTAAAGTTGGGCAGGCCCCGGCGGCGGCAAGTAGTAGTAGTCGGACGTCGCCCATTGGATCTCGGGCGGACGCGGTGCGCAACGGCGGCGCTGCCCAAGCCTGCACGCGGTACGCATGTCACTGCTCCATAAAGCATGTGACCGCGTCATACTGGCCAAACTCTGTGCGATATATTGTTGCTACGGTTCGTAGGTCCATACACGGACCCACTGGTATGAAAGTACATACGTAAATCGCGCCACTTAGGAAGTAACTACTCACGTCCCAAGCCACATATCCAGGACCCCTCTCCCGCTCTCCCGGCGCATATCCCTCATCTCTAGCGCCTCTTCCCCTTCCCCTTCCCCTTGCCTTACTCCCCGGAGCCTATGTCGCTCGGCCCTACCTCTCCGTCCTCCCCGCGCAGCCGGCGCGCAAGCTTCTCGCTGAGCAGGGCACCGATCCGGTGCGTCAGCTCCGTCGCGGCCGCCATCTCGCTCGGGGCGAGCTGCGAGCCGTTCTCCGCGAGCGTGGCATACATGTGCTGCAATTCCGCGAGCTGCGTAGACGCCGTCTGCGCGCGGCGCACCGCGGGCCCGGGCGAGTGCGGCTGGGTCTGGGTCTGCATCGGTGCGGACGAGTCGGCATCATGGAGGCTCGTGGGCGCAGTGCGCGTGCGCACGAGCGAGCGCAAGCGGAGCCGCCTGCGCTTGCCCAGGGTGCTCGTTGTTGGCAGCGCGTCGTGCATGCCGTCGAGTGTCATGGATGGGTCATCTGTAGTACATGCCTCTGTGGTCAGCACTAGAGTCTGAAGATGTCAATGTTCCTCAGCAGGGACTCGCCACTTCGTTGTGTGCCGCGTCCGTCCAGACTCCGCCCGCGGCCGGCGATCTTCATGAAACTTGGGAGCAGCGAGTCGTCGCCTGCGTCGGACGGCTGGCTGTCCGGAGCGATGTCCTCACCGTCTGCGAGTATCGGCACTTCCCATGCGTCGTAGTCATTCCCCTCCGGATCCGATGGCGACAACACTGCGCGCGCGGCCGCTCTCGCTGTAGAAGCGGCCAGGTGAGGAGCACGCACAACTTCCTTCCCCTTCCCCTTAGGCTTGGAGACAGGTGGCGTCGACGCTCCTTCATCCGATACCCGTCCAGCGTGAGCACGCCCCCTCCCGCTGTCGACGCTATCGGATTGACGTTGACCCCGTGCAACGGTGGGTGCCCTTAGCGATCGCCTGCGAGACAACGCGGACGTGCCTGCTCTGCCTGGAGGCGTGGCTCTTGATGTCCAAGAGGTATCGAAAGTCTGCCGCTTGAGGGGGCGTTCTGTAGTCCTAGCAGCCTTCTCGTGCGAGACGCGGCTAACGGGACGCATCGCGCGTCGTCTGGCCTGCAGCGCATCCGTGGGCGAGCTCGGCATGAAGCCCGAGATGACCGAATTGTCATCCCATCTATCCGTAGCCTGTGCTGGTCGTCCGGAGGGGGTTGGGCAGTAGGCCACCTCGGGACTGAGCGAGGGTGATGCTCGCCTACACGCGGACGTGGGGGTCTTCTGGAGCTCGTGGATCCTGATCCGCATCGCGACGGCAGAGTGTGGCGTGAGCGATACTGACTTTGCGGCGGGCGAGATCTGCGAAAACAGTCGTCAGTCGACCGACAGGTGTCCGTACCTCCTAATACGCAGCTGTACCTCTGAGATTGAGTCGGAGTGCGTGTCGGTGTCGAAGGACGGGTCTTGAGAGCATGGGTCCCCGAGGACATCATGCCATGCCCGCAGTGCGATCTTGATTTCCTCGGGGTAGGCACCGCCCATGTCTCTCAGAGAAGGCTGGATATGACGCCAAAACTCGTAGAAAGCAACAGGTCCATGACCGGGTGGCGGGATGCGAACAAACGCAGAGTAGAGGAAACGGGAAAGCGAGTGCAAGGTCTCAGAGGTAATCGTAATTTGTTGCAGGCCCTGTAGGGCGTCGCGATACAGTGGTATCACCTGCAGGAGCATATCAGACACATACTTTTGCGAAGCCTACAAAGGATGGACGACTCACCGCATCGTTGTATTCTGCATTGAGGAGTAGCTCATCCCGATCAGCTACCCACAAGGGCAGACCCTCAGACAGGGCGGTAAGCAGGCCCAGAAGAAAGCGGGGAGGGCATTCGCATATCACGTCCCTGAGATGCTTCACTGCATGGAGACCCACAGAAAACCGTTCCGAGCGCTGAGAGTACGTCTCGCAGAGCACAGTGTTGACGCGATCGAGAAATACTGACGGATGCTGAAGGTGGTCAAACACTCGTACACGAGACAGTAGATGCAACAAAATAGCCGGGTTCTCCAATAGCCTACGTCAGAGTCTCAGCACCGATGCGCTTGCAGTATGTAAGCATACGCACCTTGCACAGGCAGATTCCTCCGGTACGTGCTGAACCAACGTCTCGAACACCGAGAGAGAGCCCACGGAAGTGTCTCGCGCTTGCTCGACTGTAGCGTCGACAAGTGCAATCCAGACCGCGACTTCGCTCTCGTCCATTGACCAATACCTTGATCGACATAGTATCGTCAGCTAAGTTCTATCAGGATGGATGAAAGCATGCTAACCTCAGAGGAATTGAGAGAAGCTGTACCGTGTCCTGCCAAGCGAAAGGAGGGGTGGCGGTCGAAGAATGCTGGGCAGACATTCGCCACAGCTCCCGTCTGACATCGACGAGGCGCTTCTCCTCGTCCTCCACTATCAGACGCGATATCAGCCTCGGAGCGCTGGCGGATACGAGTGCGGAACAAAGTCGGCTCCACGAATCCTTCACGTCGCCATGCGTGATTTCGTAGGTACGTTGTAGGATGGCAGTGAGGAGCGATCCTGCTGCCGTCGCGAGCCAGGCTTCACAGAAGACGTGACGCATGACTCCCCATAGCTGATTGCATAGATCGAGGGTCATCCGCTGCACTGCAATGGCGGATTGGAATGAAGAGTGTGACTGCTCCAGGAGACGGGCGACAACAGAGACGGCCTTGGTCATGAACTCGGGAGGGGTGGTGAGGTGGCCGAGTTCTTGCGTGAGCTGCGTCTGCACCAGCAGGAGCGCCTGCCATGTCTGGATGAGGGGGTTCTACGCCGGAGGTTAGCACAAGCGCATCATATCCGAACAACCGCGACATACCGATAGACATATCGTCTCTTCGGCAGTTCGCACCTCCCATCGAACCGCCCAAACCCATACCTTCAGGATGTCACCCCAGTGTCCGACGATCTCCGGTTCACTCAGCGGGCGAATAGCCGACACATCAAATCGGAGAGTGCTTTCCATGTTTGCAATGAATGCCTCCCCGGTTTCTTGGTGGATACACCGTGCGAGGAGGGCCTTTACCACGATGTCGTTCGGATGCCAGGTACGGTATGTTGGCGAGGCAGAGGCGTCGGCCGGGGCTCCTACGCTACAAATGAGACGTTGAAGCACCGTCCTGCCTTCTAGAAAGATGTCGATGCTGTGATGGCAGATCATATCCTTCAAGACGGCGAGGGCCCAGCTGAGGTGGATGTCTTTGGCAGGATCAGGGACGTCTTTGCGCTGTGCGGGGAGATACAGAAGACCTGCCACGAGGGATGCCCCAACGCCGCCTCTGAGGTCTTGCCGGATGAGGTCGAATAGGACTCCTCTGGGATTCGTGCTCGCTCGTGCCGAAGGGCGGTCGGAATCAATTTGGGTAGTGGTCTCGTCGCGCGGGAGTTGAAGGAATGCCCATACGAGGCACCTCCACACGCACGCAGTGAGACAGCGAGCTGCGGGCATATCACTACGAGCGAGGAATTCGGTCTTCTCGAGTACCAACCGAAGCGGTCGTGTGCCAGCGAAGATACCCTCGCCAGAGAGGATCGTGAGACAGCAAATTACGATGATCGCCCACCGAGGACCGGCCAATGAGACGTGTTCCCCTACCGCGCGTGCAATATAGTCAGGCAGGTGGGTTGGTATTGGCTGCCCGGGTGGAGGGCGAGTCCTGTGTAACTGTCCACGGATGAACCGTTGCACAACTGCCGAAGCCTCGAGCGCTGAGGCTTGCGCTGTTGCTGACCGGAACGAGAGACGTCCCAACGCGTATCCTGCCACGGCTATAGCTGCATTGATGCGCGTCTGGATGCTGGTAGAGACGAGCTGCTCTAAGACTTGAGGGAGAAGCCCCACAGTCTCACGATAAAGAACGGTAGGGTACTCCGATAGGAGATGGTGATATATCTGTTGACGTGCCCACACTTCAATATGTGAATGGTAAGCGGAAAATGCCACTCACATCGCAAGCCCTAGAATTCGTAGCCATATTAGGGGCTAAATCCGTGAGCCATAGCAGGATTGATTCTTTAGTAGATGATAGCAATGGGATAGGCAGTCGTAACGTCGAGATGGTCCATCTGGCGAGAGAGATTGCCTTGTCACCATCGGAAGTCGACAACTCATCAGCACGGGCGATGGCTAGGATGTCTTCAAAGAGGCTCTGCAAGATGCTCGCTGTTTGTCGTTACGTTATTATGTCATGATATATGTGGAGTGCAGAACTACGCACGTGTGAATAGTTCGTGCAACGCCGGGAACGCGAAGATATCGGAAACAAACTGCAGTGCATATAGAGATAAGGTGGTCATGAGCTGGGCAGAACTCGCACGTTCCTCCAAGCCGACAGGAGGGGGGCCAGGACCGGGTAGGGAGCCTAGGGGGTCGGCCAATAGAAAGCGGACATCTCGGTGCAGGCAACGTCCCACAGCATCAGCATAGTGGCTGAAAAGCCGCAGGGCAAAATTGTCTCCGTTTCCTTTCAGAAGCGCGTCTGCGACGACTTTGACGCGGAGCGAGAGTGTGCTGTATGCGTCGATGAGATTGTATATGGATGTGTCGTGGGCGCTGTCGTCTTCGAGGGACGCATGGAGGGTTATAACGGGAGACTTGAAGTATGTAACACAGACGAGTCCTTCTTCAGAATCGTTTGGTCTTTCGACGCCCTGGAACATGACCTCGAGTGTTGTTGCCGCACAGAATCATGACCGCTAGGCCAGGTAATCGTAGGCAGCCGTATATGCGGAGCAGATGGACGTATGAGAAGCGCGGTACACAGCTACTTCAAATGAGACTTATGCGCCCAGAGTATGCCGACCGCTGCCCTGGAGGGGTGGCGGAAGAGGAGGATGTGGTGGATGTTGAACGTTGAACGTTGAAGTTGAGGTGGCTACGTTCTCAGACGCCCACAAACGACTCAACTTCCCATATATGGACATTAGGCGCCAAAACAGCCGAGAGTTGTTCGCGCCGCGCGGGCTTCTCCACGTCTTGTCTGAAATGCCTGTCGCTCACCGACTTTCCAACACGACACCGACTCTACACAAGCGAGCGCATCTAGAGGAACTTTATGACATGTAAGCTCTTGAAGGTGATCAACACATACTCAACAAGGCTCGGATTTGACTACATGAACATCGCACTCCCAGGGGTGTCACACAGACAATCTCCCATCGTATTGCGGTCGGTGAGAGAATCGGCGCAATCGCAGAGTCCATTGTAGGAGGTGTGCTGCGCTTAAGAGGCCTACTTTCTGGCTCTCCATGCATGTAGATCTCCGCGGCGTAGCCTCGCGAACGTGCGCTCGACTTTGACTGAATTCTAATACGAAGATGGTATGGCATGGTGATGCAAGTTACTTGGGGAGGGATCGTTACCGATAAGATACAACTTACGGGAGACTGACCCTAGCGAACATCACAACATGTACGCTTCCATGCTGATGTGCAGCGCATTCAGGGTCTTAGACGCCGCCTCGAGCCTGAGGACAGGTAGACAACACGGAGGCTTCCCTCCGGACGATGTGTCGCTGTGAACGCCGTACGTCTCTGAGATACATGATGTGGGCTGACAACGGTGTTTCTGAAGATGATCCTCATTGCACCAAAATAAAGCCTAGGGACGCATCTGATAGGAGCATCAGCAACTGAGTAAGGCTTCTTTTATAGGCCCGAGGCTCAAGTACAGGGCCCTTGAGACGGGTATAAAGGCGACTCCTTGCAATTGTGGGCCAGTCTTCAGGTAACGCGCGAAATATCCTCAGAGATGTCATCTCATGCCACCGCCGTTTTCTAGCCATTCTGGTCCACCATGCCACTAACCATCCGTGAGGTCGGTATCGTCCCTTCAGTCCACAGGTTCGTCAGCACGGACCGTCTGTTGCGCCATATCGCAATCCTAGGTCTCCTTGTCGCCTTCACTATAGCCACCTCGATCATCATATACTTCCTCGCCATTCACTATGGTCACCCCACACAGTTCCCCTCCTCGAATCCACATGTCGGCTTCCAAGGAGACTCTGGCGGGCGAGATACCATGGACATCGTCGTCTCCTGCGCCACGACGCTCATCACCTGCATCTATACATCCGTGCACTTTGACGTGCCACGTTCCTACGCCCACCGCCTCGCTTCGTGGCCTAAAAAGCTCCGCTCGCACGACTTTTGGCTGGAGCTGTGGACCAAGGTCAGCTTCTGGATGCTCGGCGTCTTCTCCCCCGAGATGCTCGTCCTGCACGCATTCTACGAGTACAAGATCGCGCGACGCGACGTCGTGTGGATGCACGAGCATGGTTACACGGATTGGTCGCTCACCCTGTCCTTCGCGGCAGACATGGGCGCGCTCGTCGTGCAGCTCCCGGGCCGGGACGCGCACCCCGTCCGCTCGGGCTTCGCGCTCCACCACCTCCTGCTGTGGCACCGCGACCCGAGCACGCTCGACTGCAAGGCGCTCGAGTACGAGCTCGCGGACCGCACCAAGGCGGACGTGCTCGTCAAGGTCATCACGACGCTGCAAATCGTCCGCTTCTTTCTCGGGGTGATCGCGCGTGCGGTGAACCGGCTGCCGGTCGCGCCGGTCGAGACCGTCATCTGCGCGTACGTCGGGTGCACGCTCGTGTACTACACGCTGTGGCTGTACAAGCCGTACAACGTCAACGAGCGCATCGTCGTGCGCCTCTCGCCCATGCTCAGCCGCGCGAGGCCTATATCGGAGCCGGCCCCGTCCGTGGATGGGGATGCTGCGCAGCCCCCGCCGGGGAAGTGGACGCGGCCCCTGCGCGCGCTGTGGGCGAAGGCGTCCTCGCTGTTCTGCGAACCGCACATGTCTGACCACGACCGCCTTCACGGGAGCGTGCGCATGCACCAGCTCAGCCCGTGTGAGTCACCTCTGTCCGCGCTTCCGAGAGCTGGAGCTGTGTATTGACGTCAACCCGCCCGCGCAGATGTCACCGAGGGTTCCCTCCTAGGGGCTGTAGCGAGCCTCGTCGTCGGGCTGGCGCACATGGCGTGCTGGAACGTCGAGTTTCCCAACAGCAACGGCCAGCCGCTCTGGCGGTACTGCAGCCTCGCCGTCGTCGTCCTCCCCATCGTCACCGCCGCGATCATCCTCGGCGCGGCGAAGATACAGCGCACCTGGGTGACCGAGGTGATGAACATGTGTGCGTTGTCGATGATCGTCGTGTACTGCATCGCCCGCCTCGTCCTGCTCATCCTTCTCGGCCACTCCTTCCAGAGCCTGCCTGCCCGTGTGTACGACACGCAGGGCGTATCGTGGCTGTCGCTGATCCCCTTCATTCATTGAGAGTCAATCGCCGTGACACTTCTTGGGACAACTGTAGCTCGATGCCATATGGCACCGCAGCTGGGAGGACTTGATGTACGAGGGCAGTTGCAAGCACCCCCTCTTGACTCGTTTCGTCCCGGTATCTCCTCTTCGCTTGTAACATACTCTATCGAACGCCGATGGACACCCACAAGTCATGGTTGATTCACCACTTGCAGCCTGGTTCACAACCATCACGGCCCGAACGTGCTCCAGGCCCGCAGACACGGCCACGAAGAAGCAGAGCTCCGGCGGAGGAGATGTGCGGTCCCAGGCGAGCTTACATAATACACCATTGGACATCCGACGCCCGACATGTATGGGTTAGAGGAGGTTATGGGTTAGAGGAGGTTATGGGTTAGAGGAGGAATGGTATATAAAGCGCCCGCGGGAACGTTTGACTCAAACAACTAAGCGCCGAAGCACTCTGTTACTACTGACGAGAAAAACATACTGTGTGATTGTCGTCTCCTTCATCGCTCGCTGGGCGTCGGGATGAGTTTGACGTGTGAAGCGTGCGAGCGCGGACTCCGTCTTGCAGGCAGCTGTGTCATCCAACATCAATGAGAAGCGCAAGACAACTGATGCTGCTTGAAGGACTTCTTTGCCCGTTGGGGGCTTCTCGACGGCGAGCTCGCTGATGTCGTCACTAGCACCGCCATTGCCACCTGCATTCTGAGCGACCTGGGACAGCCTCGCAGATTTTCTCCTCAGAGACCTCAGAGAAGACCTTGGTTTCGACTTGCAGGTTGGAGAGGGAATTGATATCCATACAATTGGCGGCATGACCAGGCTGTCAAGTGCTTGTTCAATAGCTTTCTCTGCCTGCGCGGTAGTTATGTAAGCACTCCCTATGGGTTTTGACCCCGTCCATAGCCTGTGAGTTATGGGTTACCTGAGGATTATGGATTTTGCTCCCTTTCCCAACTCGGGGAGGCCAAAATTCTATGGGTTTTCGGGGTTTATGGGTTATCGGAGGCATGGGTTAAGAGGGTGTCGACTGTATTCGCATTCCGTCGTTCCCCACGCACGAGGGTCCCCTGCACCGTTCCTCGTGGAAGCCATAAGCGTAGCGCCGAGCGACCATGTCCAGGATCCAAGGCTCTATACGGGTCCACAACCCACCCGCTCGCTCGTGAGTCCTCCACGACGTTCCCGCGCCCGTCAGGGTCCGACCCCGAACTCATCCCTGCCGACGACGCCGCTCCGAGTCGACGATTCCTGCCGACGTTCTTCGGCCTTCGTTCTTTTCCGACCAGCCCGACGACATTGGTGCTCTCGGGCCCGGCCCCCGGAGTCGTCTCCGCGCGCATCTTGCGATAGCGGGGAGCCTCCGGAGAGGCCGACACCGTAGCTAGTAGCCTGGACATTTCACAGCACACTCCCCCTTGGGCGCTCGCACGCAACCCGGGCGCGCAGCAGCGGACAGCAAAACGCATCGATATCATCGGCGGGGTACAAATACAGTACAAACAGACAGGAGCGGTACAGGTTCATCGCAAGTCGTGGTCATGCAGTAGTACGTACGTATGCAGCAGCAGAGCGAGTAGTGCGGCAAACAGCCAGCCATACAAGTATAATGGTGGTCCGGTCCTCTTCACAGCGCACCCGGAGCGACAGGCGGACTGGAAGAGGCCGGGGGTAAGAGGAGGGGGGGCTGGCGGCATAGTGGTATCCGGGGATCGCCAGCCCCAACGCCAGCGGGCACACTCGGTCGCGCGCGCACCGATCAAACAGGCTCGGGCGTGGCGCGCTTTTCGTCGACGATCCGGACGGACGTGGGGCGCGAGCCCGGCTGCGACTCGTCGTTGTCGCCCTCGACCGTCTCGCCGCGGCCGGCGCCTTCCTCGAACGCGGCCTTGCTCTTCTCGAAGTGCGAGCCGTAGTTCCTGCACGTAATCGTCAGTCCCATTTTACGTAGGCGGAAGAGCGCGGGACGGGGGTGGGTACGCACTCGGGGCCCAGGATAGTGACGATAAGTACGAACGCGGCGACGACGCCGATGAGGATGCCCTGCACGGTCGCGTAGTCGGACACGACCTTGGGCTGGCCGTTCTTGTCGGTGATCGTCGTGTGGAGGTTCGCGGCTCCCGCTGATCAGGGCGTCAGCATTCTGATCTTCCCCCACTCAATTGAGCGGACTACTCACTGGCTTCGATCTGCGCAGAAGCAGAAGAGACCATCTACGATACGCGCGACGCGAGAATCGTCAGTATGCCAGCATGCAACCCACGACAGGCGGCACTCACGTTACCGAGCTGGTAGGCTACACCAGGGAAGGTGGCACGGAAAGCCGGAGGAGAGATCTCTGCAAGCTGGATGGGGATCTATACACATGGGTCACAACGCGTTCAGCATCCCCGAGTACGCGCAGCACCGGAAGATAACACTTACAACGCCCCAAGCACCTTGCACGCCGACCTGGATGAAGAATGCACCGGCGGCAAGACCACCGAAGCTGGTCGGCAGGATCCAGAGGGGGATGAACGCTCCGATAAGGAGAATGAAGATGCTGCGTTGCCCAATCAGTCAGCAGCCGGAGGAAGGATCAGGCATCGACTTACATGATGGTCAGACGGCGGCCAATGTACTGGCTGAGCCAACCGGCAATTGCGCCTCCGCTAAACCGACGAGGGGAGGTGAGTGTACATTCCCTGGCTGAGTTTCATTCATACTCACACAATAGCGCCCTGTATCCGAAGAAGAGGTTAGCCATGCTTCCACAAGTCTGGAACCGAGGCTGTACTCACGCAGTTGCCAATAATAGTCGCGATGGTGGCGTCGTGGCTGGTGAAGAGCTTCGCGTCCGTCAGGTACGTGGGGTAGATATCTTGCGAGCCATGGGACAAGAAGTTGAACCCTGTGATATCACGTCCATATCAGTCTGTCGTCACCGGTGTGCGGCCGAGAATGCGTGTTCTAACACTTACCGGTCATGAGCAGAACGGCGTAGATGCACAGAAGCCAGTGGCGCTTGAGCATCTCCCAAGTCTCGTGGAGGAAGATACGCGTCTTCTGGGAAGTCGAGCCGCCACGGGCACGTTCGGCGGCCTTTGCGCGGAGGAAGACTGCACTCTCCGGGAGGAGGAGGCGGACGAAGGCGGCGAAGGCAGAGATGCCTGCACCGCACCAGAAGAGACTGCGCCAAGTCGTGGACGTCTCGGGCACGAGCGTCAAGTTGATGACGGCAGCGAGCAAGTAGCCGACGGCGTATCCTTGCTGGAGGACGCCGGACGCGAGGCCACGGACCTCGACGGGCAGGTTCTCGAGAGCGGTTGAGGCGGCAAGGCCCCAGATTCCACCCATGGCAATACCGAAGAGTGAACGGACGCCGAGGAACGCCTTGAACGTCTCGACGAAGCCGGAACCGAGCTCGAGGACGGAGATGAGGAGCAAGTTGAAGATGAGAGGCCATTTACGGCCGAAACGGTCAGAGATGATGCCGAAGACGACCTGGGGCGGGTGAGCTGATTGGCGGCGGATGAGGGACCATCGATACTCACAGCGCCGATGGAGCGGAAGAGGAGGGTAAGCGTTATGGCGGTCGTCTGCGAATTCGAGCTCGAGTCATTACCGGTGCGGCGCTGTCAGAGTGGAGAGATACGCACGATGTCATGAGTGCTCCGGCCGAACTGCTCCTGGAGGCGGGTGACACTGAGGGAGACGGAGAAGAAGTCGATGGCGTCGCACGTCCACGCGAGCCAGCTGGGGTTGTGGGCGCATGTGTGCGCGAGGGCCAAGAGGGCACGGTCAGCGATCGGCGTGGCTGGAGCGGGCACGGGCAGGAGAGCCAAGGACGGCCAAGGAATGGAGAAGCACACTCACCCCGACCAGAAATGGCCCCACTGTACCCACGTTAGGGACGCGAGGGCTTCGAGGAGGGGGCGGCCGTCGGCACGCTTCTCGCGACGGGGGACGAGGTTGGTGATGAAGCGGGGGCCATGGCGGTGGGGAGAGGGAGAGGGCGGAGGAGGGAAGGAGAGGGAGAGTGAGCAAAGTCAGCCGTCGAGCACCTGCACTCGTCGACGCTATATATAATGTATGTCGAATCTGATTGAGCACCCGCGCCCAGTGTCCGAAAGCACGGCCGTTCGGTAATCTCCTCCATTCGCTCGCCCGTTCTGATGGACGCCCGCCCCGGGCCCGTCGCGTACCTCGCCAGTGCCAGTGCGGGGTGTGGGGCCCCGGGTCACATTCCGTCACACTTCCCCTCCCCCGCACGGCCGACCGTCGCCCGACTCAGCACGGTCCTCGACCTTTCCGCCACTCCCCGCCGCCCCGTTTGTGTCCGCCGCTCTGCGCACGGCGCCGGAAGGGACGTTCCGGACAGAGCCATTCCCTCCCCAGCCCATCGCACACGACGCGAGCCACCCCACCCTCCGAGCGCCCCGACCGTCAGCCTTTCCGAATTCCCTGACACGCTCTCCGACGGCGCGGAACGCAATCATGCCAGAACGCCGGACAGGACGGTCGACGCCGACGGACGCCGCCGGACGCGCCCCTTCGGCCCATTGCGTTCCTCCCCTCGTCGCCCAGGCGTGACATACTGACGTTCGTCACTCGCAGCGACCACATGCGTTGCGAACGTAAACCCATCTCCGCGTGCATCATGACCAAGGATGACGCGCCCGCACGCCCACTACAAATGTCGACGCTCGCGACATAGCTTGGCTGCTCTCCAAACCCGGCCCGCACGCCGTAATACCACCCCGGGATCGAGACAAGCCCGCCCAGGAGGCGGAAGGGAAAGAGTTCACGTCTGAAACAGTCCCCCGCCCAACAGACAGCTGACCACACAACATCAGATCGCCCGCCTTGGCGTCCAGCTCAAAAAAAAAAACTCTACGGCACTACATCCATGATCCCGCTCTCACCCTCGACAAACCAGGGCACCGACGACGCCGGACGCGGAACTGTGCGCCCCGCAGGCGCGTGCCAGGCACCACCTCCCGCGTCCGCTGCTCTCTGCCGCTGCTAGCACCGTCGCGGACGATCGTCCATACGCGCGCCGCATGCGGCCTCTACGACCGCTTCCCCTTCTTCATGCTCCTCCGCGACTTTTTCTCCGCCCCCTTCCCGTCCGCGTCGTCTGCCTTCCGCTTCGTGCCCGCCTTCGCGGCCTCGGTGCGGACAGACACGAGCGTCGACTTGCCCGCCGCGCCCTCCGCGCCGGCCTTCGCGACCTGCGCCTCCGCCGCGCTCCAGTCCGCCGCGCCGCCGTCGATCGCGTACCTGCACCGTGCGCACCCGCCGTCAGCATTCCGCACCCAATCCCCAACGCATGCCCAAGGGCGACAACATCAAAGAAGCAAGCGCACACACACACACACACATATTCGCCTGCCTCCCGGGCCAAGCCCGCCGAGCCGACCCCGCATCCGGGGCCCCGCGCGAGAAACCCATCACGAACCACGCCCTCCCCCGCACGCGCACGAAGCGCCAAGACCACCCCCGTCCCAACTCTAAACAACCGCAACAGAAAGACCACGGCGGCGGGACGGCATCCCGGGCCAAGCGGCCGTCGTGGCGCGCCCGCGTTTGGGGGCGCGTGGAGCGGGGCGAGGGGGCGCCCGCGACCGCGATGGTGCGACGCGAGACCAGGGACACAAACGCCGACGCACCCGGGTTCCCAAGGCGAGCGCGCCACAAGGCGCGCCCCACTCCTCCCACCCCTCCTCGTCGACCGCACGGCAACGGCGCTCCAGTCCCCAATATTGATCGGTGTACTCACTTGCTGAGATCGAGCGCGTCGATCATCGCGCGCTGCTTCTCGCGCAGCGCCCGCGCCGCCTCGTCGCCCGCCTCGTCGAGCTCATCCTCGAGGCTCGTCTCGAGCGGCTTCCACGCCGCCGCCCCGCCGCCCTCCGCGCCCGCACCCGCGCCCTTGCGCGCGACCGCGGCTGCGGCGCTCGCGTCCGGGATCTCCGCGCTGATCGCCGCCTTCTGCACGTCGAGCAGCTTCTTGCTCAGCTTCTTGATCACCTTCACGAACAGCGCGAGCGCCTGCGACACCGGCAGCTGGAGCTCGGCCTGTGGCGCACGGGGCACATAAACATCAGTTTCAGGCATGTGAGACCGGGGAGGGGGAAAGGCACAAGACCTCGATTTCCTCGATCGTCTTCCGCTGCAGACCGAGCGCGAGCAGGATCGAGCTCTGCACGGCACTGAGACGGACCTCAGCGCCTAACCGCTTCTCAAAGTACAGCTGCCCGACGGTGGGGAGCAGGTCCATGATGACATGGTAATCGAGCTGGTTGTTCGCGTACGAGTCGAGCCGCTTCAGGTCGAACGGCGAGAGCAGGAAGGACAGCTCCGTGGACCCAAGCTCTGCGGTCGTAGACGCAGCTAGGTCAGACTCGCACAAGAATGGGGATAGGGCGGCGGCGGCGGACGCACCTCGCGCGGGATCCTCGTCCAGCTTCTTCACGCCCGCATTCGCGGCCTCGAGCACGCTCAGCGCGGTCACGCTCCCGAACTCGCGGAACTTGAACGAGAGCAGCGAGAGGAACCGCCTCCGGAAGTCTGAAAAGCGGTGCAGCGCCGGTCAGCCTCCCACCCCCCGCCACGGTCCTGAGAGTGCGACGCACCCTTCGCGAACTCTCCCAGCCACTCCAGCTCGCTCTCCGACGACGAGTTGAGGCCGCGTACCATGACGCAGGTGTGCTCGCCCGTGAGCTCGCTCTGCGTCTGCCGCAGATAGAGCGGGACGTACCCCGCCCGCTTCCAGAAGCTGCACAGGACTGCGTATGAGCGACCCGGCCGCCTCAGCTACAGACCGCGAAACGTACCGGAGGAGCTGAGGCGTAAGGCCGTACGAGACGCCGAGGTAATCAAGCGTCTCGGGCTTCCGCTCCGTCAGCCGTTGCAGAAGCGGCGGCATCGCATTCGCAGACCGGACTTTGGGCTCATCCGTCAGCAAGTTCGTCGCCTGCGACCAGCGAAGAATAAGTTACCATTGCCGCACCCAAAACAACATGATGGGAGCAAAGCGACGCACCTCATCAAAGTTTGCCGGGTCTGGGTACGACGGCTCCGCCTGCGGCGCCTCGTCAACGTTGAAGTACTCGCCGCTGAAGTACGCGTTGAGCGCTTGCAGCGCACGCGCGCCGTAGCCCATGTTCGCGTAGTCGGGGTGCGTCGCGATGCGCACGATGCGCGCACCTGAGAGCAGCGCAAACTTGCTTTCCTGGAACTGTTGCGAGATCAGCCAGGGGATCATGTCGCCGCCTGCACGGAAGCCGCGGCTAAGGCCGTCCAGGATCGCCTGCCTGCTGATGTTGCCCTCTAGTGCGACCTGCAGGACGACGAGGGGCTCGGGCAGGTGGGTTTCATCGTCCTTGATGGGCGGAAGGAGGACAAAGAGGTGGTGGGCAGGCGCGTCGGAGAGCAGCTGCAGGTCGTTCGGCTGGTTCTTGTAGTGGCTCGCGACGTACAGCGCCATCATGCGCTGCAGGAACACCTCCGACGCCGGGTGGTAGCTAAACAACGTGTCGCGGCTCACGTAGAACAGCTCGCACTTGCTCGGGTGCGGCGTGCTCATGTGCGTCGCGCGTGGGAGCACCGTTGCATCCAGGCAGAGCAGGCTGTTCAGCCACTTTTCCACCTTGTCCCCCGCGGCGTACCGAATCGGAGTCTCAAGCTTGATCTCACGCAGCGTGCGGGCTTTCGGCGGGGCCTTCGTAAGAGCCTTCTTGGACGAAGACGAGGTGGTGGCTGCATCGTCGGACGGCGCAACGTCCTTGGTGAGGGACGGTCGCGTGCTCTCACGCAGTTGCTGTATGAGCTTGAGCGAGAGAGATCGGCCTGTACCTTCGTAGCCGTTGATGGTGGATGCCATGAAGATGAGGTATGGTCCGATAAGGTTGCGCACAAGCGGGAGGGGGATAGCTGCCGCCTCATCGATGATGAGAAGCTCTGCCTGACCAAGTACGTGGGCATCTTGGGGTTGGATGTACTGTGACAAATAGTCGGTATGCGTCAGCTTAGCAGGACCTATGCACAAGGCGTACCTGGATCGTCTGTCTGTGATTCCGGAAGACGTTTACGCGAACGATGGCCTTATTGAAGTCGGGATTCGTACTTTGCACGATGTCATAGTCAAGGTGCTCCTCGTACCCAAGTACGTCCATGCCCTTGAAGATGAAGTCGAACAGGGTCTTCAAGTTCTCTGGACTAGGACTGGTGACGAAGATGTTCGAGTACCCGTGGGCGAGCGCAGCGGCGATGGCCAAACCGAGAGCAGCGGACTTTCCACGACCACGGGCGGCAGTCAGCGTCACCGTTGAAGAGAGCGTCTTCTCTGCTATCGCGTCGACGAAGGTGAGGATCGCTTGTGCCTGGTCGATTGTCTTCGCGAGTTTGACCAGCTCTCCGATGGGCTTGGTGTCCGCGAGGCTCTCCTTCAGATCCTTCAACTCCGATTCCTCTTTGCTCTTCCCCCTGTCCTCCTCTATGGGCTTGATGTCCTTTCCGCGAGAAATCGGAAGAACGTTGAGCTCGTCATCTAGCACTAGACAGTCTTCACATGACCCCAAGGAGAGGATGAAACGCTCGTTGAAGCGTGCAACGACGGAGTCGTGTGCTGACGTCCGGTACCGGGAATGCACGTCCTGCGCTTTCACGGTCAGGCCGGCGAACTAACACTCGAGCGTAAGTTGGCGCACCATCGTCATAGTGTACAGTTGCCGCAATGACTTCATGGTCTTGAGCATGATGACAACCAGCCCGCCACCTTCCACCGTCTCGATTGTGCGCGCGAGCAAGTTCGGCGTGATGGCTTCAAAGTCTTGCAGCACGCACATGCCAAACGTCTGGCCGAGGATTTTGTGGGACTCCTTGTAGTAGCTGGGGATGGTTGGCGGTCCTTCCGTGGACATTAATGGTGGCCACTCACGTATAGCGGATGTCCGTGACAGTGATGAAGATCTCGAAGGGGTCCTGCTCGTTAGGTTCACGAATGCCACGCTTGATTTCTCTCTTGATCTTGGCTTCCCGCTTTTTTCGATGGCTAGTGTATGGGGGTTATGGGATTTGAAAACAGTGGTAAATAGGGAGGTCATTCGGACGTACGTCGTGAAACCCAGGTCCTTTTTGTAGCACCATAGTACGGATGGGCGCGCAGACACCCGCGCTTGCGAGAGCAGGAAGTGCAGGTTCACAATCTGCAGTTGATTCAGCACTACTCCTTTTCGTGCACTGATACTGTACATACCTGATCCTTGCCCCTGTCTCCGACGAGTACTATGAATGAACGGTGATTCTTTTTGACATTATTGTTGATTAGGATGGGGATGCGAGGGTCGAGTTGTTTGCGCATGAAAGTATTGTACAGGTGCAACAGTGGTCAATAAAGATAGCTTGTATCAGAGATTCGTCGATGAGCAGAGCCAAGAATGAAGATAGCAGCCTGAGCGAGGAGCAAGGGTTCAGGGAGAGGACAGAGAAGAACGCTCTGCCAAGCTCGCCGTCCGACCCAAGCGGCTTCGACGCACGCGAAGTTTTGGCATCGCCACCACGTGGCTGATCACGGACTGCGGCGGCAGCTTCCACTGGGGAGGGGCAATCCCTCGCCCAAATTGCTAGACGCACGTCCGAGCGCCCAGTACCCAAATTTGGTATCAGCGCCTATGATGGCGGCCTGGGAGGCAGATCTGGCCAGCTGCCGAACCTCAAGATATGTCGGCAGGACGGCGAGATCGGCATCATACTGTACATCCGATACGCGAGGCACCGCTGTGGCTGGGGAAGCGGTAAGTCATGGTACACTGTCCTTTGGTGAGATGTACACCGCCAGTCTAGTCGGATAAGATAGTTAGCAATATAGGTGTGGTCTGAGACCATATTGGAAGAGATTGTTCGGACCCGATTGGCAAGAACTAGATCCAGAATGCCACAACGCGAGTTTGATGACACGGGCCCCAAGGTGCAGAAGATTCCGAAGAAGAAGAACCTACCGAGAAAGGCTGAGTGTCACCGCAGTCGAGCGCTACAACGAGGAACCGTCGCCAGAATTGCCCACAGTCGAGAATGTGACAGCAGAGGCAGGGGATCTTAAGACAATGGGGTATAACAGTATATTGGATTGCTGGGATTCCAAGGGCGAGGAGGACTAGCTGCCGGTGGTGGACAGCTGTACCGAGAACTTGGGTATTACTACTCGTGGGTGCCAAAAGTATGGAAACGCGTGATGTCACATGTCACGATAAGCGCTGGAAAGCGTAGCACATGTTTCGAGTAATTTATTTTTTTAACCACAACCACTACCATGGCTCCTGCTGGCACCACTGAACTCTCTCCCACTAAGCATAGTCAGATTGTCGCTCTCTGTAAGGAAGGCCTGACCTATGGTCAGATAGCTGCCCGACTTGGAGTGGCTCGATCAACTTGCTGCAAGATGTTCCAGCACTACAAGGCCCACAAAACCTTTTGCTCTTTTTGCCGCTCTGGACGCCCTTGGGCTCTTACCCTCCACAATAAACAGATCATCATCCATACTATCAGACAGCACTGCTTCTGGTCCTACAAGAAGGTTGGGATGGAGGCAGGAGGGTATACGGAGTCGCAGGTCCGTCAGGTCGCGAGGAAGGCAAGATATCGCCGGTATGTTGCCCATCGCAAGCTCTACCTTTCCATCACAACCAGGCGTAAACGTGTCAGATGGGCACGCCAGAACCTGAAAAGGGACTGGGTGCAAGTCATCTGGACAGATGAGACTGTGCTGCACTTAGGGTAGGTCATCACTCACCGGTATGTTACCCATTGCCAAGGCGAGAGTAATTTGCCAGAGTGCATTGCACCTAGCTTTCAGACAGCCAGCAAAGAGACTGTAATGGTCTGGGACTGCATTGTGCATGGAAGGAAGGGGCCTCTTGTGCGTCTAGACCTGCCCCGATCTGAGCAGAACTCGTCAGAGTCTCGCATCTCACGGGGTCGTGGTGGTTTTGATGTGGAGAGATACGTGGCACAGGTCCTCGAAGGCCCTCTCCTTGCATTCTATACACAGATGCAGGATCAGACGGGTAAGAGGATGCTGGTGGTGGAAGATGGTGCCCCAGCCCATAAGGCGAAGATTACGCAGAAGGCTTGCCAGTGATTAGGGATCAAGCAACTCGAGCACCCTCCAAGTTCCCCCGATTTGAACCCAATTGAGCCACTCTGGTTCAAGCTGAAGAAGCAGGTGCAAGATACCCCTGGTGCCTACAAGTCTCTTGACTCGCTTTGGGAAGCAGCAAAGGTGGCATGGGAGGAGATGCCAGATAAAGTGGTTAGGCAGGAGACATCAAAGATGGGGGCGAGAGTTCGGGAGGTGCTGAAAGTTCATGGGAGGCAAACCAGATTTTGAATGTATCATATAACACACAATTATCCATGCTTCCTAATGCTTATGCTTTGATATGAAGAACTGTTGAAATACATGAAACCGAGCCATAACAAAATGAGCTACCAAAACAGGCAGGTGTTTCCATACTTTTGGCGCCCACGAGTAGTTTTGAGTGATCACAAAGGATGCTTGTTGTCCGGCGCGAGGGCTGTAGTGTTCGCACGGCACGTCGGGACACTCGACGAGGACAAACAAGCTCGTGAACGCAATGAAAGTGAGCATGTACCGTGGTTTGCCCCGCACGAGCACCGACGCGCTGTCGGAGTTCCAATCATTAATGATATGGATCACCTCACGAATGTATCTTATCTACTTGAGCGCGAGGCTGATAATCTATCCAGGCACATCTCCGGCGCTCCTCTTCATCACCTGTTAGGTAAGCAGACATGCCCGTTGGTGGGATTGCCCCTCCCCACTTCCACGATTCACGGACATGGCGCGGGCGACTCTACCGCTGGGACTTGTCTATGAACCTGTGTGGTCAACATTTGTGACGACTATTGTCACGGAGCGCAATTTGTGTGCCCTCGTGATGGCTCAGCAACCCGCTTCACTCCTTATTCAGCCTTCCCAGATGTCAACGACTGAACAATACTTGATTTCATAGTCAAGCATCATCTTCCACTGCAGTATCAATTCATGCAACGCCCGCTGAATTGGATTTATTGACGTGAGTGCCTTACAAGGACGCGTGGCAACGGGATGCCCATTTGCACTGATTCAGTATGACACGGTGGCGAGAACTCAATATCATGCAAAGGGTTCAAAGCTGCCAGTAAGAATCCACAACTGGTAAACTCGCCAGCCCTCGCCAGCCCTCCTCTGATTGTAGGTTTCCGCAATGGGAACTTCTTGCTTGGCCTGGTTCTGCGGCACAAACTCATGGTCTGACGATGGTAGTAGAGTCGGCTGGCAACCTGACAGGTGTGATCCAATGGTAGGGAATAGACCACTCTGCTAACGTGATGTTCATGGTTATCAGGTTTGTGGAGATCAGACCAACGGTCTCACCAACGCAGCCCACAATGCCCTCATCCTCTTTCCATCACCGCATGCCCGACTATATGGATCATGGACATCGTAGTGGGGTACCTGACAGCAGGAACCGTTCGCACGAAATCACCCAGAAACCGCGGCTGTACAAGTCTGATTGTGACACCGTAGCAGAACAAAGTTGGAACCCCAACACCTCTCATCACGATGTGGACAGTGTCTCCATGTCACAGCCAGGTGTCCCTCCTGGCATATTCGGATCCCGATTCCTCGAACATATCAAAGTGAGACTTGAGGACGGAGATTTTACGTCGCTTTCTCCCCTCCTCGCTACCGATGGGCGAGGTACTGCTGATACATGACGCTGCCGCAGTCTTCCTTGCTCATCACCGTTTACAGAAATCACCTCGAACGGGGCATACACCGCGCAACTTTCCGGTAGTACAACAAAAGGGGGAGTTTCCCAACTTCCACATACTGTTGAATTTGCTGCAAAGCACGGAACCATAGCTCCGATGGTATCTGGCATAGACTCAAGAGGCGTCCGTGCATGGATTGGGCCCATCTCACAGTATCCCCCTGTTATTGAGGAGTTGCACTCGACAGCAGCTCCTTCACCAACCAGCACAGTAACCCTGCAGGTGACATCAACTCATCAGAAAATAACCGAAGCCTAGCATGAAACACCCTCAAAATATGCTAGTACATGACAGTATTTGAATGGAGGTGTCCATGGGATCCGGCCCCTTCCGAGGCTGAATGCACCAGATCGACACCAGGTGCCAAGGCCGCTTCCACCCATCCCCTCTGAATCCTCCACACCATGCAACCTAGTATCGCACTATCCAGCAAATAGGCGACAGATTAGACCATTGCCAATTCCACCAATGCTACTGTCTCCTAACTTCACACAACACAACTGCAACACACTCAGGGTAGGAGATAGAGTCACCATGGCTGGCCCACACTCATGTTCAGTTTGTACATTATTTCCATTCTTTTATTGCATGTAGGACTGTGTATCAAGTCTACATAGCAATGCCAGGTTTTAGCAAATCATATATCACATGAGTCTGTGTCACGGTCCATGCCGGACCTCCGGAGCGACCCCGAAGGAGTTCCGTTAGGACTTCCGGACTTTCCATGTTTAGTACGTTCTCGACCTTTCCTTGCGCTGGCGTCATAGAGTTCCTAGTAGAAGTTCTATTCTCTTGGCTTGCGTCAAGGGACCTCGGACCCACCGGAGTTCCGATGTCCGTGACGCAAGCCCCCTTCCTTATATGTTAGGCTCGCTTAGTATATAAGGCGCGCTGGTAGTAGCCTTTGCCTCAGTTCGGATACTTGTTCTTACTCACTGCTCGTTACTCTACACTCTTCGGTACTTACTCGCAATACACCTTCATTCCTCGGACTCCCGCCTCGGACATCCGTCGGACACCTCGGTCTTCCGTCTCGCGTCGGTGACTCTAGTAAGTAGGGGACACCCGACGAGATCGCTCAGGGCGTTACCAATAGTTTCGCCAAGTCCCCACCATCCCCGTGTCGTGGCCGGAACTCCGCCGGTCATTCCTCGGAACCCCGCCTTACCCATCGGTCTGCCCACGGCACGCGTCCTAACAGTGTATCCGAACTCACACTGAGGGTCTCGTCATGTCTACGGAACCCGAAGGCGTTTGGTCCGGATTCTCTGCGCGTCGCATTCGGGTCCCCGTCGGGGATCCGACCACTCCCACACGTCCCGCGGGTTCGCAACCACTTCTCGACGTCTCCACTCAGTCCCCCTTAGCCGAGTCGCACGCCGGAACTCCGGAGACAGCCCCGTCCCGCCTCCCCGGAGCTCCACTACTCGGTTTTCCCCAATCCACACCCACCAACCCGCCTCGTAATCCTTCCAGCAACCCGCGGACGTCTCCCAACAACCCTTTCGTCGCACCGCCTCGGTCGAGCCCACAGCCTGCCGCACCAGCCCCGGAACTCCGCGAATATCCACCTCACCTTCCCGACCCAACTTCCGCACCCCCATCCGACCCCCAACGGGACCTGGCGCAGGCCATGCTGCTACTCGCCCAGACGCTCCGGCTCACCCAGACTACTTCCGCTGCCCACACCGGAACTCCGTCCGCATCATCCGAACGCAGCAATGTTCGGGAGCCCGACCAGTTTGACGGATCGGATCCCACCAAGCTCCGTTCGTTCTTCATGCAGCTGGAACTAGTCTTCAAGGCCCGCCCTAGGACGTTCGATACCGACGAGAAGAAAGTCACCTACGCCATCTCCTACCTCAAGGGTATGGCCCTCGCCTGGTTCGAACCGTACCTCCTGGAGCGCGAGTCCGGAAACCCGCCGGAATTCCTGTACTCCTACGAGGTGTTCCAGGAGGAACTCCGGGTCAACTTCGGCCCTTACGACGTAACTGGACAAGCCAAACACGACCTCGAGAACCTCCGGATGGCGGATAACCAGCGGATCGCGAAGTACATTACCCAGTTTACTCGGCTCGCGACGCAAGTCCGCTGGGGTAGAGCTGCGCTTCGGTACCAGTTCTACAAAGGACTTCCGGCCCGGCTCAAGGATCGGATCTCCGAGGTTGGCAAGCCGGACTCCTTGGAGGAACTCCGCAACCTCGCGCAGTCCCTGGACCATCGGTACTGGGAACGCAAGGCGGAGCAAGCCAGGGAGTCTTCGGGAAGTCACAAGTCGTCAGCAACCCCCGCAAAGACCGCCTCGGAGCCAAGGTCCGGAACTCCGTACAAGTCGTCATCTCCTGCCGCAAGTTCTCCGTCGTCCGCCTCCACCTCCCGGAACCCTCCGACCCCTTCTAAGACCCCAGCCAAGCCAACCTCCAAGCCCTACTCGGACAAGCTGGGCAAGGACGGGAAGCTGACTCCGGAGGAACGGCAGCGCCGGTTCGCGAACAACCTTTGCCTCTTCTGCGGCGGGGCCGGACATGTGTCCGCGGTCTGCCCGAAGAAGTCCGCCTCCCCCGCCAAGGGTCGCGCTGCTCAGACCTCCGAACTCGAGCCGTCGGACCCCCAGTCGGACGTCCAGGAGGACGCCGAGCCGGTGGAGGAGCCAAAAAACTAGACAGCAGTCCTCGGCCTTCCGTGTCAGGCGAGGACTGCGTTGACCCTCCCGGCACGGAACCCCTCTTGGTACTCTGGCTCAACGCGTCCGCTCTTTCCGATCCCCTTTCCCTCCATGTCACCCTGTTCTCCGAGCTCGTTCGTTCGGAATTCCGCGCACTCGTCGACTCCGGGTCTTCGCACTGCTTCGTGGACTCAGCTTTCGTAGAACGCCACGGACTTCCGACGAATCCTGTATCTCCCATCCGCTTACAACTATTTGACGGTTCGTCAAACCATGTCATTTCTCGGACTTCCACCCTGCCCATTCAGTTCTCCTCGGGAGAGGTCATGTCGGTCGAATTCTTCGTAACTCCGCTCGACAAGTCGGTCTCCGCCGTCCTGGGATACAGCTGGCTCTCCGCTTACAATCCCTTGATTGACTGGAAGAAGCGCAGCATCCAATTCCGGACGGTGCCTCCGACGCGTCCTGTACCTTCGGAACCCCTGGCGCCCTCGGCTTCTCTGTCCGGACCTCCGTCCGTTGTGGTCGGAGTTCCCCCGGCAGAGTCGTATTCTACGACCTCTCCCCCCTCGGACCCCTCTTCGGATCCCCTGTCGGACACTCCTTCGGACCTCCCTTCAGAACCCCGGATTACGCTGGTTAACGCCGCCGCCTTTGTGCGTGCGTGCCGGCTGCCCGGGGCTGAGAGTTTCACTCTCAATCTGTCGGCCGTCTCGCTGAACTCTGTGAAGGCACGCAGCTCGTCGGTTGAGGAGGAAGTGCCGGACTTGTCCGGAGTTCCACCGGAGTACCACGAGTTCGCGGACGTCTTCAGCAAGAGGAAGGCGGACACCCTCCCGGAACACCGGCCTTACGACCTCAAGATCACCCTTGAAGAAGGCAAGGTTCCACCTCTCGGCCCGATATACTCGCTGTCCCAGGTGGAGTTGGACACGCTGCGCGGGTATATCGAGGAAAACCTCCGTTCGGGCTTCATTCGGCCGTCCAACTCGCCGTGCGGAGCTCCGGTCCTCTTCGTCAAGAAGAAAGACGGTTCGCTTCGCCTGTGCGTGGACTACCGGGGGCTCAACAAGATCACCCGGAAGGACCGGTACCCGCTACCCCTTGTCTCGGACCTCCTCGACACCCCCGGAAGGCCCGTATCTACACTAAGATCGACCTCCGCCACGCCTATAACCTCGTTCGGATCGCACCTGGCGACGAGTGGAAGACGGCCTTCCGGACCCGGTACGGTTCTTTCGAATGGCTTGTCATGCCCTTCGGACTTTCGAACGCCCCGGCGGCCTTCCAACGCTTCGTCAACGAGGTGTTTGCGGACCTCCTGGATGTGTGCGTCGTGGTGTACCTCGACGATATCCTCATCTACTCGGACTCCGTCGAGGAACACCGGGAGCACGTCCGGGAAGTCCTCCGGAGGCTCCGGAGTCCCAGCTCTTCGCTCGTGCGGACAAATGCGAGTTCCACGCCACGTCCGTCGAGTACCTCGGCTACATCTTGTCGCCCGAAGGCCTGACCATGTCGGAGTCAAAGGTAAAGGCGATCCTCGACTGGCCGGAACCCCGGAAGGTTCGGGACATCCAGTCGTTCCTCGGATTTGCGAACTTCTATCGTCGGTTCATCCACAACTACTCCGAGATCGTCCTTCCCCTAACACGCTTGACGCGCAAGGGAGTTCCGTGGAACTTCGACGAAAAATGCCGGAACTCCTTCAACGCGCTCAAGAAGGCCTTCACATCCGCACCCATCCTGCACCACTGGGAACCCGACCGCTGACGCGCCCAGGGCCTCGCTAGGCCCCGATTTGCCGCTTTAGCGGACTCGCGGTATCCTCGTGGCGGGTGTTACTCGAACCCTCTCGGCCGCGCTGCTCCTTTCGCAAACTCGCGCACCGCCCGCGGATGCACATAGGCCACGGACGGACTTGGGCAGGACAGAGGACGTATCTCCGGCCATCGCGGGCCTAATTCCGGGCGCTCGCGGATTCCAGGCGCGGAGGCGCGGTCCCGTGATAGTGGGACATCGCGACGCGGGCCACGACTCTTCGCGGGCGCGACCCCGCGGCCGCGGAATTTCTGTGTTATTTATTGAAAGACTTAGTTATGGACTCGGCCTGTAAAATACACGGCGAAGCGCCGGGCAATTCAGATTCCCCCTTCCCCCTTCTTGGGATCTCAACACTGAGCTTACACTGCGCCCGCGAACTCCCTGCGACCTGACTGCGAACTGCGACTGCGACCTGCGACTCGCGACTCCGCGAGACTGCGAAATTCAACTCGCGAAACCCGCGACTCTTGCGGTTCCCCCTCGGCCTTTGCCACGTCACCACACTGCGCCTTGCCTCTAGCCAGGGCACCCCGACTCTAACCTCCTCCTGCTTCGCTCCTTTTGCGGTACGCCCGCGCACCCCTCACAGAATCTCGCGACGGCCTCGCCCTACAAAGGCGCTCGGCCCTCTACGTCGGCGGTTGGGTGTTGTTTAGGAGCATCATTTTGGTGACCACCGCAGGGGGTGAGCAACCATCTCACAGTCGGCTTCCTCCTAGCTAGACGGCTGCCGCGCCGTCTCTTTTCGCGATTCCTCCCCGAGCACGTTCCCGCTCGATACAACCGTCCCTTGCAGAAGAATTCATCGTTGGGAAGTTCACCCAGACGTACCGCCAACTCGCGAACTACCTGAATCGCGAACAACTCGCTGCGGTACTCGACCCAGTCCTCGCGCTTCTCGAGCGTAGCCGCGTCCTTGTTGAAGAAGATCCCTCGCGCTGTGACTGGATCCGCGAGACGGCTCTGCGGATAGTAGCCTCGCCAGCGGACCCTCCCTCGCAACAGCAACGACAGCCACCCCTCCCTTCCCCCATCGCGGCGGAGGACTCCTTCTCTTTCTTCTCCACCCCGCTCGCTAGCCCGCGGGTTCCCCACACAAACCTCTCTCCAGTTGACGCGTCTCCCACGCAGAGTACGTTGTCTTCTCCACCGCGTTCAACGCAACCAGAGCCCCCGTTTCGCGCGAACATAGTCCCCCTACAATGGCGGACCGCAATGACGAGCCTCCCCTCGCGCACGCTTACCCTGCGGAGCGACGCCCCACGATGCCAGCTCCGCGACATTCGAGCGCACCTGTCTTCGATCCCGCGCAACCGCGCACCCTCCGGCGCTTCTTCCAAGATCTCGAGACGCTCTTCGACATCGCGGGCATCGAGACCGATGCCGCGAAGAAGCGGTGGGTCACGCGGTACCTCCCCATCGATGACAGCGAGCTCTGCGAGAGTCTGCCCTCCTACACAGCGGGCGACAAGACCTACGAGGACTTCAAGGCAGATATCCTTGCGCTCTACCCGGGCGCGGGCGAAGCGCGCAAATTCTCCGTCGCAGACGTCGAGGCACTCGTCGCGGCCAGAGCGGCCAGCCCCATCACAAACATCGGCGAGCTGTCCAGTTACTACCGCGAGTTCCTCGCGATGACTACCTATCTCATCGGCCGCAACCGCCTCTCAGAGTCGGAGCAGTCTCGCTACTTTATTCGCGGTATTCGGGCGCCACTGCTGGAACAGGTATCGCAACGCCTGCAGCTGAAGAACCCGGACCACTACCCGACGACCCATATCCCGCCAAGGAGGTCTACGACGCGGCCGCGTTTGTGCTCCATGGAACTCTCGCGACACCGGCCGCGAGGTCAGCGACATCGCCCGCGGCAGGAGGCTCCAACCCCGCAACGGTCAAGGTCGAGGATCTAGGGCCGTTACTCCGGCTTTTGGCACAGACTGTGGGCGAAGGGGGCGCTAACCCCCTCGCGAACGCCGCGAACCGCGGACCTCCTCCCCAGCAGAACGCGGCGGGTTTCCAGCAGCGGTTCCAGCCCAACTATCCGCCAGCAGGACAGCGCTACCAGCAGGAGGGCGGAAACTTCTGCCACTACTGCGGGAACCCAGGCTGTCTCATGCGCAACTGCCCCTTCATCGAGGAAGACGTGCGCGCCGGACGTATCTCGCGGGCCCCAGATGGCCGCGTCGTCCTGCCCAACGGCAATTTTGTCCCTCGCTACCTGCCAGGCTTCGAGGGTGTGACAATGCGCGACAGGGTCTACGAGTGGCACCGTCGCTACCCCAACTCTTTGCTCGCACCGCCTCCCGCAGGGCAGGCCGCGCAGATGGTTCTCTCGGTCTCACCGGACTACCCAACGGTGGCCTCGTACCAGTTGGACGCCGCGGACCGCATAGCGCACCTCGAACACGAGATCTTCGCGTTGCGGCAGAGCTTTGGCCGATTTGACGGTGTGGAGATACCGCCCTTCCGCGGCCCTCGCGCGCGACCTCCGTCTCCTCCGCGGCAAAACCGAGGTCGCTCTGCAGACCGCCGTCCTGGTCAGGCCCGCTTCCAGACCCCCTCCTACCCGCGACGCGAACCGAGCCAAGGTCGCGAACAGGCACCGCGATCTCGCGAGCCTTCCGCAGGACCGTCGAGGCCCTCTCAGGCGTTTCCACCTCGCGGCTCCTCCCGAGGACCCCCCGAGCCGAACGCAGCACAGCGTGACGAGCGAGGACCAGGGCGGGTAGTGCAGGACGCTACGGTCAAGACGGCGAACGCGGGCTCTAGCGAGTCGCGTGTGGAGAACCGCTCCCCTACACCGTTCCGGCGGCAGGAGGACCACCCCGCGCCGGCCGGACCCGAGCACCCTTTCGCCAAGGCTCGCGACGCGGTGTACGCGCCTCCGACGGCGCGGAACTTTGCAGCGCCACCGCCAAAGGCCAAAGACGCGGATCGCGAGGGGGCCTACAAGAACCAGGTGCCAATCTACGACCCGAAGATTGCGGAGGCTATCTTCGCGCGTACCATGAAGGCACCGGTCATCACACTGTCCCCCGAGGAGCTCCTCTCTATCTCGCCTGAGCTACGCACGAAGTACCGCGAGGCGGTCACGCCTAAGCGCGTTCCGAACGCGCAGCGGTCTGTGGGCTACGTGGGGTAGACGACTACGCGGAATACCTCGCGGAGGACGTCTCCTGCAGTGGCCAGCCGCTAGAGCCTGGTGGTCTGGTCGTCCCGGACCTATACGAGGCGTACCTGCGTAATGTTGCCCCTTCCGCGGAGCCCGCTCCTCTCAGCGTAGCTCGCGAGTCCCACGCGCTGCGGTCGATCGTGGGCCTGGTTGACAACAAAGAGTACGTCGAAGCGATTGTGGACCCGGGTTGCATGATCATCGCGATGTCCGAGAACGTCTGTCACGCACTAGGGCTGGCGTACGACCCCACGATTCGCCTCAACATGCAGTCCGCGAATGGAGAAGTCGACAAGTCGCTAGGCCTGGTGCGGAATGTGCCCTTTTGCGTCGCGGACATTGTGCTTTACCTCCAGGTCCACGTCATCCGCAACGCCGCGTACGACATGCTACTCGGGCGGCCCTTCGATGTCTTGACCAAGAGTGTGGTGAAGAACTTCGCGAACGAGGAGCAGACCATCACTATCCGCTGCCCGAATACCGGCCAAATCGCAACCATCCCCACCAATCCGCGAGGAAAAGCTCGATTTCGTGACCGACCTCCCCACCTCCCCGCGCGTACCGAGTCTGCTTGACGGCGATAGCGAAGAAATCGCGGTGCTACTAGAATGGGACGGCCGCGTACCGAGCATCTGCGCCTATACCACCGTCTCAGACCAGTCTCTCTCTCTCTCTGCCCTTTATCTCTCTGTCTGCGATTCGATTTCTCCAGCGACCATCTCGAAAAGTTTCCGCAAAAACCTAGAAAGCGAACCGACCCCATTCCTATCTCCTGGCCTCTCTCTCTCTGCCTCTGCTTCTCGATACCCCGCTCGCGCTGAAGCGCGAATATCGCCGGCCCAACCCGGCGAGTTCTATACCCAACCGCGAGCTTCACCTCTCGCGGCGAGCACTCTAGCCTTTCGCGCAGAAGACGGCACGCGGCTACTCTGGCAGTCAGCCGTGGACTCGCGACTCGCGGACGACTCGCTCGCGGAAGCAGCGTACGTGGAGGTGGAGCAGGAAGAGGCAGTCAGCACCTTCATCCAGGCCAAGAAGAAGTACAAGCCCGTCGCACAGAAGGTCCGCGCGGTGCTGGGTACTTGCCCGGAAAAGTTCCGCATCGAGCGCAACATCACGGGCGATCCCCTCGCGAATATGCCGCGACTTACTCCGCGACCCCCTCCGTTCGTCCCGACAGGAAGGTACACCGCGGAACGACAGCTCGCGATGGACCGGGCGCACGGCGGCGACTTCCTCTGGCCAGAGGAACGCAAGCTACTCCACCACTTCATCAGCCTGCATAACGACGCGTTCGCCTGGAGTGACGCGGAGCGTGGCTGCTTCAAGCCCGAGTACTTTCCGCCAGTCGAGTTCCCGGTGCTGCCGCACACACCCTGGGTGGAGAAGAACATCCCTATTCCGCCAGGTCTCTACAAGGAGGTTTGCGCGATGCTCAAGAAGAAGATCGCGGCGGGTGTCTATGAACCCTCCAACTCCTCCTACCGCTCGCGGTGGTTTTGCGTGCTCAAGAAGGACGGCAAGTCGCTGCGCATAGTCCACAGCCTCGAGCCGCTGAACCGCGTAACCATCCAACACTCTGGTGTCCCACCCACTCCCGACTACCTCGCGGAACAGTTTGGCGGTCGACCTTGCGGCGCTATCTTCGATCTCTACGTCGGCTACGATGAGCGGCTCATCGCGGAGTCCTCGCGAGACCTCACAACCTTCCAGACCCCCTTTGGAGCCCTGCGTCACTGTACGCTGCCAATGGGATGGTCGAATTCCGTTCCTATCTTCCATGAGGACGTCACCTATATCCTGCGGTCGGAAATCCCCGAGCTCACCGTCCCCTACATCGACGACGTGCCCTGCAAGGGACCCGAGACCGACTACCGCGACGAGAGCGGAGTGTACCAGACTCTCCGCGAGAACCCTGGCATCCGACGTTTCGTCTGGGAGCACTTCCAGAACATCAATCGCGTTGTGCAGCGGATGAAGTACGCGGGCGGGACCTTCTCAGGCACTAAGTCTATCCTGTGCGCTCGCGAGATTATGGTGGTCGGACACCGCTGCACCCCAGAGGGACGTCTCCCCGACGACTCGCGAGTTTCCGCGATCAAGAACTGGGGGCCTTGCAAGGACCTATCAGAGGTCCGCGCTTTTCTGGGTACGATCGGAGTGTTGCGCATCTTCATCCGCAACTTCGCGAGGCGGGCCAACGCGCTAGTGCATCTCACGCGCAAGGACGTCCCCTTCGAGTTCGGCGAGGCGCAGATCGCGGCGATGGAGGACCTCAAGAAGGCTCTCCTGGAGTCGTCAGCCTTGCGCGCGATCAACTACGAGTCGCCGGCACCAGTCATCCTCGCGGTAGACACGTCTTACATCGCGGTGGGCTACCACCTCTGTCAGTGCGACGAAGAAGACCCGCGGAGACGTTTCTACAACCGCTTCGGGTCCATCACCCTCAACGACCGCGAGGCGCGGTTCTCGCAGCCCAAGCTCGAGCTCTACGGCCTCTTCCGCGCGCTACAGGCAACCAAGCTCTACCTCATCGGAATCCGCAACTTGGTCGTGGAGGTCGACGCGCGGTACATCCGCGGAATGCTGAAGAACCCCGACCTTGCGCCTAGCGCGAGCATCAACCGCTGGATCCTCGCGATACTCACCTTCCACTTCAATCTTGTACACGTCCCAGGCACCTCGCATGGACCGGATGGGCTCTCGCGGCGACCCGCGCAACCCGGAGACGACAGCGAGGAAGACCCAGACGAGTTCGAGGATTGGATAGACCGGATACACGGCTTCCTGCATCACCTGCTTCCGCGGCCTTCTTCTGCCCGACGAGCAACTCGCGACCCTATCCACCTGTTCGCGCTCGCGGATGCGACCGAGGACGGTCACAATCTCAGTGGGGGGAGGATGCGCGAGAAGGAGAGGAGGCGAGTAGCGAGCGCGAACAGCGAGCCAAGGCAAGAGCAAGAGTACGCTTCGCGTCGGAGGACGAGGCGGGTATCCAGGAGCCGGATGGCGAGGTCGAGATGCCGTACTCGGAACACGCGCGGAAGGCGGACAAGCGGCTACAGCAGGTCGCGGAATGGCTGAGGACGCTGCAGCGACCTGAAGGTGTCAAGGAGACCAACTACGCGACCTTCATCAAGTACGCGCAAGGATTCTTCCGCGACGGCGACCGCGTCTGGAAGAAGGATTCGCAGGGAGCACACAAGTTGGTGGTCTGGCGAGGGAAGCGGTTGGACATTCTACGCGCGGCACACGACGAGCTCGGACACCGCGGACGCTACGCTACTCTGCAACACATCGCGGAACGTTTCTGGTGGCCGACGCTCGGCGAAGACGCGACTTGGTACGTGCAGACGTGCCATATTTGCCAGACGCGACAGCACCGCAAGGTCCTCATTCCGCCGGTGGTGGCGAAACCGGGCGGACTCTGCGTTAAGTGGTACATTGACACCATGAAGATGCCCGCCTCGGGCGGATTCAACCTCATCGTCGTCGCGAGGTGCTCGGTTTCCGCGTGGCCTGAGTGGCGGATGCTCCGCGTCGAGAACGACAAAACCCTGGGCGACTTCCTGTTTCAGGATCTGCTCTGCCGGTGGGGTGCAATAGTAGAGCTGGTCACCGACAACGGTTCCGCCTTCCTGAGCGCGGTTCGCGGGCTACAAGAGCGCTTCAACCTCCACCACATCAAGATCAGCCCGTACAACTCAAAGGCGAACGGCATCGCGGAGCGCTCGCACTTCGATACGCGGCAGGTACTCTTCAAGGCAGCAGGCGGCGATCAGCGGAAATGGTCGCGGCACGCGCACTACGCGTTTTGGGCGGAGAGAGTCACAGTCCGCAAGCGCATGGGGTGCTCGCCGTACTTCGCGGTTACGGGCTGCCATCCGGTCTTGCCAATGGATATCGCGGAGTCGACCTACCTCTCGCCGCCACCGGAGGGCCTGATCTCGACCGAGGACCTCCTCGCGCGGCGTGCGCTCGAGCTCCAGAAAAGGCAGGATCAACTCACGAAGCTGAACTCGCGAGTCTACCACGCACGGTTAGAAGTCGCGAGGAAGTTCGAGAGGGACCATGCACACACCATCCGCGACTACGACTTTGAACCAGGAGCACTGGTACTCATGCGGCACACTCAGATCGAGAAGTCGCTGAATCGCAAGATGCGACCTCGCTATACTGGTCCGCTAGTTGTGGTCTCGCGCAACCGCGGGGGTGCCTATGTCCTCTGCGAGCTAGACGGCTCGGTGCTACACCGCGCGATCGCGGCCTTCCGCCTCATCCCCTACCTCGCGCGCAAGTCAATCCGCTGCCCGCGAACTTCGCGGACATCTCGAGCAAGCGGCTCGCGGAACTCACCGAGTCCTTCGACGATGGCACAGACGACCCCGAGCCAGAAGTGGTACAGGATGCGCGCCAGGACGAGGGCGATAGCGACTCGGACAGTAGCGAGTCCGCGGAAGAGTAGCAGACACTCAGTGCACAAGCGCGGACCGCGCCCCTTGCATACCCCATATACTCTACCGTTCCACTCCCCTCCCTTTATCTTACCGCAGATTATAAACACTTAAACCTTCATTTATCACTGTTTTCGCCGGTCTCTATTCCGTTATAATCCCACCTTCGTTTAATTGCACCGCGATCCGCTCAATCCACTCTCTAAGACTCAGGACAAGGACGTGCCTTTCTCGCCTTATGATACAAGTACAGAAAACAGCCCGCGACGTGCTAATTCTTACAGACTCGCGAGACGCACGCGACGCGAAGGGACCAAGAAGACATGACACGCTACAAAACTGAGAAGACCGCCCGCGACTTACCGGCCCGCGACTGTCACAAGCTCGCTACGAACCTCGCGACCCCTGGGCGACGTCCGCGCCCTGCCAGTCGGTCTCGAGGAGGGCCTGCATGCGCCGCGAGGTGACCTCGAAGAGCTCGCGGTACGCGAAGGCGCGGGCAGCGCACCAGTCGCGCTCGAACTTCATCGCATGGTAGGCGACGACGGCCTGGCGCGAGCTGAGAGGCTCCGCGACCTGCTCAACTGGGAGGTCGAAGCGCAGGTGCTTCTCCAGCTCCTCGCGGAAAGTCTGGACCTCCGCGTCAAGGAGGCGCTGCCGCTGCTCAACCGAGAGCGAGACGACGAGGCCAGTGTGCGCCTCGCGGAGGTTGGCGTCCAGAGCCGAGGGCGCAGCCGCGCCGAGGCGCTCCAAGTTCTCGCTGAGGTCCGCAGGGTCGATGCCGCTGAAGGAAGACGAGGACGCGGCGGGCTGGCGGAGACTCGAACGCCGCGGATCGCGCGAGGAGGTTCCAGTCGCGCTGACCGGCGAGTCAATGGGAGCGTCGCGCGAGACCGGGTGGTCGCTGGGGCCCTGTGCCCGGGGGAGCGCGATGAGGATGAGGCGGAACCGCCGAAGATATCGGACACACTCACGGACACGTTGTCCTCTTCTCCAGTGGTAGGCGGCGCATCGTGGGGGCCTTCGTCGACCTCCATGGCGGTGGGCGAGTCGCGAGTGGAGGTCCTCGCGGAAGCCATCCGCGAGCGCGGCGGGATCTAGGGAAGCAGGCGAAGACGTCAGCGGCGATCGCGGAATAAGCGGCACGGGCTTACCACAACACCCGCGAACCAGGAGCTGGTGGAGCGCTGGCTACGCAGCGAGCGTGGCGAGCTTGTGCCCGAGCCCGCGGCAGAGCGCGGTGGGAAGTTCGTGGCGCGGAGTATGTTCTTCGGCGGCAGCGGCGGTCGGGCCTCACCCTCGGACTCTTGCGGGGACTCTTCGGCTGGCGACGACGACTCGGGACGCGGAATGGTCGGCGGGCGCTGGTCGGCGGTTTCGCCACTGCGCGCGGTGACCCCGACGTCCGCGAGGACCTCGTTGGGGATGTCGGAGATCCGGATTCCGCGAGCCATGCACACCTCGTACATGGCCCAGCTGTCGACCCGATCGGCTGCTGCGAAAAAGGCGTCAGTGGGCGGGGGCGGTCGCGAGTAAAAGGGCTTACCGCGCGAGAACCGGTGCTTGTCGTACCAGGCCTCGTAGGAACGCTTGGTGGGCGCCTCCGAGTACCAGCAACCCGCGCGAAGGAAGAAGCACGAGTCGCACTTGGACATGCCCTCGTGCAACACGCACCCCTCCTTCCCGTTGCACTTGAGGCACTGCGGAGGATCGTCAGTACAAGTCGCGAGGGGCGAAAGGAGCCAAACTCACCGTGTGGGTGGGCATCCGGGCGCCCGGCGGATAAGAGACCGGGAACGTCGCGGTGGACCGCGCCCTCTTCCTCACCGGCGGGACGGCAGGAGGAGAGGGCGCCCTGCTTGAGCTGGCGCCACTGGAAGCCTTGGCCTTGCCTTTCCCCTTGGCGGCGGAGCTCGCGGCGGGGGCCTTCGCGGCGGACATCTTGCCGGCGGCGCGCGAGGACGTGCGGGTCGAGGAGGCGCTGGCGGTCGCGCCCGTCTGAGAACGAGTCGCGCGAGCTGGTTTGGGAGGGCTCGGCGGAACTGGAGCGGCGGCGGAGGCGGCCGCGAGCTCGCGGTGGCGCTGGAAGCCCTCGCGGTACAGCGGGTTGGTCCACGGGGTCCCTTCGTCGACTTCGCCGCCGGCGCCATACTGCTCGCCGAGGTGCGCAGTGGCCGCGACGACTTGGTCGACGAAGGCGTCCGCGACGGCGTCGTCGCCGCTGTTGTTGATGAACAAGACCTGTAGCTGGTTGTCAGCGGGCTCGCAGGCGATGGGATCGCTCACGACTCACCACTTGCGCGAGGGCGTCTTTAGCGAACACCTCCCAGTCAGAGGGGTCCGCGAGGTGGCCGGGCTCGGTGGCCATGACGTCGAAGAACCGCTTGCGAGCGGCAGCGCGGGCTTGAGCGGCAGCAGCAGACATGTTGGCAGAGGGAGGCGAGCAGCGAGGAGCAGCAGAGGACAGCGTTTGGGTGGCAGCGCGAGGAGGCCAAAGAGACTTAGGAGAGGAGGCCAGAGCCTAAGAGGCAGCCTCTCCGGGTCAGCAGGACGCCACTGCGAAGTCAGGAAGCGCACTACAAGAGCGGCGATCCCGGGCCCCGCGGACCGCGGCCCCGCGGATCGGCGAAAATGGCGACGGGGCGCCCGCGAAGAACGCGCTGAGCAGTGGAGCGCCCGCGAAGACTGCTCACAAGGGCACGCAGGGGTCCGCCTGCCGTGCGGGGGCCGTCGCGGCGCGTCTGCGCTGGCCGACAGAGAATTCGCGACAGGGCGTAGGGCAAACCGCGGTGTCTTCGCAACCTATCGCCTTGCGAGAACGTCATCTATGTCGCCCGGCACCCCAGACGGTGCGAGAGGAAATCTACGGCCCCGCGCGCCCATTGGGGGCCCTCTCCGTGTGGCCTGGCTGCCCTGCTTCCTTGCTCCATGACGCGGTCCCGTGACGGCGCGAGAGTTCGCAGCGCTCGCGCGGGTGCTCCAAGGCGCGAACAAGGGCCGCGCTTTGATGTAGCGCGTCCGCAGGGCCTTCCCCCCCCACCCTCGCGCCTTTGTGCCGGTTACTCGCGACCTCGCGGTCTGTTATCGCGTCGATTCCAAGACTTGTCTCGCGACTATGACTCTAGAGCGCTACGCTACCCGGCCCCCCCCCCCTCCCCTAATTACCTCGCGCTCCTACAGTGCTCCCCTGACAGCCCTGCGCGCACCGCGCGCCCTCGGTAGTCACTCCGGTGGGAACATCCCGTCCTCAAAGGCGGTGAGCTCCGGCATCCCATACCAAGCGGTCCCTTCGACAGACGCAATGAGGCTCCCCTCCAACTCGGCGGTCTCAGTGGTTGGGGCAGCAGGGGCAGCCTTTAGCGCGCCCAGGTCGCGGCGAGCCTCGCGGATCAGGGCGTCGACCGCGGATGTGGCCTCGTCGGTCCTAGTGCCTTGAAGGACGTACACCGGTCCCGCGCGAGTCAGGGTATAGCGGATGGCTTGTGCGCGAGCGCGGAGTAGTTCAAGACGCGACAGGGCAGCGCGCAGCGTGCGCAGATCGGCTTCGCGGTGGACAGCGAAGAGGCGGCGGCGGAAGTACGGCCGCAGACCATTGTCGACGGTCTGTGCCGCGAGGACGTTCTCTATGCGGCGCACCAGGGCAGCGACACCGCGGTCGCCGCGCGCGATAATGGAGCAGGCTTCCTAGGAGCGCGAGGTCAATACTATGGGCGCGCAGACGAGGGCCACAGGCACTCACCAGGCTGAAGATCACCTCCTTCACGGCCGGGTACCAGTCCGGACGATCATAGGTCTGCGCTTGGCACATCTCCTCCAGGTTCGCGACGCGCTCCTCCAGTTGGTGCATCGCGAGGTGGTGCGCCTCCCTGCGGAGGTCGTTGAGCTCCTCTTCAACGTCGGAGAGGTTGTGCAGGTCAATCGCAGGCATCTCGAAGTCGCGGTGCAACTCCCCCGTTTACAGGGCGGCACTTATACCCCCGCGATTATCGGCAGCATCAGTGATGCCGACTGAGGACAGTCGGGATTTCAGTGGGGGGGAGATGACGCGCCCAGGGCCTCGCTAGGCCCCGATTTGCCGCTTTAGCGGACTCGCGGTATCCTCGTGGCGGGTGTTACTCGAACCTTCTCGGCCGCGCTGCTCCTTTCGCAAACTCGTGCACCGCCCGCGGATGCACATAGGCCACGGACGGACTTGGGCAGGACAGAGGACGTATCTCCGGCCATCGCGGGCCTAATTCCGGGCGCTCGCGGATTCCAGGCGCGGAGGCGCGGTCCCGTGATAGTGGGACATCGCGACGCGGGCCACAACTCTTCGCGGGCGCGACCCCGCGGCCGCGGAATTTCTGTGTTATTTATTGATGGACTTAGTTATGGACTCGGCCTGTAAAATACACGGCGAAGCGCCGGTCAATGCAGATTCCCCCTTCCCCTTCTTGGGATCTCAACACTGAGCTTACACTGCGCCCGCGAACTCCCTGCGACCTTACTGCGAACTGCGACTGCGACTGCGACCTGCGACTCGCGACTCCGCGAGACTGCGAAATTCAACTCGCGAAAACCCGCGACTCTTGCGGTTCCCCCTCGGCCTTTGCCACGTCACCACACTGTGCCTTGCCTCTAGCCAGGGCACCCCGACTCTAACCTCCTCCTGCTTCGCTCCTTTTGCGGTACGCCCGCGCACCCTTCACGGAATCTCGCGACGGCCTCGCCCTACAAAGGCGCTCGGCCCTCTACGTCGGCGGTTGGGTGTTGTTTAGGAGCATCAGCGTCGTTCGGATGTGCTCGGCCTTCAGATATACCGGATCTCCGACGTGGAAATCCGGGGCAGGGAGACGGTGCTTGTCTGCCTGCGCCTGGTAGCGGGCCTGTGCTTCCGCGATCTGCGTCCGGAGGATCGAGTGGAGTTCCTCGAGGTCGACTGCAAACTCCCGGGCCCGGGCAGAGGTGAGGTCGCGTTCCGGGTGTACCGCAAGACCGGGGTGATACCCCTTATTCGTGAAGAACGGAGAGATCCCGGTGGTTGCGTTAGGAGCGTTGTTGTACGCGAATTCTGCCAACGGAAGTAAGCGGGCCCAGTTGTCCTGCTGGTAGTTGCAGTAGATCCGGAGGTACTGCTCCAGGGTCTGGTTCACTCGCTCGGTCTGGCCGTCGCCTTCCGGGTGATATCCGGAGGTGAAGTGTAGGCGCATGTCGAGGGCCTTTCCGAGGGAGCGGAAGAAATGGGAGACGAACTCGGAACCCCGATCGGAGGTGACGTTCGACGGAACTCCGTGCTTGGAGAAGACGTGCATGACGAACAGGTCCGCGAGCTCCGAGGCGGTTAAGGTGTCGTGCGTCGGAATGAAGATAGCTTGTTTGGTGAGACGGTCGACGACGACAAGGATGGCAGTGAAGCCTCCGGAGTTCGGAAGTTGCTCGATGAGGTCCATTGAGACGGAGTTCCACGGACGTTCCGGGATCGGGAGTTGCTTGAGTGTCCCATAGGGAAGGTGCCGAGGGGTCTTTGCGCGGGCGCACTGGGTGCAGGACTTCACGTAGTCCCGGACGTAGATTCGGAGTCCCGGCCATGCATAGTCGCGGAACACCAAGGCCTGTGTCTTGTTCTGGCCCCAGTGTCCGGCAGTCGGGTGGTCGTGGCGAGACCGGAGGACTCGAAGGCGGAGGTTCGAGACGTCCGGCACGTAAATCCGGTCATTGAAACAGAGGAAGCCTTCGTCGTTCCAGGACCAGCGTGAGTCGCCCTTGGTCGCTGCGGCGCGTGCGGCGGAGAGTTCGGGGTGGTGCGAGTCTGCAGCTTGGGCAGCACGGATGTCCGAGCGGAGTTGTTCTTCGTCCAACAGGAAGGTTGCTCGGAGTACTGGTTCCCGGAGGCACGTCGCCCGGAGGGAGGAGGCGAGCTGCTCCTGCGTGAAGACGGGTCGGAAGTTGTGAGGATTGACTACGGAGTAGTCACTGCCCCCCTCCTTTGGGTAGACGTCCCACCGTCGAGTGAGCGCGTCCGGTTTTGCGCCGAGTTTTCCGGGGCGGAAGCGGATGACCAGGTTGAATTGTGACAGGAACTCCGACCAGCGGGCTTGTCGGCGTGTGAGGAGTTTCGTGGTGGAGAAGTACTCGAGGTTCTTGTGGTCCGTCACGACGTCAATCGGGGTTCCGGAACCCTCGAGATAGTGCCGCCAGTTCCGGAAGCACTCAAAGATCGCCAGGAGTTCCTTGTCGTGAGTGTCGTAGTTGAGTTCCGCTCCGGTCAGAGTCCGGGAGTGGAACGCAATGGGATGGAGTTCCCCGGACTCCGTGGTGATGGAGAGGATGCCGGCGATGGCGTAGTCGGACGCGTCGGTTTCGACGGTAAGCGGGCGGTCGGGTTCCCAGTGGTGCAGGATGGGTGCGGATGTGAAGGCCTTCTTGAGCGTGTTGAAGGAGTTCCGGCATTTTTCGTCGAAGTTCCACGGAACTCCCTTGCGCGTCAAGCGTGTTAAGGGAAGGACAATCTCGGAGTAGTTGTGGATGAACCGACGATAGAAGTTCGCAAATCCGAGGAACGACTGGATGTCCCGGACCTTCCGGGGTTCCGGCCAGTCGAGGATCGCCTTTACCTTTGACTCCGACATGGTCAGGCCTTCGGGCGACAAGATGTAGCCGAGATACTCGACGGACGTGGCGTGGAACTCGCATTTGTCCGCACGAGCAAAGAGCTGGGACTTCCGGAGCCTCCGGAGGACTTCCCGGACGTGCTCCCGGTGTTCCTCGACGGAGTCCGAGTAGATGAGGATATCGTCGAGGTACACCACGACGCACACATCCAGGAGGTCCGCAAACACCTCGTTGACGAAGCGTTGGAAGGCCGCCGGGGCGTTCGAAAGTCCGAAGGGCATGACAAGCCATTCAAAAGAACCGTACCGGATCCGGAAGGCCGTCTTCCACTCGTCGCCAGGTGCGATCCGGACGAGGTTATAGGCGTGGCGGAGGTCGATCTTAGTGTAGATACGGGCCTTCCGGGGGGTGTCGAGGAGATCCGATACGAGGGGTAGCGGGTACCGGTCCTTTCGGGTGATCTTGTTGAGCCCCCGGTAGTCCACGCACAGGCGAAGCGAACCGTCTTTCTTCTTGACGAAGAGGACCGGAGCTCCGCACGGCGAGTTGGATGGCCGAATGAAGCCCGAACGGAGGTTTTCCTCGATATACCCGCGCAGCGTGTCCAACTCCACCTGGGACAGCGAGTATATCGGGCCGAGAGGTGGAACCTTGCCTTCTTCAAGGGTGATCTTGAGGTTGTAAGGCCGGTGTTCCGGGAGGGTGTCCGCCTTCCTCTTGCTGAAGACGTCCGCGAACTCGTGGTACTCCGGTGGAACTCCGGACAAGTCCGGCACTTCCTCCTCAACCGACGAGCTGTGTGCCTTCACAGAGTTCAGCGAGACGGCCGACAGATTGAGAGTGAAACTCTCAGCCCCGGGCAGTCGGCACGCACGCACAAAGGCGGCGGCGTTAACCAGCGTAATCCGGGGTTCTGAAGGGAGGTCCGAAGGAGTGTCCGACAGGGGGTCCGAAGAGGGGTCCAAGGGGGGAGAGGTCGTAGAATACGACTCTGCCGGGGGAACTCCGACCACGACGGACGGAGGTCCGGACAGAGAAGCCGAGGGCGCCAGGGGTTCCGAAGGTACAGGACGCGTCGGAGGCACCGTCCGGAATTGGATGCTGCGCTTCTTCCAGTCAATCAAGGGATTGTAAGCGGAGAGCCAGCTGTATCCCAGGACGGCGGAGACCGACTTGTCGAGCGGAGTTACGAAGAATTCGACCGACATGACCTCTCCCGAGGAGAACTGAATGGGCAGGGTGGAAGTCCGAGAAATGACATGGTTTGACGAACCGTCAAATAGTTGTAAGTGGATGGGAGGTACAGGGTTCGTCGGAAGTCCGTGGCGTTCTACAAAAGCCGAGTCCACGAAGCAGTGCGAAGACCCGGAGTCGACGAGCGCGCGGAATTCCGAACGGACAAGCTCGGAGAACAGGGTGACATGAAGGGACAGGGGATCAGAAAGAGCGGACGCGTTGAGCCGGAGTACCAAGAGGGGTTCCGTGCCGGGAGGGTCAACGCAGTCCTCGCCTGACACGGAAGGCCGAGGACTGCTGACTAGTTTTTTGGCTCCTCCACCGGCTCGGCGTCCTCCTGGACGTCCGACTGAAGGTCCGACGGCTCGAGTTCGGAGGTCTGAGCAGCGCGACCTTTGGCGGGGGAGGCAGACTTCTTCGGGCAGACCGCGGACACATGTCCGGCTCCGCCACAGAAGAGGCAAAGGTTGTTTGCGAACCGGCGCTGCCGTTCCTCCTGAGTCAGCTTCCCGTCCTTGCCCAGCTTGTCCGAGTAGGGCTTGGAGGTTGGCTTGGCTGGGGTCTTAGAAGGGGTCGGAGGGTTCCGGGAGGTGGAGGCGGACGATGGAGAACTTGCGGCAGGAGACGATGACTTGTACGGAGTTCCGGATCTTGGCTCCGAGACGGTCTTTGCGGGGGTTGCTGACGACTTGTGACTTCCCGAAGACTCCCTGGCTTGCTCCGCCTTGCGTTCCCAGTACCGATGGTCCAGGGACTGCGCGAGGTTGCGGAGTTCCTCCAAGGAGTCTGGCTTGCCAACCTCGGAGATCCGATCCTTGAGCCGGGCCGGAAGTCCTTTGTAGAACTGATACCGAAGAGCAGCTCTACCCCAGCGGACTTGCGTTGCGAGCCGAGTAAACTGGGTAATGTACTTCGCGATCCGCTGGTTATCCGCCATCCGGAGGTTCTCGAGGTCATGTTTGGCTTGTCCGGTTACGTCGTAAGGGCCGAAGTTAACCCGGAGTTCCTCCTGGAACACCTCGTAGGAGTACAGGAATTCCGGCGGGTTTCCGGGCTCGCGCTCTAGGAGGTACGGTTCGAACCAGGCGAGGGCCATACCCTTGAGGTAGGAGATGGCGTAGGTGACTTTCTTCTCGTCGGTATCGAACGTCCTAGGGTGGGCCTTGAAGACTAGTTCCAGCTGCATGAAGAACGAACGGAGCTTGGTGGGATCCGATCCGTCAAACTGGTCGGGCTCCCGAACATTGCTGCGTTCGGATGATGTGGACGGAGTTCCAATGTGGGCAGCGGAAGAAGTCTGAGTGAACCGGAGCGTCTGGGCGAGCAGCAGCATAGCCTGCGCCAGGTCCCGTTGGGGGTCGGATGGGGGTGCAGAAGTTGGGTCGGGGAGGTGAGGTGGGTATTCGCGGAGTTCCAGGGCTGGTGCGGCAGGCTGCGGGCTCGACCGAGGCGGTGCGACGAAAGGGTTGTTGGGAGACATCCGCGGGTTGCTAGAAGGATTACGAGGTGGGTTGGTGGTTGTGGATTGGGGAAAACCGAGTAGTGGAGCTCCGGGGAGGCGAGACGGAGCTGTCTCCGGAGTTCCAGCGTGTGACTCGGCTAAGGGGGACTGTGTGGAGACGTCGAGAAGTGGTTGCGAACCCGCGGGACGTGTGGGAGTGGTCGGATCCCCGACGGGGACCCAAATGCGACGCGCAGAGAATCCGGACCAAATGCCTTTGGGTTCCGTAGACATGACGAGACCCTCAGTGTGAGTTCGGATACACTGTTAGGACGCGTGCCGTGGGCAGACCGATGGATAAGGCGGGGTTCCGAGGGATGACCGGCGGAGTTCCGGCCACGACACGGGGATGGTGGGGACTTGGCGAAACTATTGGTAACGCCCTGAGCGATCTCGTCGGGTGTCCCCTACTTACTAGAGTTCACCGGCGCGAGACGGAAGACCGGGGTGTCCGACGGATGTCCGAGACGGGAGTCCGAGGAATGAAGGTGTATTGCGAGTAAGTACCGGAGAGCGTAGAGAAACGGAGGGTAATGAGCAGGGAGTAAGAACAAGTATCCGAACTGAGGCAAAGGCTACTACCAGCGCGCCTTATATACTAAGCGAGCCTAACATATAAGGAAGGGGGCTTGCGTCACGGACATCGGAACTCCGGTGGGTCCGAGGTCCCTTGACGCAAGCCAAGAGAACAGAACTTCTACTAGGAACTCTATGACGCCAACGCAAGGAAAGGTCGAGAACGTACTGAACATGGACAGTCCGGAAGTCCTAACGGAACTCCTTCGGGGTCGCTCCGGAGTTCCGGCATGGATCGTGACAGTTACAACGTCGTAGTACCAATGCGGCTCCGCATCGTCCGGCAGTTGGTATACTTGCCGGATGTGCGGCAGGAAGAGGTCCAGTCGTTCTTGTGTCTAGCCCGCTCATTTCTGTAGGTTTTGTGGTACCCGCAATGACTTCACTGCACACGTGAAACTTGAAGAGTAGCGGTTTATGCTCAGGGTAGGCGAGATCATGGATATGCCTATTGAGCATGCAGATAGCGAACCCAAAGTGCGTGATGGTCGAGTGTCTGCCTTTCTGGATGCACTCCCGCTTGTGTTGCGTGCCGATTCCCAATTCCAGGACACGGTCTATGAATTATTGAAGCGGACGACGTGGGTCGACGCGAAACAAGTTCCTTCGGGATTTCAGCCATAGGACTGTAGTACTATGCCCACGCCTTCCGCCACTGGTGCACACATCAGTCGATTCCTGCATGATATTCCGAGATAAACGACTGACCTCCAGGTCGGGGCAGTCCGAGTGTGTCCGGGAGGTCATCGCGGCGACCCCCACAGTCACACTGGAGGTGGCATTTGCCGTGGATGCGATCGACAGAGCGACCATTTGCGCGACGATGGGCTGAGTATAGTGCTGTCCCGACGTAGTCAGCGGTGGTGAACTCGAACACAAGGTCCATGCGCGGGATGTCTGCTCAGGACCGTGGAGCGAGCGAGTTCAGCTTCAATTGTACTGTGCGCGTCATGCAACCGGTTACTGAGTGACGCTGCATGCGACGACTCATGGTGCACTAACCCACATTCGAAACACCCTGCTTCAGTCAGGTCAGCTGCTAGACATGGTGGTCAGTATTTCATGCGCTGACACTACCCCAAAACGAGTTGACCGGGGGCTTTTGCCGCTCTCGGCTGACGTCCCTCTCGGAGCTGATGTCATGAACGGTCACTCGGAGAGCACGACGAGGTTTCAGACGGCAGAATCATGTGCGGTGGCACTGAATTTCTCTAGTATGACATGGCCAATCACCGGCGGCGTAGCAAACACTGATGAAACTATGGATTGCTTGCGCCAGCCGATACATCGCGACGACGTTCGAGATTCCTACGAAGGAGAGGTAGCCGACGGAGATGTATCATCCGAGGAGGGCTGGAATCTCGGAAGCAGCTTGGCTACAGGCCCGAGCACGGACTGTGCGTCGAACGGCACCCAGTCGAACATGCTACAGTTGATGGTGAGCGCGTATTCACCCTGGAGTGGTGCATGACTCACTGAGCTCCATAGCGGTTGAGGTCAAAGTACCAACCCGGCTCGTGTTGGTTCGAGATCTCCTCTCGGAAGACCTGGAGTGCGATTTCCACCTTGCTCTCCCGGAACTGGGCCATCCACTTTGGCGGCGCGGTGGAGTATATGGATAGCAACTTCGATGCGCGCTCGGGGCGTACCACATTCTCAATTGTGAAGAAATTGGCAGTCCACGCGTTCGCCGGAAGCTTGAGCTCTGCAATCTTCTCTTTGAGCTTCTTGTTGAGGTGACGCATAATCTCACTCATGTCACTGAGGGGATAATTGGGTTCCAATGGCGTGTCCTGGCCCGGTGGAGTGTTCTTCTTGCGAAGCGCGAAACCGATAGCTTTTTGTTCGGCTGCCGTCAGGAGAAAGCCATAGTGCAGATACAGGCCCGGCCGCTGGTGCATGCCGCCCAGGAACTTGGTGGCGATATTGTACTCTGTCTGAGTGAGCGGTCGGAGAGCGTGTGCGTATTCCGCGATTGTCTGAACATATCGTGATACTTCCGTCAGCTTCTCATATCGAATGGTCGACAGTTCTGCTCAACATACTCTCATTCTGGCATCGTAGACTGATCTGGGGAGTGAGATCCCCACAGGTAGCTTTGAATAGGGCCCGTAAATGATACCATCATCGGAGGGCATGTCACCATCATCGGAGGGCGCGTTGCTTGAGGATGACATGGTGGTGATGCAGATATCTGCGGTTACGAAGAGTTATTCATGAACGAGCTCGTTTCAGCCCAATGTGTTGTGCTTATGGCGGCAGGGGATGTTGGCCAACAGTGGATGGGAGGAAAGCTCACCTGTTCTGTGAGTGGTTGGGATGACAGCGAGCGTCGATGGTAGACCAGTGACTGGCCTTATATCCCAGAATCTGCGACTGCCACACAAGGCTATCGCATGCGCCGCATGCCAGCGGATGAGGTTGGGGGAGATTGAATTCAAGGGAGGGTACTTTTCGTAATACGCGGCGCTGTGCGCAGCTGGCGCGCACCGGTGCCGCGGGCTCGATTGCGGGAGCGGTACCACGTGCTGGGACGAGTGCCGAGTCCCGCGTGTGACGTCTGGCCCTGGGGCAACATGATTCCGCTCAATAGAGTAATTTTGCAGACGTTGGAATAGGGACCTCGAGGGGCAGAGGGCAGAAGCGTAGACGGAGGATGGGCAGACAGGCGCCCGAGAGGACGCAGCATGTACAGGGATCATCACGACTGCGAGGACCGAGGCAGGTCACCATCTCAGGTCCCTCAATGTGCTGGACCTCCGCCCGGACGCCTCCAATGTTGAAATGACTATGCCTGCCATCTATAAGCCCTACTTGCCAATGGTAAACTCACCACAGCAGCATGTCGAGTGCGACTTTTCCTGAATGCAAAACCACTCTACTGGACGTTGCCAGCGGGCGGTAATGTCAGAACACCAGAACTCCTATGCTGTACAGTAGTACTGGGGGTGGTCTAATACAGTGCTGATCAACAACTCAGCGTTTTCCCATATTTTGTGGGGCAGCAGTCTTGCAAACCGAAGTGTAGACTCTACAGTACTACTTCAAATTCGAACGAACGGAAGAAGTCGTAGGATGGCTGCTTGCTTTACGTGGCATACGTGTCACGACAGCTTGCAGAATGGTGTGAAATGCGACAAATTCGTGATGCGATAGAACACTCACGTTGCCGCAACAGCACGCTACCGGCCGGGAGGGCTGAAAAAAAGCTTGGGAAGCACGACGAGAGTTAATGCATGCAATTTCACGCACTGTGGCACTTGGATTGTTCAGTCCTACATCAGCCGTCGCAGGAGACGTAACGATTACGAACGAATCACTTCAGCTAGCTGGGGCATAATTATGACGATGCTACCACCTGTTCAGAAGACAACTTCCGGTACATCTCCCTGTATGCGCGCAGTGAGCGGGAGATTTTCACAAGCGGGTAGCAGTGCGTACTCACTTGTAAGCTTCGTAGGTTACGAGGTCGTAGTACCAACGCGGCTTTGTATCGTCCGGCAGTTGGTATCCTTGCCGGATGTGTGGCAGGAAGAGGTCTAGTCGTTGTGTCCAGGTCGCACGTTCTCCGAAAGGATCGGAATCCATGTAGGATGCTAGCCCGCTCATTTCTGTAGGTTTTGTGGTACCCGCAACGACTTCACTGCACACGTGAAACTTGAAGAGTAGCGGTTTATGCTCAGGGTAGGCGAGATCATCATGGATATGCCTATTAAGCATGCGGATAGCGAACCCAGAGCGCGTGATGATTGAGTGTCTGCCTTTCTGGATGCACTCCCGCTCACGTTGCATGCCGATTCCCAATTCCAGCACGCGGTCTATGAAGTATTGAAGCGGACGACTTGGGTCGACGCGAAACCGGTAGAAGAGACGATGGCCTCCGTTGGCTTTCGACAAAACGACGCTGAGCTTCCGATAGCTCCGAATCCTTCAATGATTGTGGCATCCTATCCTATCAATGCGGACATTGTCAGCCACGGTAGTATGCACATGCGTTTGACATCCGACCAGTTTCTCGTGTTGCTCCGGCGTCAAGTTGCCACGGGGATGGATCCGGTACATGCGGGCGATGTAGCTGAGCATGATGCTGAGAAGTAACTGGAGATGTACCCTTGCTGAGGCTGAACTTCCTGTATGACTTGAGGTCGGATGTCAGTATGTAGTTGACAGGTCTCGCAACATATGTACGAATCCTGCGGGGCTGTGCACGTGGCAGTAACCGACCGACTCACTGGCACGATGTAGGATCATACCTGGCGACCATGGGTTGGTTTCTCCCCGCCGACGGCGACCTCGAGATGGCGCCTCTCGGAGGACACTGCACCCTGCAATCCGAAGTCTGCAAACGTACACCGGCGCAAATATGGCATTTCTCGTGTCCGCTGGCACACAACTCGGACCCGACCCTTCGACAATATGGTATAAGCACGGAGATACGGAGTGAAATACCATTGCGCGCATACTCCTAGAGATCGCTAGGCCGCATACGACCCAAATGGCGAAGTTTCTCAGAGTATTGTGAGTCTCTGACGCGCTGTTGCAAGCGCATAGGAGTAATCAATGCCTAAAGAAGGTACAATGGAGCCATGCGTGGGTAACACACCAAAGTAAACTTGGCCCCGAGCGCAAGAAGTCCACTATGGGCGTGTGGTCGCATGGGGTCACGAGGTATTTGAGAGCTCACTTGGTTGTAAATTCCCGAGGGTGGACGTGGACAGGCGACAGAGGGAACCAAGCCGACCACTTCGCAGCGTAGGTAAAGAAACGTCGAGAGGACTCAAGAGCAAGGGGCATAGACGATATAACGAAGCCGTCTTGGAGGCGGAAGCGCCAAGCGCATCTCTAAGAGTAGTCCAGTTCACGCCCATGGGAAGGTTGACAGCAGTCTTCATGAGGCAAGGTCCCGATGCTGTGAAGGGAAACTCAAGTGACAGGAGCAGATCTCGACGCGGGGTGCCAATCGTGTGAGGCCTCAACAAGAGCCAGAAAGCCGAGACGACGTTTGAGCGTCGCAGCCGCCCGCGACGATGTGGATCCTAGAGTACAGTTCACGAGCATAGCTGAGACTTCCTGGACGTAATCAAAAGGTGGAATCAACGGTAGTACTGACCGTGTCTCTGCGTGTGCTGATTTGGTTGTGAATTTCAGGTAGCTACATGATGGTCTTGGCTTGGATTGGGGACCAATACGTACGGCGGAGCGCCGAGTCTAGGGTGATTGAGTGAGATGTCTACAAGTACAACATTATCCGAGAGCGTAGATGATTGCGAGGATCGATATGAGAGTCGCGCGAGGGTCTCATCAAGATGAGGATGTCTTCGGGGCTGCCGGAGGCTCAGGAGGGGGAACACCCCATTCTGGGAGGCCCTTTGGTCGTTCGATGCGCTTTGGCTCCCAGTCTTCTGAGGCTACTGAGCTGAGTTTCTGGCGCATGGCGGCGATGGTCAGCAACGCGGATTGTGAACGAAGGCGTGCAAGGGACGAACGAAGTATTCCTCTCGGATGTCGAACTTCTTCTTGTTCTTGTTGAGTCCCAGCTCCTGCTCCTTGCTCATCTATCACAGTCATTAAATAACTGATGAGAGAGCCCAGAAACTGGATGAACGTGGCGAGAGACGTACCGCAGTAACCTTCTGGTTGTGTAGCTCATACCGCGTCTGCGTGAATTGCTGCAAGCCAAATGACGCGCCAACGATGATCAGCACGAATGGAACTCCAAAGAGGGCGGGGTTTTTCCGAAATCTCTGGCTGTACGTCGGCGCGTTCAACGGGTTCGAGGAGAACGTCGGCATCGCGCTGCGGCTGTGGTCGTCGTCCAGTCCAAGTCCGTGCGAGAGGTGGAGGCGCCCGGCAATCCGGAGACGCGGCGGCGGGCGTCTGTGGGCGCGACCGCCACCGCGCGTCGCGGTCGCGTCTCTCAGCGTCCCCCGCGTATGCTCGGTGCTTGCTTGCTGCTCAATGCTCCTCGCGCTTATGTCCACTTGTTCTTGATTACGCCAAGGCTGACAACATGTCCGATGAGCCTGCTGAAAGCGTACCGGGGGATGAAACCGACAGGCTGATGACCGCAAGCCCCGATAGGATGAGTGGGCTCAGTGCAGAGGATCCATCTGCTTCTGCGAATCGGGAGGACAGTCCGCCTCTTGACGATGATGAGGGGGAGACCAGAAGTGATGATGCCGAAGATGTGGGTGAGGACGAGGAAGACGATCATGGCGACGTGGACGAAGAAGAAGAGGACGAGGAGGACGAGGACGAGGAGCCCGCGCTCAAGTATGAACGCCTCGGCGGAATCGCGCACCAGCTGCTACAGAAGGACTCTGCCTCCACGCTTGCATATGCCAATCAAAAGCTGGTAAGTACCTTAGGACTGCTGTGCTGCTGTGGGGCATGACTTGACTCATCGTTCCAGGCACTCGGCACGCATGGAGGCATGCTGCATATCCTTGACCTTTCGGGGCAACACATCAAGTCCTTCACCGGCCACTCGGCCTCTGTGAACGATATCTCTATGGACATTACAGGAGACTTCATTGCCACTGCCTCGATAGATGGTGAGCGTCCGCTGATATGCATAGCCCAACCTACCAAGTTGCAGAGGAACTCATCGTTCTCGCCTGGTAATGCCGTTCTCAGGACAGGTCGTTGTACACTCCTTGTCAGGAGCTGAGGTTCCCTCCTTCAACTTGAAGCGCCCCGTGCGGACGGTAGCCCTCGAGCCGAACTTCGCGAAGAGCAGCACGCGATCGCTCGTCTCAGGCGGCTTGGCTGGGAACCTCATCTTGCACGAGAAGGGATGGCTGGGGTACAAGGAGACGATCCTACACACTGGAGAGGGACCCATATGGCAGGTCCGATGGCGCGACAACCTCATAGCGTGGGCGAATGATCTTGTGCGCCACACTCCCTGCTTGTGCGCAACCCGGAACTGAAATCCCCATCGTACAGGGCGTCAAGATCTACGACACACAATCTCAAACCCGCATAACGTTCATTGAACGCCCAGCTGACAGCCCGCGCGCGGACCTGTTCAAATGTACTCTGCATTGGCAAGACGAGTCCACGCTCCTCATCGGGTGGGCAGACCAGATCAAGGTCGCTCGCATACGCACCCGTCCGCGCAAGTCCGCGTCCGCGTCAAATCTCCCTCCACTCCTGGTTGAAATCACTGCGATCTTCCAACTGGAATGTATGATCTCGGGTATAGTCCCCCACCCACTGTCGTCGCAGTCCTCAGCTGTGCCTACTGCGCAAGTCGACATCGCGGATAAGAAGGCGAACGGGACGGGGTCGATACGTTCGGTCGCATCCAAACCGCCGTCACTCACGGCGTTCCTGGTGCTCGCATATACCCCGCCGGACATGTCGCTGCTGACGGGCAACGAAGCCACCGCGGATCGCGCCGAGCAAGCGCGCAAACAGGCAGAGCGGCCGGAGCTGCGCATCATCTCCCGCGCGGGGGAAGAGCTCGCAGCGGACGCGCTCGGGATCACGAACTACGAGCGGTGGAACTGCAACGACTATGTGCTCGTCGATATCGAGCCGAGCCCGCTCAAAGCGGCCGCACCCGGCGGCGCGGGCGACCGATACTACATCGTGCTCAGCCCGAAGGACCTCGTCGTCGTCAAGCCGCGGGACTGGCGCGACCACGTCGCGTGGCTCGTCGAGCGGCAGCGGTACGAGGAGGCGCTGGAGGTGCTCGAGCGGCGGAGCGACGAGGCAGTGGGCGCCGCGAGTGACGCGGATGCCGTTGACGCAGTGCAGATTGGGCAGCGGTACATCGAGCACCTCGTCGCCGAGGGCGACTTCGCGAAGGCTGCGCGACTGTGCCCGAAGGTGTGCGGGCAGGACACGAAGCGCTGGGAGGACTGGATCTTCGTCTTTGCGCAGAAACATCAGCTGCAGGTGCGTCGTGTCTGGCAGGATCTGTTAGGGTGGGAGATGCTGATCTGAGCGTAGGCTATCATCCCGTTCATTCCCACTGAGTCGCCCACTTTGGGGCCGCTGGTGTATGAGATTGTGCTCACGCACTTCCTTGCCCACGATCGACAGGTGAGGCCAATTGTTACTGGCAGAGGTGCGCGTGCTGACTGTATCCGGTGCAGGCGCTGCTGCAAACCATTAAGACATGGCCGAAGGGTATCTATGATATTGCCGCCGTCATCGTAGCAGTGCAGTCTGAGCTCGACAGAGCACCGTCCTCCTCGTCGATGAAGTCCACCGGGCCCGACACGGTCATTCTGATGGAGTGCCTCGCAGAGCTGTACGTTCGTGAGCCTCATCACATCCCGGTGGCTTGGCTGACCATAGCTGCAGATACACGCTCAATCGCCAGCCAGGCAAGGCGCTCCCGTACTTCTTGCGGCTGCGGCGGCCGAACGTGTTCGACCTCATCCGGGAGAACAACCTCTTCACGGACGTCCAGGACCAGGCGCTGCTCCTCGTCGAGTTCGACCAGGAACTCCGCGAGAAGCGCAAGGAGGCGGGTGAGGACATCGACTCCGACCCGGTTGGCGCTATCACGCTCCTCGTGGACCACATCCACTCAATCCCGGTGAGTGCAGTCGCGCATCGCTGCTGTGTATGTTATCGTTGACCAGAAGGCGGGAAGATTGGTCGTGTGGTCCAGCAGCTGCAGGCGCGCCCGTTCTACTTATACCTGTATCTGGATGCGTTGTTCCACAAGGACCCGCATTTCACATCGGCGTACGCAGACACTCAGGTGGGCCTCAATATGATGATCCACCGGACCACGGGCTGACGGCTGTCGACAGGTCAAGCTATATGCGGAGTACTCGCCGAGAAGACTAGTTGATTTCCTGAGGGCGAGCAACTACTACAACTTGGAGGAGGTGCTTTTGGCTCTAGTCTGCGTTGGAGCTCAAACTCATCAGGAGACCTCGTCAATATATAGGCGTATAACGTGTGTAGGGAGCGCGACCTTGTGCCCGAAATGGTGTTCCTCCTTGGCCGCATGGGTAACAATAAGAAGGCGCTCAACCTCATCATCGAGCGACTGGGCGACGTCAGCAGAGTGAGCTTGACACATCTAGGGGTAGGCTAGATGGCTAACTCCCGTGCTGCAGGCTATCGACTTCGCGAAGGAGCAGCATGATGACGACCTCTGGGAAGACCTGCTGAGATACTCGGAGACAAGACCGCGTGCGTATACATGGCTCCCCAAGGGAGCGTACGACCTGACATGACTGCAGCATTCATTCGCGGTCTGCTCGAGAACGTTGGCGCAGAGATCGACCCCATACGGCTCATCCGACGCATCAAGAACGGGCTAGAGATCCCCGGACTGAAGGGCGCGCTCATCAAGATCCTGCACGACTTCAACCTCCAGGTCTCGCTGCTCGAGGGCTGCGAGACGATCATGAACGGCGACTGCGCCGACCTCGTCCTCAAGCTGCACAGGAACCAGACCAGCGGCTTCTTCCTCAGCGGTCAGCCACAGTCGTTCGCTCAGAACTGCTCTGCGTACTGACTAGCGCGCTTCGCGGCATACAGCGAAGACGCCTTGTCCGATATGCAACAAGCCCATCTCGCAGCCTGCGAATGGCTTCGCGCTACTGTTCTTGTGCCGACACGTCGTGCATTCGCATTGCGTCGACCACGGCGAGGACCTCCCGCACCAGCCCGACCCCACGCTGGTCGGGATGGGAATCGGCGGCCAGCCAGGCCTGAGCGGCAAGATCGCATTGTGAGTTTGTCGGTTTTGAAGGGGTCAGGAGGCTGAGTCTCACTCTCCTACAGTACTGCGATTCTGCGCGCGAAGATCACCCAGGGCTGCCCTGTTTGCCACAAACAGAGCGAAGGAGATCGGACTTGACAAGCTACATATACCCTCACCTGGCCCTCTTTTGGAATCGAGATACCGAATTTTCCACCGTCTGGCACTACACCGAATCAGCGGTGGCCAAGTGACTGTTGAGCTGCTACACGAAGCCCCAACAATTGTGCTCGTTTGCCCAAGCAAGGCATCGTGGTGAGGAGTGAAGCAACGCTACGTCGGGTGCGTCCCTCGCCTTGCATATCGTATGTACGCAGACGCCTCTTCTCCGTCCCACACCACCCGCAACATCTCCGTCTGGCCGACAGCTAGGACCACCGAGACTGTTTCTCGGTGGTGAGGCCTAGCAGTGCTCCTTCAGTCGCCGGCCCGGGTAGGAGTGCATCGGATACTCACAGAAATCCTCGCCCACTGTAGGTCCCCGTGCCGTCGAAGAATACATGCCCGTCCAGGTCTCCGAGGAGCCGTTCGCAAAGCTGTCGGTGGCCCACGGACAGCTGGTACGGGGTCTTCACGCCCACCCGCCAACTGATCGCACCTCTTGGGACGTTCTCATCGCCCGTGATCTTCCACGCGCGCAGCTCCGCTGAGTGGCTGCTCCGCTCAATGTCGATATAGAGGCATTCCGTCCCGTGCGGCCCGTGCGACCCGAGCCACAGTCCTTCCAACATCCCCGGGCTCCAGTCGGCGGACGTCGGGTTTAGGTACGGAGAGGCATGGTGGCGCAGGGGATAGAAACGAGGCGGTGCGGGGCTTATGTCTTCGAAGCCTAGGAACGGGCGGGCGTGGGCTATGCAGCCAAGCTCGCATGACAGTGAGATCGTGGGCGGCTTGCGGTAGGCGGTGGGCGCCGTGTACACTATGGGCACACGCGGGCGGGGAGGGACCTGAGTCGTTTGGTCGACATCCTCTAACTCGATGCACGGGAGCCGGGGGTATCTGCTGTCCTCGACCCACGAATGGGACTCTGCGCTCGGGAGGTCCGGGTGCTGGTATTGCCCTTGGCGGGTTTGGAGGTAGAACCCGCGGGTGCTGGATGAGAACAGCTCGAACCAGGCGCGGTGGCGAGGTGCCCGTTTGTTGCAGCAGCAAATGAAGTCGGGAGGCCCAGACAAGGTCGGCGTTGTGGAGAAGTCGATCTTTGCCAGTCGGATGTATGCGGGTAGCTCTGGCGTTTCTGGGACGTCTAGATCTTCGGGCTGGAGAGATCGGAATCGCAGGAGATCGACGACAATGCCCCCTGGGTTGTCGGCGACGCCAGGATGTAAACCTATCTCGATCACACCCCCAGTATAGGGATGGTCTCCCGCCCACATTCCAAGCATAGGACCGTATGTGTGCAGCAGTCTAGTGTATATGGTGAACCACGATCGACCGCCGAAATATTGGATGTCGCGGAGGCCATATTGACTTGAGAGAAAACGCCAAGAAGCCTCATCGCCCGTAAGCTCATGGAGGGCGCGACAGCTGCTCAGTAGGTGTATGAGATCGCGCGATGGTAGAAGAGTAAATATGTCGAGTAATACGTCGTCTGGGAGATGAGTGATGCCCCGCATAGCGCGACTCGACGGAAGAGCAGGGATGCCCATCGCGACCCGTCGGGGTGTACGAAGCGCACAAGGCTGTGAGGGTGGATGCGGCGTTACTTCAGGTTCTCAAGTTGAGCTAAATGTCGGCGATGATAGAGACACATGCCCCTTATCGGAGCCGGTTCGGAACGTCTAGCCGGTTCAACAAAAGGTCCCCACCGAAGGCGAACACACGATTGTGCGGGTACCTACCTCACATGTCGTAATCTTGCGTGTGGCAAGGCCGGGTATGCGCGAGCAGTGGGTTCTCCGTGAGTTATGATTGACTCGTTCAAGGTATCGCACGACAGTGGGATTCCGTCCACGAGACGAATGCCATAGGAGTCGGACATCAATGCACGGCAAGAGTGGCTCTGGGTTGTAGCGCGTATGTCACAAGAGTAGCATTCGGGCAATCTGAGTAGAGGAAAATTAGCCGGGACCATCGCAGTCAGGAATGAAGCCGAGATCCGACGTACCACGGAAGCGGTATATTCCCGTAAGCTTGGTCACAAGGTAGCACGGATAAGAAGACATACGAATCAAGGGCTTGCCTGCGTAAACATAGTGAGCGTGCGCTCTACAATGGTCGGGCATTACATCAGGCAAATTGCCGCGGCGTGCGAATGGTACAGAGACTCGCAGTAGCGAACCTAAGGCGCGCGATCTTGCTACCATAAGACTCGACCATTTAACAAGGCGCGCAGTCAAGGACATTAGTAGCGACATGCAATGCCCCATATCGTCGCCAAACGCAGTAGATATCGGCGCCGGACCCAGGGCGTACCTTGCAGAAAGGATCCGCATAGTGGGCAACGCATAGTACTGTCCGAGGTTCAGTATTGGTCTTCCATAGGTAAGATCCGCGCTCACCTGAGTTGCTGTGGATAATGACATAGCGCCAGGTCTGCCAAGTCAATCAGAGCGCATACAAGAGCAGTTAGACTCAGGAAATCGCAAAATGAGTCACCGAGACCACAGAGGTCTTGCAAATACCGTATTATCAGCAGCTGCAGAATGGACTTTGCCAAGTGATGGCGAGCCGTCTCAAAAGGAGCTTGTCAGTATATACCAGATGGCGCTGATCCCCATCAGTCGTCGCAAACAGCAGTAGGGAACAGTTTGTGCTAGTTACTGCGGCAAGAATCGATATCATATATGCAGAGGCGGAGGCTCCTCCAGGGTCCACTCTAGCTGTGCGATCTCGCCCTCGTAGAAACACATGAGTTCGTCCTTGTCCGAGCAAAACTTATGAAATCTGATCCGGATATCCTCCGCGGCAGCGGCGGGCCGCTGGTACTTCAGCGCCGTTCCAATGCGACCAGGCGCCATTAGGCGGTTGGTGAGAAACAAGAACCCTTGGCTGCCTCCGAGGACCTGGATGAATGCCACGCCGGAACGGTGCACCCACTGGCAGTGCTTGAAGGGCGAGCGCCTGTATGAGTAGACGACGTCGACTTGGCTCGGGTAGTGGGTGGCCGCCTCGATGTCGAGCACGAAGCCCCACTTGCGGAGTATGGCGGACTCGAAGTAATGGATATCGTGAGCGCCCTCGGGTAGGCGACGGTTGAGCTCGGAGATGATTGGAGGCGCGACCGCTAGGGAGATAGGGAAACAGGACTGGAAAGGATTCTTCTCCCGCACGTCGCAGATCTGGTCGACGTATGCTTCTACCAGCTTCAGGCCGTAGCGCTCGATCGTCCGGCTCCATTGCTGGAGAAGCTCTTCGATGCATCGTGCTGTTGTGCCAATCCAATGGAACTCGAAGTGAAAGCAGGTCCCGGGATTGTGGATGATGTCGTGGTGCAGGACGACAGCCTCAGCCTGATCACTTCGCTGTAAAACGAGTAAGTCAGCTCGATGGCGCACGCAAACTCGCAAAACCATACCTCGCGCGGATCGACGTCAATGATCATACTCTGACTCAACAACAACCGCTTTGCGGGCTTCTTGCCGGACGCCGCCCTAGGCGAGTTGAGTCCTCGGGAACTCGTGTCGTCATGCTTGTTTGGGCGAGAGAACCAGCTTGCTCTCGGCGTGACAGGGATGATATACTCCCCGCGCAATACGTAGAAGTAGTGGCTGCAATTGCACGTCAGCGACGCTCATATCGACAATGGAGCAGAACTCGCCCGTCAAGAAATCCATGCGTTCCTCTGCAATGGTCAAACAAGCCCTGCTCCATCAGCCGAGCGCCCCACTCCGTTGCCTGTTCGCGATTCGAGACGTCCCGGAACTCGCGGACGAGCCAGGAGACGAACTGTGTGCCCGTGAACGAGTTCGCGTACTTCCTCCCATGCCAGCTGTGCTCCTTGATGGGTACACCGTCTTCCTCGCGCATGGCCCGGGCGATGGCGGTGAGCGACATGTCGCTGATGTCCTTCTCGCTCTTGACCTTCTTCCTGAGCGGCCCCGACGCGTGTATCTCGTCGAGCTGCGCAACGATGGACTCGTCCTGAACGCATTGCGCGGGCCCAAGGTCGGTTGGGATAAGCCGTACTGGTGGAGGTGGATTCGGGTCATCCTTGGACTGCCAGCGCGCTTTGGAAAAGCACTCGGCCAGTTTGTCCATCCCGAGCAAGCGGATCTCCTCCTCGTTCAGCTTCTCGCCTGCCGGACCGACGCTCATGTGCGGAGACTCGTCCGTCGGGATGACGACGAAGCGGGTGCGCCAGTATCGCAGCGACTCGCTGAACTGATTCTCATACCCTGCCACCAACATGTCCAACCTACACCTCCGTTAGTGTAGACTCTATCATATCAAGATCTCGACGCACCTGTTCCACCCGTAGTTCTCCATCCCATGCGAGATGAATGACGTCTTGAGCTCGGTGTATCCCTCACCCAACTTCGGCCATATCAAGAACTGGTACTCAAACGGCCGCGTCGGCGGCATCCTGCGCACGTACCGCCGGACTTGTATCGAGTCCCCGCTGTACATAATATGGTGGATCTCGTTGCTCATGCTTAGGTACACCGAGTCCCCTGCGGAGCGCAGCACGTCCGCCGCGCCGACCGGCCGTGCGCCCGCCGCGTCGTCGCCCGCATACGACTTGGTCCGGCGGATCGTGTGCGCCGTCTCCGCCTCACGCGGGCGCGCCGCGCCGGGCTGCTTCGACAGACGGAGGACGAACTGGAAGCCCTGCGCGAGCCGGAGTGCGACCATGCCGCGCATGACCGCGAGTCCCCACGCGCGGCGCACCTCGTCCGGGCGGCCCACGCTGGGCGGGAACTTGACGAGGAAGGAGTGCATCTCGGGCGGGTCGATGACAAAGTCGTATGAGAACACGCCGTACGACGTCTCGAGCTCGTGCGTCGACGGGAAGTGCTCCACCGTGAGCGGGAGGCAGAGCGGGGTCACCATGGCAGGCCACTTGATCTCGTGCTTCGTCAGTGGCCGCGGGAAAGAGTGCTGCCAGCGGCGAGCGAGGGATGCTTGCGCATACGGTACGGTGGCCCGAGGCTTCCACGGGAGCACCTCTACGTTCGCATTGGTCGGAATGAGGGGGAGGTTCGCGACGCTGCTTAGCGTGCCTCTGCGCTTGCTGAGAACATCGTCTCGCGGTGACGTGCCGACGGGCGAATGACGGGTAAGCGAACCGCGATGGGGTGCGACCAGTTCTTCGCCGTCTGCCCGCGTGCGTATGGGGCGCGCGACTGTCCCACCCTTGATCGCCACCGGCTGGGGAGCACGCGAAGATATAATTGACGCAGGCGTAGGTGTGGCTGCGGTGGAACCACCCGAAGGAGATGGGGAGATGGGCGGTGTAGATCCAGTAATACCGGAGGCAGACACCGGCGATGTCTGTGGCTGGCTGATCCCGACACGGAACTGGTTCAGGAGCCATGCGGGAGCGAACTTGGATATCCCAGAGGCGCGCGAGGAACTCGTTCGACGTGAGTGGGCGTCAGGCGTGGTGGTCGCAGTAGACCTTATGCTCTGTTGCGACCGGCTCGATCGAGCGGAGAGGATGGACGCCTGCGAAGGAGAGGTGCTCAGCGCACCTTCAGAAATGGCGACAGAAAGCCTCTGTTCTTTGTCCAGTGCCGCGCTATGGGCGGGAAGGCGTCTGATAGGCGGTTGTGGGCTCTCTTGGATGGGAGATATCCGGGATGTTTCTGACGTCCGCATGGTGGAGGATCGCTTCAGCTCGCTCCCTCGCCACGAAGAGCTAAGTGTCGGCGCGCTACTGTTGGAGGATATCGAGTTTCTTGTCGTGGTATTGGGCTTGGCGTCTTGCGGGGCGGTGAATACGTTCAGGTCGAAATCGTCTGCGTCTTCGGGCGATATGAGGGTAGGTTGACTTTCCACTATTGACGGGTCACGATCCGGGAGATCCTCAATGCACTCTGCCGAGAGCGCCAGATGGTAGGGTTCGGGGAGATACGGAATCACGATGCTAGAGAGCACGTCGTGGTCCAGCAATCCAAGCATCTCTATCTCGTGCATCTTCGCCCGCGCGACGAACCTGTACATTCGACATCAGTCATAGACCAGGCGTGCCAACGGAAATGCTCACCTATCCTTGCGGAAGGGCAGGTCCATCTGCCTATCCCAGAAGGATATCGTCATCCAAAAAGGTTCCCACCACAAGGTCTTCAGTTCACGCGTGCCACCCAAGCTATCACCGCTCGCATCGCTGTCCCCGCCCCAGAGCGGATCAAGCGCGCGAGGGCCGACCTTGCCCATGTCCCGCAGCTCGGGCTCGACACCCTTGAAGCAGAAGATCGGAGCCTGGTGCAAAGGCGGCTTCGCCAAGGACACCAGATGTATGGGGAACCCCTGGTCCAACATTCGTGTTGTAGTCAACCGCAGCAGCTGCTTCGAGACGCGGAAGTACCCTGTGCCAGGGGTGATCACAATCGTGGACGAGCCGGTGTACGTTAGCGACCGGTCGATGTAGTGCGTCTCTGATGGGTTTAACGCAAGGTTGAGAGCCTCAAGTAGCGGACCGTCGTGAGCGTATGAGATCTGGCCCACTAGCCGGACGTGGTCCGGCGCCTCGGGCCCGTTGGGCGAGGTCATGCTTGCGCGGTGGTAGTGGTGCGCGAGGAGGATATCGCGCTGGAAGGCCCAGAACGAGTCTTTCAAGCTCACGAGGGTAGGCTTCCAGTCGTACAGGACCTCAAGGTCGGTGATGACCTTGAAGAAGTCCTTGTACCACCGCCCGTCATTGTCGCGACGGAGAGGGCCCGCTGCATAGTCAACTTCCGAGTGGTCGTAGTAAACTCGCGAGATGAGGACGATCGTCACGATGTGGTTCGTGGTCGATTCGCTCCACTTGGCGAAGAGTGCCGGGAGGAAGGAGTGCACGATCTTCTCGTTGTAGCGCTCCCCGTCTCCGGCGAACTCCCAGAGTTCCCGGCAGACTTGGATCAGGATTGTCACTTTGGCTGAGAGCGACCGATAGATCACCTTCGTGGAAGGTGTGACATAAGCCGCGGATACCTGCACATGTTGAGCATGTATGCGCGTCGAGTCTTGAGAGCAAGCACCTTCTTTCCGTCGACGAACAGTCCATGCACTTTGGCGGCGATGACGCCTATGAAGAACACATGTTGATCAACATACAGGCATTGTCCAACTTGGTCACGGGCAAGCCGCCACATGTCGTTACGCCCTAGATACTGGTCTTGGAAGACAAATTCAACGTAGTCTGCAGAGAACTTGTCCTTCTCTACCTGACAACACGTCAGTCATCAACAGTTTGGGCAGTGACACATGCTCACCTTGGTTAGCGTGACCTCACCCGAATTCCTCAATCCAAATTTCTCCAGCACAGGGCGGGGAAGAGACAGCTTGCGAAAGCTCTTTCAAGGCGATGCGCTAGATTTGTTGATCTGAGATGCTCACCTGAAGCTGATGCTTCAACGAGGAGTCTTCTGGAGGGACAACGAACAGAAAGCCGGGGGCACATTCAGGCAGGGGAGACGCGATACAGATCAAGTCACCCTCCGCGACACCAGGCCAATGTTTATGGTTGAGCTTGGCTGCCCCGCTGGCGCCATCGTTTACCCACACAGTCAAATTCCGCGAGTCTCCAACTTTGAGAGGTACAGCTGGAGATGGCGAGACAACGGAAGACGCAGCGGCGGGTGAGGAGTAGCCTCCAAATATGGACTGCACAGTATTGGACCGCTTCCGGCCTCCAGAAGGAGCGAGAGACTCCGCGCGCGACATAAGATCAGGTAGTCAAGCTCAGTGCAAACTCGCAGGTCTCAGGGTGACGCGAGGCGAAAAGGTCGTACGCGTCAAGTACTGTGGACGTTCCTCGAGCAATCTGAAGAAGGAAGAGGGCCCAAGGAAAGAGATCACAGGGTAGGATGCGAGAAGCAGGAGCCAGATCCGAGGAGCAGCAGAAACGAGCAACACCAAGAGATGAGGAGGAGGAAGAGGAGGAGGGGCTTGTGGAGGGGCTTTGATTCCTCCCGAAGAGGAACTATGGTCCGCGTCCAACGCTTGTCCGAGTCGATGGTAATGTCAACGGTGTGGCTGTGTATTTCGAACTCAGATGCAAGTCCGCCTGCGCTTCGTCGCTCGAAGTGACCATGTTAAGAGAACTGTTGCAGCATTGGATCTTCTCCTTGTCAGCCGATTCAGATAACTTGCCGCTTTCAGAGCGCTCAGGAGGTTATAACTAGGTGAGCTCGCCGACTTGTCTCGAGTCGCATACCACTGAGGAGAGATTGCTGTGACGGAGACCTGATGATACCCAGAGTTCAGGCGATACTTGTCCGATAGCTACCTACAACATACAACGGACACATCCAGACCACGTCCGCACACGGTCAGTACAGCACCTTGCTCAACCGCTGCACAGCGTTCAAGAGGATGTCGCCCTGGCGGATGACGGTTTCGTACTGCGCGTTCTTGAGTGACGGCCGGTTCGTCTCCACCACGCCGTTCACCTTGTCAATCGTACAGTGCAGGCGGCCCGACGTGATGAACCGCAAGAGTTCGCTTGAGGTCCGATGTGTTAGAGTTGAGCAAACTGACGAATGGCGAGCAGAAGGCGCACCTGTCTACAAATTCCACGCCGACGCACATCCATACACGTTCACGAAATGTAGGCGGCGTGAGAATTCGCATGAGCAGCATGCCAGTGCGGCAGTCACTTGGCAGCATGTACGTACTAGGCGCGCCACGGTTACGGTCTACGACCGCCCGAGTACGGGAGGGGAGTCCAGCACCGCCATAGCTGCGCCAACATAAACTACTCCGATTTGTTGCGTGAGAAGAACAGGTTATTGGCACTACCTACATGTGCACGCGGTCCTCGAGTCCGGGTACAGCCTCACGCCTCAACGCCTCAACGCCTCAACGCCTGCAGTTCAATTCATATGAATCGCTCCGCGGGACCACTGGCGTAACGTAATGTACCTGGGATTGAGAGAAAGGCGGAGGAAGTGCCGCTGCGGCCACTCGCTCAGGTCTCGCCCGTGCGAGGCGACTCGGGTGGCGGACAAGACACACCATTCACTGTAGAACACTGGCATCAGCCGCAAGGCCTGCGCCCGCACCATCACCATTCAATTGCAGTACAGACCCTGACGTTGTCACTGTCATCTATTTGTATTCAAGTCGACACGTGTATGTTGGACACGTAGCCCGTTATATAAGCGAGTGTGGGCTTATGAGAGCTCGTCCTCATTCTACCTTCTCCCCCCAACAATGCTGTAACTCTCCAACGCTGTAACACTCTGATTCGTAGCTGAAAGGCACCGGTTACTGCTCGACCATGATCGAAGCTCAACGTGCCAGTCTCCGTACCATTTCACTTGTGGGTGGATCATAATCCCGTTGACATCGTAGATGCAGGAGGCTGACAGCTCGGGCGATTGTTCAGGAAAGGATGCTCTTACCTTGGAAGGATTCAGAACTACTGGAGGCACACCGCTGGCCATCCACATACAACGGTGGTCATCTTCTCACCTATGGCTTCCGTGTCAACCCAGCTCGTCCACTGCAATACTTCATAGACCGCCTCCTCCAACTCGAGCTCGGAACGGAAGAAGAAAGGGAATACTTGCGAACCCCCGATGAGGACTTCCCGAGGCGCGCCGGAATAGCCATTTCCATGCTCGACGACCATATGTACGATCTCGCATACGGTCCCAGAGGTCCAATGGATTGGACGTGTAGCTTGCGTTTTGGCGCGATCACGGATGAGAACCCCAAGGATATCAGTATAATCTACCTCTACAAGAACAATGATGCCCCCAAGAGGCGCACCTGGTGGACGGAAGGACGGAAGGCGCTTCTCACCCCATTCATCCGGCAAGTGTTCGAGCTGCCGGATGATGCGGAGCTGCTTTGGTACTACGATAGCATGTGCTACGCACGTTTCAAGTGAGTAATGTCCACCAAGAACATGTCACGATTGACCGCCTAACGCGCATCATGACCAACAGGAAGCAATACGGATCTGAACTGTGATGAGTCACATTGAGCGGTCCTCGAACGAACAATGTGTAGGGATTTGTGTTCGCGAATGTCCTGTGCATCGTAACGGGAGTAGTCATTGCGGCATGTGTATCGAATCATACAGGTATCCCGAACGTCGTCGCGATGTATCAGCTCGTGCAAGCGATCCATAGTTTCACTAGTGTTTGCTACGCCGCCGGTGATTAATCATATCGTACTAGAGAAATCCAGTGTCACTGCTCATGATTCTGCCATCTCAAACCTCGTCGTGCTCTCCAAATGACCGTTCATGACCTCAGCTCTGAGAGGAACGTCAGCCGAGGGCGGCAAGAGCCCCCGGTCGACTCCCTATGAGATAGTGTCAGCGCATGTGGATACTGAGCATGGTGTCTAGAACCTGATCACGACCTGGCTGTAGCAGGGTGTTTATAACGTAGCTTAGTGCACCATGAGTCGTCGCATGCAGCGTCACTCAGTAACCGGTGGCATGACGCGCACAGTATCATGCAGGAATCGACTGATGTGTGCACCAGTGGCGGAAGGCGTGGGCACAGTACTACAGTCCTATGGCTGAAATCCCGCAGGAACTTGCTGTCGGCGTAGAGTCGATGCAGGTCATCATGGATGCTGAGACTGAACCGCTTCTTCCCTACGGCATCCCCGTGCGGGAGTGTGAACTGGTGGACTACAAAGACCGCTCACAGCACACGACATCTGTGACAGGAAGGCGAATGAGAACAGAGCAGCAGAAGAACCAGTACGTTCGAGGTGCGCGAACGCACAACCATGCCACAGCGGTCAACGCCGAGTATGTCCACAGCTCGTCACGACCTTCGCGGGCAAAGTGGGGGACCAAAGTGGTCACGAAATCCGGCATGGGCGTTGAGAGAGAGCGTCTCGCGCATTGACCCAGAGTTCAAGCGATACTTGTCCGATAGCTACCTACAACATACAACGGACATATCCAGACCACGTCCGTACATGGTCAGTACAGCACCTTGCTCAACCGCTGCACAGCGTTCAGGAGGATGTCGCCCTGGCGGATGACGGTCTCGTACTGCGCGTTCTTGAGTGACGGCCGGTTCGTCTCCACCACGCCGTTCACCTTGTCGATCGTACAGTGCAGGCGGCCCGACGCGATGAACCGCGAGAGTTCGCTTGAGGTCCGATGTGTTAGATTTGAGCAAACTGACGAATGGCGAGCAGAAGGCGCACCTGTCTACGAATTCCACGCTGACGCCGAACGAACGCGCGAGACTGTCGAGTGTTAGGCTCCGGTACGACTCGAGCAATTGGTTGTATGCGGAGATGCGCATTTCGCGGACGTAGTAGCGTGTGTGTGGCGAGAGGAGACGATTGGGCTTCAGGTGTGTTTGCTCAGTCGCAGCTGTGGACAAGGTGCAGCAGGTCAGCTCAGCCGCCGGAGCACGCAGAGGACAGAAGACCGACCGAGAGCGAGGAAGAACTTGTCATAATGCGAGTCGTATAGATTCTTCATGAGGTCGGACAGAACAGGGAGTTCGGGGAGCACTTGAATGACTTCGGGCGCGGAGATGAGCTAGTGGTAGATCGAGTTAGTTCTGATTCCGTGAGCTGCTGCACTAGGCTACACAAACCTTCTTCTTGAGGTCGGAACGGTTAAGGGTGAGGACGTTGGAGATGATGGTGGACGCGACAAAGTCGTTGTATGAGATGAGCTCCGTTGCGGTGAATGTTGAGAGCGCGTCGAGCAGCAGCTCGCCTCCGCGCTTGAATTGCCGGATTGAGAGCAGGTGGAGGCCGCGATAGGCCTTCAGTCTGTTTCTCCGGTCCCAGTCACCACCCTTGTCGACCATTCAACGCGAGTTTCTGCGCCTCCACGGCCTTGTCCTTGTCTCCGATGCGCGTGAGGTACAGTAGTTCGCGCGCGGGCGGTGCGCGTCCGCGATGTCCATCTCCCCCTCGGTCTTCTTGGCCTCTTCTAGTCGCTCGTCAATCTTGTCGAGCTCCTCCTTGTTCTCCTTCTCGATACGCGCGAGCAAGGATTCATCCAGGTCGAGGGCGTTGGTGGTGGTGACTATCCCGCAGTACGGAGCCATGTCTGCGAGCAGGAGTTCAGTTTCAACATCACAGCTCAAATTGTGTAACATACGGTCGGCATGGATGCCCTCGAGCAGCTCCTTGCGCGCATTCTGATGCAAGTGCTCGAGGGAGGGCGTGGAGAGGACAAAGTAGTTCTGCGCGAGCGCAAGGTTCGGAATGGGGAGCACAGCGTCGTCAGACATGAATTCACGTCCACAGTTTTCGGTTTCAGAGATATAAAAGGCACAGCGAGCAGGACGACACGAACAGCGAGGACGGTGGGGATCGAGGTGAGGGTGGCGAGGTGCGGGCGGGCGCAGGCGACGCGTCAGTACCGCGAAGATTCCCACGCTTCGCGACGCGTCACCTTCGCGCCCGTCCTCGTCCTCCTCGCCTGTCTTCAATCTTGTCCACGTTCCTGCTCCTTCGTCCGCTTGCGCTCGCGTCTTGATCGTTGCTCGTCGTTGTCTGATAGCTCTGCGGACACTATGCCATCAAAGGAGGAACTCTTGAAAGAGGCGGGCTCGTCCTCCGACCCCGCACGCGCCGAGGCGCTGTACAAGGAGATCCTCGGTACGTCCTGCTTGCGCCTTGCTTCACGCACGTCGTTGAACGCTTCTGCAGCATCCTCAGTCAGCGAACATGCGTCTACAGAAGCACGGGAAGCGGAGCTTCTCCGGCAGGAATCCGCCCTCATCAAGCTCGGGGAGCTATACCGGGACCATAAGTGCGTGGCTGTATTGACGGCCACCAACGAGATACTGTCAGGAACGCGCAAGGCGTTGCGGATGTGATCAAATTGTCAAGGAGTTGTGTCTATTTGATTGCGAAGGCGAAGACGGCCTAGCTCAGTACGATTCGTTCCGCGTCGAACTCACCTGTTTGCCCTCACTAACGTTTCGCAGTCCGTACGCTCCTCGACCGCTTCAACACTATTCCAGACAGTCAGAACATTCAAATCGAAGTCCTCCGCAATAAGATTGAGTGGGGGCAAAGCGCGAGAAGCGGATGTTCGTCAAGCATAGTCTGGAAACGCGTCGAGAACCTCAATCCAGCAGAATAGAAATGGCGGGACCAGTACACAGCAGAGCCGACTGCTGCGAACGTGGAGGCCGCAGGTCCGCCGGATTCTCGGTAATACTGTTGAAACCACCTCATGACGTCCAGGAAGCTTTAGCTGTGCTCATGAACTGGACTCTAGGACCCACATCGTCGCGGGCGGCTGCGACGCTCAGACGTCGCCTCGGCTTTCTGGCTCTTGTTGAGGCCTCACACGACTGGCACCCCGCGTCGAGATCCGCTCCTGTCACTTGAGTTTTCCTTCACCTACAATACCTCGCGCATGCGACCACACACCCATTGCGCTCAGGGTCAAGTTTACTTTGGTGTGTCACCCACGCATAGCTACACTGTACTTTCTTTAGGCATCAATCACTATGCGCTTGCAACAGCGCGTCAAAGAGAGTCACGATACTCCAAGAAAGTTTCGCTATTTAAGGTCGTATGCGGCCTAGCGATCTCTCGGAGCGCAACGGTATTTCACTCCGTATCTCTGTGCTTGTGCCACATTGTCGAAAGGTCAGGTCCGAGTTGTGTGTCAGCGGATACGGGAAATGCCATATTTGCGCCGGTGTACGTTTGCAGACATCAGATTTCAGGTTGCAGTGTCCTTCGAAGGCGCGATCTCAAGGTCGCTCTCGGCTGGGAGAAACCACCCCAACCGTGGACGGCCGCTACGCATATTCATCATGCATCGTACCAGTAAGCCTGTCGGTTACTGCCACGTGCGCAGGCCCACAGAATATGTGTATATGTTGCGAAACTTGCCAACTACATACGAAAATCCGCCCTCAAGTCACACAGGAAGTTCAGCCTCAGCAAGAGTACAGCTCCAGTCACTTCTCAGCATTATGCTCAGTTACCTCGCCCGCACGTACCCGATCTATCCCTGTTGCTCGAGCAACACGAAGCGTTGGTGGGATGTCAAATGCATGTGCATACTACCGCGGATGACAATGTCCCGCATTGATAGGATAGGATGCTACAACCATTGAAGGATGCGGAGCTATCGGCAGTGCAGTGTCGTTTTGTCGAAAGCCAACGGAGGCCATCGTCTCTTCTACGGGTTTCGCGCAGACCCAAGTCGTCCGCTTCAATACTTCATAGACCGCACCCTGGAATTGGGAATCGGCATGCAACGTGAGCGGGAGTGCATCCAGAAAGGCAGACACTCAATCACCACGCGCTCTGGGTTCGCTATCCGCATGCTCAATAGGCATATCCATGATCTCGTCTACCCTGAGCATAAACCGCTACTCTTCAAGGTTCATGTGTTCAGCGAAGTCGTCGCGGGTACCACAAACCCTACAAAGATGAGCGGGCTAGCATTCTATACGAACTCCAATCCGTTCGGAGAACGTGCAACCTGGACGCAAGAACGACTAGACCTCTTCCTGCCACACATCCGGTAAGTATACCAACTGCCGACGATACAGAGCCACGTTGGTACTACGACGTCGTAACCTACGGAGCTTAAAAGTGAGTACGCACTGCTACCCACATGTGAAGATCTCCCGCTCAATGCGCGCATACAGGGAGATGTACCGGAGGTCGTCTTCTGAACAGCTGGTAGCACCGTCATGATAATGCCCCCGCTAGCTGAAGTGATTCGTTCGCATTCGTTACATCTGTTGCAACGGCTGATGTAGGACTGAACAATCCAAGTGCCACATTGCATGAAAATGCATGCCTTGACTCTCGTCGTGCTTCCCAAGCGTTCAATCGAGCCCTCCCGGCCGGTAGCGCATTGTTGCGGCAACGTGAGTGTTCTATCGCATCACGAATTTGTCGCGTCTCACGTCATTCGGGAAGCAGCCGTCCTACGACTTCTTCCGTTGGTTCGAATTTGAGGCGCTAGTACTGTAGAGTCTACACTTCGGTGCTGTGGGGAGGGGCAATCCCTCGCCCAAATTGCTAGACGCGCGTCCGAGCGCCCAGTACCCAAATTTGGTATCGGCGCTGATGATGGCGGCCTGGGAGGCAGATCTGGCCAGCTGCCGAACCTTAAGATATGTCGGCAGGACGGCGAGATCGGCATCGTACGGTACATCCGATACGCGAGGCACAGCTGTGGCTGGGGAAGCAGTAAATCATGGTACACTGTCCTTTGGTGAGATGTACGCCGCCAGCCTAGTTGGATAAGATAGTTAGCAATATAGGTGTGGTATGAGACCATATTGGAAGAGGTTGTTCGGAACCGATTGGCAAGAAATAGGTCCAGAATGCCACAACGCGAGTTTTGTAACACGGGCCCCAAGGTGCAAAAAAGATTCCGAAGAAGAACCTACCGAGAAAGGCTGAGTGTCGCCGCAGTCGAGCGCTACAACGAGGAACCGTTGCCAGAATTGCCCACAGTCGAAAATGTGACAGCAGAGGCAAAGGATCTCAAGGCAATGGGGTATGACAGCATATTGGATTGCTGGGATTCCAAGGGCGAGGACTAGCTGCCGGTGGTGGACAGCTGTACCGAGAACTTGGGTTTTACTAGTTTTGAGTGATCACAAAGGCTGCTTGTCGTCCGGCGCGAGCGCTGTAGTGTTCGCACGGCGCGTCGGGACACTTGACGAGGACAAACAAGCTCGTGAACGCGATGGAAGTGAGCATGTACCGTGGTTTGCCCCGCACGAGCACCGACGCGCTGTCGGAGTTCCGATCATTATTGATATGGATCCCCTCACGAATGTATCTAATCTATTTGAGCGCGAGGCTGATAATCTATCCAGGCACATCTCCGGCGCTCCTCTTCATCACCCGTTAGGTAAGCGGACACGCCCGTTGGTGGGATTGCCCCTGCCCAGGTGCTGCCCCACAAAATAAGGGAAAACGCTGAGTGAATGATCAGCACTGTATTAGACCACCCCTAGCACTACTGTACAGCATAGGAGTTCTGGTGTTCTGACATCACCGCCCGCTGCGGCGCCAGAGATCACTAGGTGACCCGGTGGCAACGTCCAGTAGAGTAGTTTTGCATTCAGGAAAAGTCGCACTCCACAAGCTGCTGTGACCAATTCACCATTGGCAAGTGGGGCTTTTCCATGGCAGGCATAGTCATTTCAACGTTGGAGGCGTCCGGGCGGAGGTCCAGCACATTGAGGGACCTGAGACGGTGATCTGCCTCGGTCCTCGTAGTCGTGATGATCCCTGTACATGCTGCGTCCTCTCGGGCGCCTGTCCGCCCATCCTCCGTCTACGCTTCTCCCCTCTGGCCACTCTGCCCCTCGAGGTCCCTACTCCAACGTCTGCAAAATCACTCAATCGAGCGAGGTCATGCTGCCCCAGGGCCAGATGTCATTGTCACACGCGGGACTCGGCACTCGTCCCAGCACGTGGTACCGCTACTGCAATCGAGCCCGTGGCACCGGTGCGCGCCAGCTGCGCACAGCGCCGCGTATTCCGCAAAGTACCCTCACTTGTGATCAATCACCCCCAAACTGATCCGCTGACGTGCGGTGCATGCGAAAGCGTTGTGTGACAGTGGCAGATTCTGGGATGTAAGGCCAGTCACTGGTTCACCATCTATGCTCGCTGTCATCCCAAACCACAGGTGAGCTTCCCTCCCATCCACTGCTGGGCCAGCCAACATCCCCTGCCGCCATGAGCACAACACATTGGGCTGAACCGAGTTCGTTCATGACTAACTTTTTGTAACCCCAGACATCTGCATCACCACCATGTCATCCTCAAGCAATGCGCCCTCTGATGATGATGACATGCCCTCCGGTTATGGTACCATTTACGGGCCCTATTCAAAGCTACCTGTGGGGATCTCATGCCCCAAACCAGTCTACGATGCAAGAATGAGGGTATGTTGAGCAGAACTGTCGACCATTTGATATGAGAAGCTGACGGAAGCATCACGATATGTTCAGACAATCGCGGAATACGCACACGCTCTCCGGCCGCTCACTCAGACAGAATACAATATCGCCACCAAGTTCCTAGGCGGCATGCACCAGCGCCCGGGCCTGTATCTGCACTATGGCTTTCTCCTGACGGCAGACGAGCAGAAAGCTATTGGTTTCGCGCTTCGCAAGAAGAACACTCCATCGGGCCAGGACACGCCTTTGAAACCCAAGTATCCCCTCAGTGACATGTGTGAGATCGAAGATCACCTCAACAAGAAGCTCGAAGAGAAAATTGCAAAGCTCAAGCTTCCGGCGAACGTGTGGGTTGCCAGTTCGTTCACAATTGAGGACGTGGTACGCCCCGAGCGCGGATCAGAGCTGTTATCCATATACTCCACCGCGCCACCAAGGTGGATGGCCCAGTTCCGGGAGAGAAAGGTGGAAATCGCACTCCAGGTCTTCCGAGAGGAGATCTCGAACCAACACGAGCCGGGTTGGTACTTTGACCTTGATCACTATGGAGCTCAGTGAGTCATGCACCACTCCAGGGCGACTACGCGCTCACCATCAACTGTAGCCAGTTCGGCTGGGTGCCGTTCGACGCACAGTCCGTGCTCGGGCCTGTAGCCAAGCTGCTCCCGAGATTCCAGCCCTCCTCGGATGCTACATCTCCGTCGGCTACCTCTCCTTCGTAGGAATCCCGAACGTTGTCGCGATGTATCAGCTCGCGCAAGCGATCCATAGTTTCACTAGTGTTTGCTATGCCGCCGGTGACAGATCATGTCATACTAGAGGAATCCAGTGCCACCGCTCATGATTTTGCCGTCTAAAACCTCGTCGTGCTCCCCGAGTGATCGTTCATGACCTCAGCTCCGAGAGGAACATCAGCCGAGGGTGGCAAGAGCCCCCGGTCGACTCCTGACCACCATGTCTAGGAGCTGACCTGACTGTAGCAGGGTGTTTCGAACGTGGGTTAGTGCACCATGAGTCGTCGCATGCAGCGTCACTCAGTAACCGGTCGCATGACGCGCACAGTATCATGCAGGAATCGACTGATGTTTGCACCAGTGGCGGAAGGCGTGGGCGCAGTACTACAGTCCTATGGCTGAAATCCCGAAGGAACTTGTTGTCGGCGTGGAGTCGATGCAGGTCATCACAGACGCTGAGAATGAACCGCTTCTTCACTACGGCATCCTCGTGCTGGAGTGTGAACTGGTGGTCTACAAAGACCGCTCACAGCACACGACATTTGTGACAGGAGGGCGAATGAGAACAGAGCAGCGGAGGAACCAGTACGTTCGAGGTGCGCGAACGCACAACCATGCCACAGCGGTCAACGCCGAGTATGTCCGCAGCTCATCACGACCTTCGTGGGCAAAGTGGGGGACCAAAGTGGTCACGAAGTCCGGCAGGGGCGTTGAGAGAGAGCGTCTCGCACATTTATTGGCCTTCGGCGTACTGGTAATGGTATACTTGCCACACAGCGTGTGGTAGCGGTAGCTGCATGTGCCCATTACCGAGTCCCATTCCGACAACGGCACATATCTCACTCCGTCCAGGAACTCGTGCATTTCTCTGCGAACGTCGACCAGACCGTGCTTGCTGAGACCCGTGTTCTCCCGATGGCCTTCTGGCAGTACGATACATCCCTGCACTTTCAGACGAGCCAGGAGACGACCTTCCCGCCCCTGACATCTCGAGCGGGCATAGCGTGTAAGTCCTGTCTAGTTGTGCGATGATGGACTTGCCCCACCCGCATTGCGTTGACCCGGGGTCGGGCAGAACCCTACTTGTTATGGCCCAATCAATAGAGCAGTGGGGGGAAGGGAGTGGACGAATTCCGCGATTTGGTCGTGGGCCTCGGAAGCAGTTAGTCTATTCGCAGGGGTTTTCTCGAGCATGCGTCCGAGTACCCCATTGATACGTTCCTCCGTGCTGTATGAAAGATGAGAGAAAAAGTGCCAGTAATCCGCTGCAACAAGAGACTCACCCAAAAGTCCGCGAGACTTATAGCGAATTGCCAGATGTCCGCCTTGAATGGGTCGTATGAGGCCCCGGCCTCGACCTCAGGCCGAATGTCTCGCATGTATCCATCGAATGGACGAACGTCAGTGCGAGAGGTCCCAGGAGGCAACTCGATAACTAACTCGAGATTGTTAAGTGTACTCGAGGGCGGACGATCGGGACAGTCATGGTCGCTAGGGACTCTGGGTGCCACTGAACCAAAAAGTTCTCCTTGTCCGCGTCCTGTTCGATTGTTGAGCAGACTGCCATGAAATACCCAAGGAGGAACGGTCACTCACACAATGCATTATACCCAAGCTATGGGCATATGCGAGAGCCTGCAACGCATTCAGGGTCATCACGTGCTTCGCCTTCCGGTGAAAATCTATCACTCACATCTAAACACTGCAACAGCATATCCAGTATGTCGCCGACAGAGTTCTTGTTGTACGGCATGTAGCAGTCACTCAGCCGCGCACCCACGAACGGGAACACACCGAACACGATGTCTTCGAAATGGACCTCGCGCCACAGCGGCACGGCATGGTTGTTGGTGAGCAAGCTCGACGGTCCGCAAGCGGTCCTACGAAGGACCCTCAGATGATTCTCTCCCTCTTTGCCAATCTGTACAACCCGAACAACGATGTTGTGTCCTTCGGAAGTAGTCGCAGCATGATTCAGTGCGTTCTGGAAACACAGGTGAGCTGGATCAGTCTCGCCCACATGGACAAAGTAGAAGAGCGTACGGGGTGATTCATCTCTTTCACGTCCCCAATCGAGCGTTTGAGGCGCTGTGGTGTGGAGTACGCAAAACCGTTGGAGGGGTAAAGCTCTCCCGGACAGGCACGGTGATACCAGAAGTCTGTTGTGGGCCAGAGGTCACTGTCGACTTGATTGAAAGCGTCTCTGACAGATTCTCAGAGTGCAGCTTCGGCCTCCACCGATCTTCCCGGGACTCTCCATGCCATGAGAGTGTGGGGTAACTGGCAAATGGGTATAAGCAACTCGACCAACGGCAACCCCAGAAACAACACACCTGACTATGCCTCTGATGGGTCGTGTACACTTTGGACATGGTGTTGACAGATCCTGAGGAGGCGGGAACACGTCCAGGTGCCTGCAGCATGGAAGGGATGGTATAGCTGTTTTAGAACTGGCAGATCAACTTCACGATGCGAGCATACCGTGATACTCGCACGATGCGTACCGTGAGGCTGTGGTACCATTCCCAGCGTATCAGGCAAACTCTGCGTCCAAGAACTGTATCATGAGAACATCCACCGTGCTTTGGTGCTGTGCTCATGGGCACGACAGGGGTTTACAATATACCCGAAAGATTACAGTCCCTATCATAGCTTCTATTATGAATGCCATCACTGTTGTTGTTCCAAGTATCATGGCGCTCCTCGCGGGATGTATAAGATCGTGTTCAAGCTGCGATATTTGCACAGAACAACCCAGAACCTGATACAGTGAAGGCACTCAGACCGGATGCGGTCAGGCTTTCACCAGGTAGAACGTACCAAGCGAAGACTGAGGAATGTACCTCAGCGTCGCCCAGTATATATATTGTGCTAAAGTAGGCTGAATAATACAATGGAAAGGTCTGAGTAATAATGAGCGTGGGCTAAGTAAGCAAATGAATGGTAGTGGTGGGGCATGAGTAAGTGGCTGAGTCAGGAACCAATGGGTATTTCGTAACATTACCCCCCTCCTAGGCATTGAGTCCTCGCGATGGTGTGTAGGTTTTGTACTAATTTTGTCATGATAGTCTCTGTTGATATCGTGACCAAACACCAGTCCAGTAGTCCGGATCATCTGAATCTACAAAGTGCCCATCAAAGTTCTTGTACATAAAACAAGTGTCTGTGCGTGGGGGTATGCGGAGCGTGGGCATGTGAGGTGCAGTAGGATTTGCTCTATGAAACGTGTCGAGAAGTGGTTTGTACTTCATTATCAGCGTGGCTCGTGGTTCCCAGGTGTTCTCAGAACGTGGTAGGCCTTTCCACTTCACCAAGTACTGCAGAGTTCCTCGTGCAACCTTGGAGTCATAGATGTCTTCTGGTTCCTTGAGAGCATCTAGCACTGCAGGAAGATCGACCTCGGGCGTTCTCTGATTTGGGAACTCCGGAGGATGTGCGCGCGTGAGTAGGACCTCATTGAAGACAGGGTGTATCGCTTTCCACTTCCTAGGAAGCTTCAATTGATATGCAGATGCGCCTATCTTCTTTAGGATCTGGAAGGGTCCGTAGCGCTTGTCCTTGAGTTTCTTCCGAGGTCTATCCGTGGTGATGTGCCAAGAGTCCAAGTACACCCAGTCGCCGATCTGATAGTTCTGCGCTTCTCGATGATGCTTGTCGTACTGCTTCTTCATGGCCGACTTGGCCACCTCGAGAGCTTCCGATGCCTGTCGCGAAATCTTCTTCATCCGTTCTACGTACTGTCCGGCTGACTCATTTTTGGCTTCTATGCGTGCTTCTACTCCCGTATATGGATGGTGTCCATGATTCATGAAGAATGGGGATAGCTTCGTGGCTGAATGAACTTGGTTTCGATATGCGAAAGCAGCGAGAGTGTTAGGACGCGTGCCGTGGGCAGACTGATGGACAAGGGCGGGGTTCCGAGGGATGACCGGCGGAGTTCCGGCCACGACACGGGAATGGTGGGGACTTGGCGAAACTATTGGTAACACCCTGAGCGATCTCGTCGGGTGTCCCCTACTTACTAGAGTTCACCAACGCGAGGCAGAAGACCGAAGGTGTCCGACGGATGTCCGAGACGGGAGTCCGAGGAATGAGGTGTATTGCGAGTAGAGTACCGGAGGGCGTAGAGTAATGGGAAGCAACGAGCAGAGAGTAAGGAACAAGTATCCGAACTGAGGCAAAGGCTACTACCAGCGCGCCTTATATACTAAGTGAGCCTAACATATAAGGAAGGGGGCTTGCGTCACGGGCATCGGAACTCCGGTGAGTCCGAGGTCCCTTGACGCAAGCCAAGAGAATGGAAGTTCTACTAGGAACTGCATGACGCCAGCGCAAGGAAGAGTCGAGAGCGTCCTAAATGTGGAAGTCCGGAAGTCCTAACGGAACTCCTTCGCGATCGCTCCGGAATTCCGGCACGGATCGTGACAGTGCCCCCCTCCTAGGCCCGAGCCCCCGAGGGCCATAGCGTGACCGCGGTAATGACACCGAGTGCCTAATGGGGGCAGCGCGGATCGCCCGTTGTTGAAACAGAGGACGGGGCGGAGCGCCTGCGAAGCTCGTCTGGGTTGGCGGCTATAAGAGCCCTGCTTGTGGCCGGCCCAAGTCCCAACCCCAAACCCAACCTCAACCACTTTCCACTCAGCCAAACCCCAGTCCCCCTCCAGCAACATGTCCGGCCTACCCCCTCCGCGTACCCTCAAGGAGCACCTGGCGGCGGCCGAGGCGGAGACGGCGCGGTTGCACACGGAGGCCGAGCGCGAGCAGCGGGAGGAGGAGGAGCGAGAGCGGAGGGCAGCGGAGGCCACAGCAGCGGAGGCGGCTAAGGCGGCGGAGGCGGCGAAGGCGGCGGAGGCGGCGAAGGCGGCGGAGGCGGCGAAGAAGCGGACCGCCGAAGGAAGTCTGTCGGCGTCCGAGACGGCGCCAAAACCGAAGAGGACGCGAGCGGCCGCGGCCAAGGGAAAGGCCCCGGAGAAGCCCTTGGTGGAGTCCAAGTAAGTCCGTCGGACTCCGTCGGATTTCCGGCTGACTTTGGGTTTCAGGGTCTCCTGCGACGTGTGCGCCCGCATCGGGCAGCCCTGCTACTACCGCGACAGCGCGAAGGTGCGCTCCTGCATCGCATGCCACCACCGCAAAACTGCTTGCCAGACCGACGGCAAGCCCTCCACCGGCCCGGTCCTGGAGGAGCCGACCGAGGGGTCCGGCGCCAACACCGGGGGTGCCACGCCCCGTTGGCCGGGTTCGCGCACCGGGGCCCGGACTTCCGCCCCTACGGCCGGGAGCTCCGGAGGCGCCGCTCTCCAGGCGCCCACTTGGGCGGCAAACCCGGAGTCCTCCGACCTCCTGTCGGGGGACCAGCTCCTTCACACGGTCCTGGCGGAGCTCCAGGGCTTCCGGCGGGACCAGGCGCACGCCCAGGCCATGCACCAGTCCATGCAGCGGGACGTGGCGCTCCTGCGCGCGGAGATCAAGGAGTTCAAGGAGGCCGCACAGCTCTTCCGCAAGGAGACCGTGGGGGCCCAGGAGCGCTACCAGGCGCTCGTGGAGTACATCGAGGGCCACCGCGAGGAGGACGAGGAGGAGTTTGTCCCGGAGCCGGATGAGGCGGCGGACGCGGCGGCTGCGAGCGCGGAAGAGGCGGCGGAGGCCGAGGGCAACGAGTCGGGGTCCGGGTCGGAGGAAGAGTCGGGGTCGGGGGAGTCTGGTTCAGGAGACGAGGGCGAGGAGGAGTCGGGCTCAGGGGATGAGGGTGATGAGGGGGAGGAGGAGGAGGATGGGAGTTCCGGGTCAGGTCCGAAGTAGACCGTCGGAGTTCCGGGGGTTGTACGCTACAGTAAATAGTAAAGTGGTGAAATGTAGCGACTTCTTGGACATAAGCAAGCGTGAACTAGACGATAAGGAACGGTCTGATAAGTGCGTCAAAGAACTTTGTCTAGCGGTCCTGGTTTGTCCGGGTATTTCCGGTGGAAGTCCGCGACTAGCTCCTGCGCGTGTCCGAGTTCCGTGGCCAAGATCCACGAAGTCTCTTCGTCCGTACCCTCGTAGCCAGCCCAACGGACTAGGTACAAGAGTTTACAGGACTTCCGGCGTCGGTCCAGTTTGGAGTCCAGGATCTCCGAGATCTCGTACTCCGGTTCTCCGTCGACGATGACCGGAGGCGGAGGCGGTTGTAGACGTCCCGGAATTCCGTTCGGTGTGGCGGGCTCCAGCTGGGAGACGTGGAAGACGGGGTGGACGGCGCGCATGGAGTCGGGTAATCGAAGCGTGTAGGAGTGCGTTCCCACCTTCGTGATGATTTCGAAGGGACCAAGGAACTTCTCCGATAACTTCTTGGACGGACGCGTCGTTCGAATGTGCTCAGCCTTTAGATACACCGGATCTCCGACATGGAAATCTGGGGCAGGGAGACGGTGCTTGTCCACCTGCGCCTGGTAATGGGCCTGAGCTTCCGCGATCTGCATCCGGAGGACCGAGTGGAGTTCCTCGAGGTCGACTGCAAACTCCCGGGCCCGGGCAGAGGTGAGGTCGCGTTCCGGGTGTACCGCAAGTCCGGGGTGATACCCCTTGTTCGCGAAGAACGGAGAGATCCCGGTAGTTGCGTTAGGAGCGTTGTTGTACGCAAACTCTGCCAACGGGAGTAAGCGGGCCCAGTTGTCCTGCTGGTAGTTGCAGTAGATCCGGAGGTACTGCTCCAGGGTCTGGTTCACTCGCTCGGTCTGGCCGTCGCCTTCCGGGTGGTATCCGGAGGTGAAGTGTAGATGCATGTCGAGGGCCTTTCCGAGGGAGCGGAAGAAATGGGAGACGAACTCGGAACCCCGATCGGAGGTGACGTTCGACGGAACTCCGTGCTTGGAGAAGACGTGCATGACGAACAGGTCCGCGAGCTCCGAGGCGGTTAAGGTGTCGTGCGTCGGAATGAAGATAGCTTGTTTGGTGAGACGGTCGACGACGACGAGAATGGCGGTGAAGCCTCCGGAGTTCGGAAGTTGCTCGATGAGGTCCATTGAGACGGAGTTCCACGGGCATTCCGGGATCGGGAGTTGCTTGAGTGTCCCATAGGGAAGGTGCCGAGGGGTCTTTGCGCGGGCGCACTGGGTGCAGGACTTCACGTAGTCCCGGACGTAGATTCGGAGTCCCGGCCATGCATAGTCGCGGAACACCAAGGCCTGTGTCTTGTTCTGGCCCCAGTGTCCGGCAGTCGGGTGGTCATGACGAGACCGGAGGACTCGAAGGCGGAGGTCCGAGACGTCTGGCACGTAAATCCGGTCGTTGAAACAGAGGAAGCCTTCGTCGTTCCAGGACCAGCGTGAGTCGCCCTTGGTCGCGGCGGCGCGTGCGGCGGAGAGTTCGGGGTGGTGCGAGTCTGCAGCTTGGGCAGCACGGATGTCCGAGCGGAGTTGTTCTTCGTCCAACAGGAAGGTTGCTCGGAGTACCGGTTCCCGGAGGCACGTCGCCCGGAGGGAGGAGGCGAGCTGCTCCTGCGTGAAGACAGGTCGGAAGTTGTGAGGGTTGACTACGGAGTAGTCACTGCCCCCCTCCTTTGGGTAGACGTCCCACCGTCGAGTGAGCGCGTCCGGTTTTGCGCCGAGTTTTCCGGGGCGGAAGCGGATGACCAGGTTGAATTGCGACAGGAACTCCGACCAGCGGGCTTGTCGGCGTGTGAGGAGTTTCGTGGTGGAGAAGTACTCGAGGTTCTTGTGGTCCGTAACGACGTCGATCGGAGTTCCGGAACCCTCGAGATAGTGCCGCCAGTTCCGGAAGCACTCAAAGATCGCCAGGAGTTCCTTGTCGTGAGTGTCGTAGTTGAGTTCCGCTCCGGTCAGAGTCCGGGAGTGGAATGCAATGGGATGGAGTTCCCCGACTCTGTGGTGATGGAGAGGATGCCGGCGATGGCGTAGTCGGACGCGTCGGTTTCGACGGTAAGCGGGCGGTCGGGTTCCCAGTGGTGCAGGATGGGTGCGGATGTGAAGGCCTTCTTGAGCGCGTTGAAGGAGTTCCGGCATTTTTCGTCGAAGTTCCACGGAACTCCCTTGCGCGTCAAGCGTGTTAGGGGAAGGACGATCTCGGAGTAATTGTGGATGAACCGACGGTAGAAGTTCGCAAATCCGAGGAACGACTGGATGTCCCGGACCTTCCGGGGTTCCGGCCAGTCGAGGATCGCTTTTACCTTTGACTCCAACATGGTCAGGCCTTCGGGCGACAAGATGTAGCCGAGGTACTCGACGGACGTGGCGTGGAACTTGCATTTGTCCGCACGAGCGAAGAGCTGGGACTTCCGGAGCCTCCGGAGGACTTCCCGGACGTGCTCCCGGTGTTCCTCGACGGAGTCCGAGTAGATGAGGATATCGTCGAGGTACACCACAACGCACACATCCAGGAGGTCCGCAAACACCTCGTTGATGAAGCGTTGGAAGGCCGCCGGGGCGTTCGAAAGTCCAAAGGGCATGACAAGCCATTCGAAAGAACCGTACCAGGTCCGGAAGGCCGTCTTCCACTCGTCGCCAGGTGCGATCCGGACGAGATTATAGGCGTGGCGGAGGTTGATCTTAGTGTAGATACGGGCCTTCTGGGGAGTGTCGAGGAGATCCGAGACGAGGGGTAGCGGGTACCGGTCCTTCCGGGTGATCTTGTTGAGCCCCCGGTAGTCCACGCACAGGTGAAGCGAACCGTCTTTCTTCTTGACGAAGAGGACCGGAGCTCCGCACGGTGAGTTGGACGGCCGAATGAAGCCCGAACAGAGGTTTTCCTCGATATACCCGCGCAGTGTGTCCAACTCCACCTGGGACAGCGAGTATATCGGGCCAAGAGGTGGAACCTTGCCTTCTTCAAGGGTGATCTTGAGGTCGTAAGGCCGGTGTTCCGGGAGGGTGTCCGCCTTCCTCTTGCTGAAGACGTCCACGAACTCGTGGTACTCCGGTGGAACTCCGGACAAGTCCAGCACTTCCTCCTCAATCGACGAGCTGCGTGCCTTCACAGAGTTCAGCGAGACGGCCGACAGATTGAGAGTGAAACTCTCAGCCCCGGGCAGCCGGCACGCACGCACAAAGGCGGCGGCGTTAACCAGCGTAATCCGGGGTTCTGAAGGGAGGTCCGAAGGAGTGTCCGACAGGGGGTCCGAAGAAGGGTCCGAGGGGGGAGAGGTCGTAGAATACGACTCTACCGGGGGAACTCCGACCACGACGGACGGAGGTCCGGACAGAGAAGCCGAGGGCGTCAGGGGTTCCGAAGGTACAGGACGCGTCGGAGGCACCGTCCGGAATTGGATGCTGCGCTTCTTCCAATCAATCAAGGGATTGTAAGCGGAGAGCCAGCTGTATCCCAGGACGGCGGAGACCAACTTGTCAAGCAGAGTTACGAAGAATTCGACCGACATGACCTCTCCCGAGGAGAACTGAATGGGCAGGGTGGAAGTCCGAGAAATGACATGGTTTGACGAACCGTCAAATAGTTGTAAGTGGATGGGAGGTACAGGGTTCGTCGGAAGTCCGTGGCGTTCTACAAAAGCCGAGTCCACGAAGCAGTGCGAAGACCCGGAGTCGACGAGCGCGCGGAATTCCGAACGGACGAGCTCGGAGAACAGGGTGACATGAAGGGACAGGGGATCAGAAAGAGCGGACGCGTTGAGCCGGAGTACCAAGAGGGGTTCCGTGCCGGGAGGGTCAACGCAGTCCTCGCCTGACACGGAAGGCCGAGGACTGCTGACTAGTTTTTTGGCTCCTCCACCGGCTCAGCGTCCTCCTGGACGTCCGACTGTAGGTCCGACGGCTCGAGTTCGGAGGTCTGAGCAGCGCGACCTTTGGCGGGGGAGGCGGACTTCTTCGGGCAGACCGCGGACACATGTCCGGCTCCGCCACAGAAGAGGCAAAGGTTGTTTGCGAACCGGCGCTGCCGTTCCTCCTGAGTCAGCTTTCCATCCTTGCCCAGCTTGTCCGAGTAGGGCTTGGAGGTTGGCTTGGCTGGGGTTTTAGAAGGGGTCGGAGGGTTCCGGGAGGTGGAGGCGGATGATGGAGAACTTGCGGCAGGAGACGATGACTTGTACGGAGTTCCGGATCTTGGCTCCGAGACGGTCTTTGCGGGGGTTGCTGACGACTTGTGACTTCCCGAAGACTCCCTGGCTTGCTCCGCCTTGCGTTCCCAGTACCAATGGTCCAGGGACTGCGCGAGGTTGCGGAGTTCCTCCAAGGAGTCTGGCTTGCCAACCTCGGAGATCCGATCCTTGAGCCGGGCCGGAAGTCCTTTGTAGAACTGGTACCGAAGAGCAGCTCTACCCCAGCGGACTTGCGTCGCGAGCCGAGTAAACTGGGTAATGTACTTCGCGATCCGCTGGTTATCCGCCATCCGGAGGTTCTCGAGGTCATGTTTGGCTTGTCCGGTTACGTCGTAAGGGCCGAAGTTAACCCAGAGTTCCTCCTGGAACACCTCGTAGGAGTAAAGGAATTCCGGCGGGTTTCCGAACTTGCACTCTAGGAGGTACGGTTCGAACCAGGCGAGGGCCATACCCTTGAGGTAGGAGATGGCGTAGGTGACTTTCTTCTCGTCGGTATTGAACGTCCTAGGGCGGGCCTTGAAGACTAGTTCCAACTGCATGAAGAACGAACGGAGCTTGGTGGGATCCGATCCGTCAAACTGGTCGGGCTCCCGAACATTGCTGCGTTCGGATGATGCGGACGGAGTTCCAGTGTGGGCAGCGGAAGAAGTCTGGGTGAGCCGGAGCGTCTGGGCGAGTAGCAGCATAGCCTGCGCCAGGTCCCGTTGGGGGTCGGATGGGGGTGCGGAAGTTGGATCGGGGAGGTGAGGTGGATATTCGCGGAGTTCCGGGGCTGGTGCGGCAGGCTGCGGGCTCGACCGAGGCGGTGCGACGAAAGGGTTGTTGGGAGACGTCCGCGGGTTGCCGGAAGGGATACGACGCGGGTTGGTGGGTGTGGATTGGGGAAAACCAAGTAGTGGAGCTCCGGGGAGGCGAGACGGAGATGTCTCCGGAGTTCCAGCGTGTGACTCGGCTAAGGGGGACTGAGTGGAGACGTCGAGAAGTGGTTGCGAACCCGCGGGACGTGTGGGAGTGGTCGGGTCCCCGTTGGGGACCCAAATGCGACGCGCAGAGAATCCGGACCAGACGCCTTCGGGTTCCATAGACATGACGAGACCCTCAGTGTGAGTTCGGATACACTGTTAGGACGCGTGCCGTGGGCAGACCGATGGACAAGGGCGGGGTTCCGAGGGATGACCGGCGGAGTTCCGGCCACGACACGGGAATGGTGGGGACTTGGCGAAACTATTGGTAACACCCTGAGCGATCTCGTCGGGTGTCCCCTACTTACTAGAGTTCACCAACGCGAGGCGGAAGACCGAAGGTGTCCGACGGATGTCCGAGACGGGAGTCCGAGGAATGAGGTGTATTGCGAGTAGAGTACCGGAGGGCGTAGAGTAATGGGAAGCAACGAGCAGAGAGTAAGGAACAAGTATCCGAACTGAGGCAAAGGCTACTACCAGCGCACCTTATATACTAAGTGAGCCTAACATATAAGGAAGGGGGCTTGCGTCACGGGCATCGGAACTCCGGTGAGTCCGAGGTCCCTTGACGCAAGCCAAGAGAATGGAAGTTCTACTAGGAACTGCATGACGCCAGCGCAAGGAAGAGTCGAGAGCGTCCTAAATGTGGAAGTCCGGAAGTCCTAACGGAACTCCTTCGCGATCGCTCCGGAATTCCGGCACGGATCGTGACAGAGAGGCAGCCAGTCCGGCCAGTCGTCTTGTCGGTGATTGATGAAGATGCGGAGGTAGGACTCCTGTTACGATGATGCCTACGATGGTCACAGTCCGTGACGAGGTCGCTAGGAGTCAAGGCTTTAGGCGAGGGCAATCGAGGGTTCGAGCGATGTAGGCAATAGATAACCAGGTCGAGCTGAGGTATCTCGCAGAGATACCTCGCGTTTATATACATGGAGGAAACCAGTCACGTGAGAGTCCAGTATTACTATGTAGAGTAAGAACTGTAGTACAGGTAAAGAAGGTGACGTAACAGTGGCGGTGCTGACGAAGCACTGTGGCAGTGCTGACGAAGCACAGTGGCAGTGCTGACGAAGCACTGGCGGTGCTGACGTGGCAGTGCTGACAGCGTGAGAGTAAAGTACAACATCCGTGGGAGCCAGTAGCGGGATGACGTCATGCTACCGGGTGAACGATGGGTCGAGGAAGAGTGACAGAAAAGGAAGAAGAGAAAAGGTACCGCTCTACCGTTAGGATCGTCATAACATTACCCCCTTCATATGGCTAACGACGTTCCGTCGTTGACCTATCAAAGTCCTCCAGAGTTCCTTCCATCGAGAAGGATGTCAGGTGTGGCGGTCTCGCGGTACGGAACGCGCACCGGTTCTTCAGCCTGTTCGATAGGGCTGGGAAGACGCGGCGGTGAAGGTGGCGGTGGTACGACGGCCTCGTGGTAAGCAGGGGGTGGCCCTTGAGTGGGCAGCGCTTGGTTGGCTGCTCGTCGCCGCTGGGCGCCCGCAGTGAGGTGGTAGTGGCCGAACGGAAGGTAGCTGCCAGAGTCGCGGGCTGCGCCTGAGACGGTACGATGCGCTGCCGGTCGCTGTCCTCGAGGGGGTGCTGAGTCGTCAACCGTCGCCCAGAAGTAGGGGTGCATGCGCTCGAGGAAGGCGGGTCGTTCGAAGGTGCGAACGAGGTTGCGTCGGCGCTGTAGAGTTCGCTGATTGACTCGGACGAGGGTGCTTTGGGAGCGTTGCGCGATGTTCTCTACTACGGTGGCCTCTCTAGAGATGCGGTGAATGTGAACGGCAGTGTCATGAAGGTGGGTGGCCCGTTCGAAGAGCTGAAGCGACTGGTTGTAGAGGATTTGCGCCTGTGCCCGGGTTGCTTCGGCCTCGTTGTGCAAGACGTTGAAGTCCTCCTCAAGCTCATCTCCGATGGACGACGCCTTGTTGCGTAAGTCTTCCGCATTCGCCGCCAGATTGACAAGGTCTCGTTGGTCGTTGTATGCGTTGCGATACTCGGCTAGGAGGTACGCGGGGTACGGGTGCTGCTGCTGTGCTGCTCGCAGGATGGGGATTGGGTCCGTTAGGATGGCTGCAGTGAGCTGATTTACCAGAGGAATGGAGGAGGTGTCATTGAGAATAGAGTCGTCAGAGCCGACAGACTCGAGGTCAGAGGTAGGTGATGGTGGTGCGGGCTGTCTGCGGGCGGGTGTCAGTGCGCGGCCAGGTGGGATGTTCTCCCTGTTGGCAGGGTCGACGAGGTTGGGGTGTGGATACTGCAAACGGGCTGGCCACGAGTTGGCAGGCATTGTTAGATGGTGTCCTTCTCGGGATGGAGGGGGTCACGGTAGTTGACGAGTAGTTGGTTGAAAGTTAGAAAGGATAGGGCAAAAAGGGTGATGGCGGTGAGGAGAAGGAAGTGGACAGAGAGGAGGAGGCCTAAGATGATGGCGAGCATGTACAAGCCTACCATGTAGTGGTCGACTTGTCGGGATAGTCGCGAGTGTGAAGAGTGTGTTCGAGGAGTCGATATGAAAAGTCGCGGAGGATGTATGCGACGATGGCGAGAGTGAGTGCGAGAGACAGGAGGCAGTAGAGGGCGAAGACGATTGTGAACGACAGCATGCTGGGATTATAGCAGCTTTTTGGCCTTTTTATACCGTTGCAACAGGTTTGCCGATCCCAGGATAAGTGCGTGTTCTGGTTCCCATGTGTTTTCGGCGGATGAGTAACCCTTCCACTTGATTTGAAATTGCATGCTGCCTCGTTGCTTGCAATGACCAACGATGGCCTCAACTTCATATTCTTCTTCTCCCTCGATGATGTCAGGGGGTGGCCTCATGTAGTTTGGTCCGTGTACTTCGGTTTCTTTGTATGGTGAAAGAAGGCATGCGTGAAACACGGGGTGGATCTTCCATGATCGAGGCAGGTCTAGGCGATATGTCACGGGTCCTAGGACTTCGGTGATGACAAAAGGTCCTTCTCGTTTTGGTGCAAGTTTCCGGGAGGCGTAGGCCAGTTTCAGGTTCTTGGATTCGAGCCAGACCTTCTGTCCTTTCTTGAATTGGACAAACTTTCCCTTGTAGCGATCTTTCATGACGTGTCGTGCGAGTTCGTGTGCTGCCAGGGCTTCATCTCGTGCCTTCTGGAGTTCCGTAAGGCGTTCTTGCACAGATGGTACATGTGTTTTGGGGTAAGCAATCGGGATTAGCCGGGGTTCGTACCCCATCATGAGGTAGAATGGTGATGTGCTTCGTGCTGAGTGTGTTCGTTGGTTGTGTGCTACTTCGGCATTGATCAGGTGTTTAGCCCATTCATCTGGTCGTCCGGCGCAGAATATTCGAAGGTAGACTTCAAGCTCTTGATTCATTCGTTCGGTTTGCCCGTCAGTTTCTGGATGATAGGCAGTTGAGGGGGAGAGTGTGATTCCAAGGAGTCTTCCCAGTTCCTTAGTGACGTTCGAGACGAATTGTGGTCCTCGGTCGGATATAATCTTGTCTGGCAGGCCAAATCGCCGGTATACATGTCGGTGGAACAATGTTGCAGTCCCCATTGCGTCAATTGTTTTCTTGCAGGGTGCAAGGATTACCCCCTTCGTAAGGCCTTGGTCGACCACGACCTGAATACTATCATACCCATGGGACACGGGCAGATCGGTGATATGGTCGATGGATACATGTTGAAATGGTCGTGTCACATTGGTGGCTGCGATTGGTTGTGGTGGTGGTGTTGTCGGATGTGTGTTTGGTTTGTTTTGTTGACAGAGTGCACATCCTTCGACATAGCGGGAGACCATGACATACATCCCTGGCCACCAGTAGTCTCGTCGTAGCAGTTCTAGTGTTTTGAATTTTCCGGGGTGGCCTGCTGCTGGTGTGTCGTGGTATTGTCGGATTAGATCACGTCGTAATTCTTGGTCTGCAGGCACGTAGCATCGGTTTCGGTAGAATATTAAACCATCTTGTTCAGTCCAATCGGTGAGGGAGCTTTTGATTGGCGGGAGTCCCTGCGAACGAATTGCAGCTAGCGCATCACAGAAAAGCTTGTCTTGTTGAGCTAGTCGTTTGAATTGAGGGGCGAGTCGTGTATCGACCAGTTGCACAAATAGGTTGTCAGGTAATAGGGTTCGCTGCTGATTGTCGTCTTGTCCTTCTATGCGGTAGTCGGGCCGCCTTGACAGTGCGTCAGATTGGATCATTGCTGTGCCAGGAGTGTGTTCCAGTTGTATATCGAATTGGGATAAGAAGAGTGCCCATCGGGCTTGTCGTCGGTTTAATTGTTGTGGACTTCTCCAATACGTGAGGTTCTTGTGGTCGGATAGGATGGCGACAGGGTGTTCTGATCCCTCCAGGTAGTGTCTCCAGGCTTTGAGGGCTCGGACAATCCCAAGAAGTTCCCTATCATAGATTTTGTAGTTTCGTTCGGCTGCTGATAGTCCTTCGGATAGATATGCGCAGGGGTGTGGATCACCATTGGCGTCTCGTTGTCATAGTACAGCACCAGTTGCCCATTGGGATGCATCTGATTCAATGATGAATGGTTTGGTGATGTCAGGCATTTGAAGTACAGGTGCTGTTGCGAATCGTGTCTTCAAGGTGTCGAAGGCCTTTTGACATTCTGCTGTCCAGTTCCAGGGAGCGTCTTTCTTGGTTAAATTGTTCAAGGGTTTGGCAAGGTCCGAAAAGTGATCGATGAATCGCCGGTAGAAATTGCCAAAGCCTAGGAAGGATCGGACGTCCTTTACGCATGTTGGTTCTGGCCAGTCGAGTATTCCTTTGACCTTGATGGGGTCCATTGCTACTTGGTTTTCCCGAATGATCATTCCGAGGTATTCCACTTCTGGTGTGTCAAAAATGCACTTTTCCAGTTTGAGGTATAGGTCGTGTTCCTATAGTCGTTCTAATACTTTCCGTGTTCTTTCTCGGTGTTTGTCGGTGTTGTCTGAGAATATGAGGATGTCGTCCATGTAGATGATGAGCCATCCTTCGTCAATTATATCGTGGAAGATGGCGTTCATCATTGCTTGGAAAGCCGTTGGGGAGTTCTTTAGTCCGAAAAACATGACCATTGGTTCGAATAGTCCTTGGTGCGTTTTGAAAGCTGCCTTCCATTGGTCTCCATCCTTGATTCGTACGTTGTTGTATCCAGATCGCAGGTCCAATTTAGAGAAGATCTTGGCCCCTCGTAGCTTGTCCACTAGTTCTGAAATTAAGGGCAGTGGATATTTGTTCGTGATCGTTCCTTCGTTCAAATAGCGATAGTCTTGGCAGGGTCAAAGGGAACCGTCTTTTTTCCCTACAAAGAAAAAGGGCGAGGCCATTGGTGACTTTGATTCCCGAATGTATCCCTTTCGAAGGTTTTCTTGAATGAATTCCTTTTCGGCTTCAAGTTCTTTTGGTGTGAGCGGATATAGCTTGAAGTCTCGCGGGGTGAAATCGTCTTTTAAATCGATGGCTAAATCCCATAGCCTAGACGGGGGAATCGTTCTGAAGCTTTCTTCTCGAATACACTTGCGTAGTCCCGGTATTCTTGGGGTAACATTTCTTCAAATGTGAGGGTTTTCTCTTGCTTATGATGTTCTTGTGCTAGTGCCATGGCCGGGTTGATTTTGGCTCTGATCCATATGTTTGCTGTGGGGGCAAACATAGTTCCATTTGGTGCCCGGTGAATGCGTCCAATTGTTGGCCCGGTCTAGCATGCGGGTGCGTTTCATTGTTGTCCTCTCTAGTTATTGGTGTGCCTGGTTTGAGCATATCTCCGTGGTGTTCAATTGAATGCGGCTTCAGGAGTGCTTCTTGTTCATTGCGCAAATATGCCAGCAACAAGTCTTCTTCTTCAGCTGGTTCTGGTGTTAATTCAGGGTCCAGCGGGTTTGTGTCTTCATATATGCCTGATCCTGTGGGAGTGGTGTCTTCAGGGGTCGTTTCTTCTTTCTCTGGTGTTTCCTTCTTGTTGTTTATAGATGGTAGGTCCCTTCCGGTGAACGGACATTTGTCCGGGAACCATGCTGCTCGAAGGTATTCCGTAATAGTTCTGTTGACTTTTGTGGGGTCGATGTCAAGGGTTCCTTTGGTGAAGTCGATATGGGCATTGACTCATTGTAACCATGGTAGGCCCAGGATGATTGGTTCTTTTCCTAGTGACATTACTAGGAGTCGGACAATATGTCTGTGTTGTCCGGCTTCAATTTCGGTGACGACGCATTTGGTGATGTCGCCTGCTTCGTTCCGTGTTCCATCGGCGTTGTATACTCGGATCGGTGTTGTGAGCCTGGTTAATGGTAGCTGTTGTGTTCTTGCAAATCGATAGTCGACGAATTGTTCTCCAGCTCCAGTGTCTATAAGCGCTTTTGTTTCGACGGTTCGATCTCCATGAATAGTTATCGGTATCCTCATAGATCGTTGGGATGTCTGGGCTGTTATTACATGGTAGATCTTATTACGCGGTCGTGACGTCGAGGCACGCCGGTTTCTCAAAAACCCTCTCCAGAGAAGGCTGAGATGATGTTCCTTGCATCGTCGTTGTCTTCCATGCCTTTGAGTGCGAGGCGGATTCTTGCTGCCATGAGTTGCTTCGAGGAAGAGGAAGTCTGTTGTGGTTCTTCGTTGTTCTCGGGTTGAGTTTCTTCTTCAACTTCGGTAATTCGTGCGCGAGTGTTTCTTTCCCTATTATTGTTCTTTTTGTTTGGGCACTGCCGTGATAGGTGTCCCACTTGATGGCATGTGAAGCATCTTCCTTCTCGATAGTGACGGGTTTGTTCTTCGGCCGTCATGGCATCAATGTCCATGGCATCAGGATCTCTTTCCTTCTGGGATGATCGGTACGGCTTGTAGGCTGGTTTGGACTGTGTGTTCCTTCCGTCGTACGTTCTCCCGATGCGCCACTGTTGTTCTAGTCGGGCTGCGGTTTGGTAGAGTTCCGTAGGTCTGGTTGGCATAGTTGAGAGGTTGAACATCTTTTCCCGGAGGGGTCGGTTGAGTCCTCCATAAAAGAAGTCGGCTATGACGTCGAACTCGGCAATCCCGCATCGAGCAATAATGGATTTGAATTCTGTGATGTATTCGTCCACGGGCTTCTTTCCTTGATTGAGGGTCCTGAGCAGTACGCGGGCACTGGCTTTGTCGTCGATGTCGTCGAATGAGTCTCGGATTGCTGCTTTGAATTCTGCCCATGTGCCATAGGACACTTCTCGTGCTTGATCAAGGGCTTGCTTTTCGCAATCTTCAATGAACATGCGGGACCATTTCCCAGCATTTCCTTCGTTCATCAACATAAGGCAAAAGATGATCTTCTTCTTGTCGGTGTTATATTTCGTTTCGTTCATCGTGAGATAGAGGGTGCATTTCTGCAGCCATTCAATGGCTTCCCCTCTCTTGCCAGAGAATTCTGGTGGCATCTTCAGCTTCAATTCCTCTTCGGGTTGGTTGCGTTCAGCCATGGCCGGTTCTGGTGATGGGGGTCTTGATGGTTCTTCGGGTTCTTCGGGTTCCTGAGGTGCTTCCTCTCTGTCAGGCTGTCGTGCTGGTTCTTCTTCGCTTTCAGGCTGTCGTGCCGGTTCTTCGCTTTCGGGCTGTCGTGCCGGTTCTTCTGCGCTCTTGGGCTGTCGTGCCGGTTCTTCTGCGCTCTCGGGCTGTTGTGCCGGTTCTTCTTCGTTGTCGCTTTCACTGAGTTCGTGGGCCGGCTCGCGTGGAGTAGTAGCAAGTTGTGCAATACGCGCTAGGGGTGTTGGGACTGGGGTAACCCGTTTGATTTCCGGGAGTGGTTGCTTGGTGATTCTTTTGTAGGCTTCCTTGTATCCTGGTAGGCTACGGATTTGCTCCGGGGTTATGTCTTCTTCAGGGTAGTCCCAGTTCTTGCCCTTAGGTATTACTAGCGCGTTTTCGTAGTATACTAGTCCGGTGGAGGGGTCGAAGGTGACGTCTGGGTACGGGGTTGGTTCCGTGATGGTTTGTTCTTCAGCCCACCGATTTTTCAGGTGGGTTCGAGGTCGGTTTCGATGTTAGGCAGAGTGTCTGGATCGTTCAATGGATCGACGTGGTGTGCGAGCTCGACCTAATGTTACGATGATGCCTACGATGGTCACAGTCCGTGACGAGGTCGCTAGGAGTCAAGGCTTTAGGCGAGGGCAATCGAGGGTTCGAGCGATGTAGGCAATAGATAACCGGGTCGAGCTGAGGTATCTCGCAGAGATACCTCGCATTTATATACATGGAGGAAACCAGTCACGTGAGAGTCCAGTATTACTATGTAGAGTAAGAGCTGTAGTACAGGTAATGAAGGTGACGTAATGGTGGCGGTGCTGATGAAGCACTGTGGCAGTGCTGACGAAGCACTGGCGGTGTTGACGTGGCAGTGCTGACAGCGTGAGAGTAAAGTACAACATCCGTGGGAGCCAGTAGCAGGATGACGTCATGCTACTGGGTGAACGACGGGTCGAGGAAGAGTGACAGAAAAGGAAAAAGAGAAAAGATACCGCTCTCCCGTTAGGATCGTCGTAACAACTCCACTTCCTGGTTCATACGCTCAGTCTGTCCGTCCATCTGAGGGTGGTACGTGGTGCTCGGGTTTCCCTTGATGCCAAGGACTCGGTACAGATCTTTGATGAATGAGGATACAAAGATCAAGCCTCTATCTGACCAAATTCTTTCGGGTAACCCGTGCTGTGCGTAGACGTGCTTGATGAATAGATTGACCCAGCCTTCCGAGGATAGTTCGTCCGAGCATGGTACAGCGATGTAGTCCTTGGACTTCATGTCGACAATGACTAGGATAGCATTGTGACCTTGCGACACAGGCAGATGGGTGATCATGTCCACAGAGATGTACTGCCAATTTCGGTCGGGAACTGGGTCAGGATGTAGTGGAGCCGCCCGCTTGCGTCAATCGATCTTCATGGTTTGACAGATGTGACAGCCTTTGACGTACTTGCGTACATCGTTGCAAAGTGAAGGCCACCAGTATGATCTCGAGATCAGATCTTGCGTCTTAGCTGCTCCTGGATGACCGGCGGTGACAGAGTCGTGATGCGAAGAGATGATCCGTCCTCTCAGCGACAAGTCGTTTGGTACCACAAGTTTTCCCCCCTTGTAGATGAGACCGTCCTCGGCGAGTTCCAGTCTACCGTCTATTCCCAGCTGTTCAATGACGACACGGTCGAGAGCATCTTTGAGCTTCAGGCATTCGTCCTTGATGGTGGCTGACCCATCAACAGAGACTGCTGCGAACCAGTGCAGTTTTAGCAGGACAATGTCGTCGTTTTCAGAGCTGGTACCAAGATGGTCAGGTCGACGAGACAGAGCATCTGGTTTTCCCATAGACCGTCCTGGCTTGTGGATGAGGGAGAAATCATAGTCCGAGAGTTGAATCATCCATCGTGCCTGCCGTGGGTTGAGTTGTTGCGGTTTCCTGAAGTATTCGAGATTCTTGTGATCCGTGTGAATCTCGAAACAGTGTCATGCGCCCTTCAGGAAATGCCGCCACTCGTCTAGCACGGAAATGACAGCGAGGAGCTCCCGATCATAGATCTCATAGTTTTTCTCGGCAGGGGACAGGGATTTGGAAAGGAATGCGATGGGTCGCCAGACGCCATTCTGCAGTTGCGAGAGCTCTGCTCCAATCGCAAACTGAGATGCATCGGTCTGAACCCGGAATGGGTCATTGTCTGTGGGGATAGCGACAACAGGTGCTGACGTGATTTTCCGTTTGATTGCATCAAAAGCTTCTTGTTGCTCCGCAGTCCAGACTTCCGTCCATGATCGGAATTGATCGGTTTTGATGGACATTAGTCTATTCAGCAGTGCCGCAATGTGGGAGAAGTCCTTGATGAACCGCCGATAGAAGTTTGCAAAGCCGAGGAACTGCCGCACTTCTGAGACATTGGTGGGTGTTTTCCATGCAGCAACGCCAGCCACCTTGGTTGGGTCCATGCGAACTTTACCGAAGGACACAATGTGTCCAAGGTACTCGACTTCTTGTACCTCGAACTTGCACTTCTTGGGCTTGCACGTGAGGTGGTTGTCGCAAAGGATCTGGAGTACTTGTCGGGTGACTTCCCGATGTTCCTCTAGTGTGGATGTGAAGATGATGATGTCATCTAGATAGACTACAACTTTCCGAGCGAAGATCAGGTCTCAGAAGAGTTCGTTCATCATCATCTGGAAAGTGGAGGGAGAGTTCGTGAGACCGAAGAACATGACAAGAGGTTCGTACAGCCCTTGATTTGTGATGAAGGCCACCTTCTCTTCGTCACCCTCTTTCATGCGAATGTTGTTGTAACCCCACTGGATGTCTAGTGTGGTGAAGTACTTGGCTCCCTTCAGATTGTCCAGGAGCTCTCGCATGAGAGGTAAGGGATATTTGTTCTTCTTGGTCATGTCATTAAGCTTTCTGTAGTCTTGTACGGGCCGGAGTTTCCCATCCTTCTTTTTGACGAAGAAGAAGGGTGCACCCCAAGGGGACTTGGAAGGGCGTATGCGTCCGGTACAAAGATTGTCCTCCAGGAAGGTGTCTAGTGCGGCTTGCTCGTCTAGGGTCATAGGATAGATCTTCCCGCAGTAGGGTTTTGCATTGTCTGTGAGCTCAATCGCGTGATCCCATGGGCGGTGTTCGGGAAGTGTAGAGAACGTCACTTCGTCGAAGACGTCGCGGAAATCTCGATACTGTTTGGGAATGAGTTCTTCAAACGTCTTTGCAGCTTGCGCCTGGTTGTGTTCTATAGCCAGTTCCATTGCGACAGAGGTCTTTGCGCAGACATGAACGGCTCGAGAACGTAGGTAAGAAGACGTGTGGAGCATGAAGACTCGCTCTCCTTCTTCCACTACGTGTTGACACGTCGTCGGACATCGATTAAACTCAATGACCTTCTTTTGCCAATCAATGGAAGGATTGTGGTGCTCAATCCATTCGTGTCCGAGGAAGATGTCAGATTTTCCGAGATCGGTTACCAGAAGCTGTAGCTTCTCGAGATGGTTTCCAATCTGGATATCTATGATGACGTAGTGGGTGATGTCGCCTCCGACGTTGGAAGATCCATCTGCGTTATAGACTTCTATGGATCTCTCGAAAGGGACCATCGTAAGACTGCTTCGGCGGACAAGATCTCTGTGAATGCAAGATCCCGTGCTGCCTGTGTCCAGCAGTCCTTTGACGTCCTGAGATATCCCAGTCTCGGGGTTCGTAATGATCATGGGGACATCTAGCTGTCGTCGGCTGCCAGAGCCTCGCACAACTTTGAAGTATTTTGGTCCCGTGGTCGTGATCGAAAACGCGTTGTGGGATTTGGGTTCCGTCGCACTCGGAGAGTTTTTCGATTTTTTTTATATTTTTAGAAAGGGAATTAAGCACCGGTTCACGCCGGCCGTGCTTCTGTGAAGAAGACGCCCTTTCGGTAGAGGGTATAAATACAGGGATGGGAGCTGAGAGTATTGTATTGTCTGCTTCTTCGACCGGGAGACAAGAAAAGCGATTCGTAGGCATAGTAGGGGCAGGCATAGTGGAAACCGGAGAATAATTGAGTAAGGAAAAAGCCGTACGTAAAAACTGATCGAGACGAGACTGTACAGAAGTTTGACCCGACCCTAGTGCGACTAGGCCGAGTCCTCGGCAAAAGACTGCTCAGGAGTTGCGTCCTGAGTCTGCTGTAAGACGTCGTACGTGTGGTCGAGGAAAAGCTTGAGATCCTCGCTGATGAAGCGGCGGACCTCTTCAAAGAAGGTGTCAGCCTTCTCTGCCTCTTCCCATTGACGACGATACTGCGTCCGTGGGGATGTGCGATTGGGGAGGTGCCACGCGTCGCCGCAAGTGCCCTTGTCACCCTTGCGGATGTTGCACTTCTTGCAGATGCGGTCGAGATCCATTGGTTGACCGCGGCCGCCGAAAAGTATGCCGGTACCATCTTGCCTGACGGGCGCTGCAACTGGAGGTGGATTGGCGGGCGGACGGTAAGTCGGTTGATAGGCGCGTGGGGTGTACGAGGGTCGTGTGGATTGCGTAGGAGCGGAGGGAGACGAGCGCACGGGTTGCTTGCTGCGCATGACGTCGAACAGGGCGCGATTCTTGGTGAGCTGCAGGATACGTGCCTTCCAGTCGTGGTATGTGGTGGGAAGGTTGCCAGAGCCGTAGATCTGCTCGACATAGCGGTAGGTCGCATTGCGCTGCAGAATGTTGAGGACGTATTCATCGTCCTTGTCGAATCCGGCGCGGGTCGCAAGCTGCTCGAACTCAGTGAAGAAGTCCTGCACGTTTGGACCCATCTGCAACGCCTCGAGTTGAACCTGCGCGGTGTGCTTCCTGTTTTGGTCGACGAAGACTTTGTCGAGCTCTTCCCAGAAGTCGTCTAGATCTAGAACCCAGACACCGTGCATGGAGTTCGTGTCAATGAATGCTTGCTTCCACAGGTCTACCTTCTCGCCACGGATGTAGGACAGGATCAAAGAGATTGCTCGATCTTTGTCCATGCCTCCCACGTACTGTTGGAGACTATACTTGAAGGCGTCATATCGAAGCTTGTTTCCGTCAAACGTGTCCGGCTCCTTGAATCTGGGTGTGGGAGTGTGCTCGGTCTGGATGTTGGCGCAGGCAAGGAGGTTTGCGAGGAGGTTTTCCCATTGCGGGTCGAGCGGCGGAGGTCCTTCATGTACTGCCGGTGCCGCTGGTGCCGTTCCTCCTTATGCAGCTGTACCAGGATGGGGTGGATTGCTCAACCCGGGCATTGTGGTAGGTGCGGGGGTGCTCGGGGTAACGGGTGCCTGTCGCTGGGGCGTTGGGGCAGGGTTGGCTGTGAGGATGACAACGGTGGGTTTGGGTGAGGTGACGGGGATGGCTGCGGCAAGACTGGCGACGGCGAGATCTTCTTGATCGTCGTACGTCTCAGGGGATAAGGATCGAGGAGAGGATGCCTCTGGTGGTGTCTCAGCAGGGCGGAGTTTCCCTGTGTTTTTGAACTGCTGTGGGATGCTCGTGAACTGCCCTCGACGTTGGTTGGGGCAAGGGGTTGTGGCGCAAAGGGAGAAATCGGCTTGTTCTTCCTGGTAGTGGTAGGTTTTCCCGTTGAGCAGTGTGTGGGGAAATCCTTCACAGGGGAGGAGAGCCATGGTGACTGAGGAGTGGCTAGGGAAGCAGAGCTTTTATCCAGCCGTTTGAATTTGGGAAAGGTCGCGGGTCGGGTCGTATAGTAATGAACAATTTCGTCGAGGGACATATATATATGTACGTAACTATCGTATCAAACCGATTTTACCGCAGAGGGGGGCCTCCGGGGTCTCTCGGGCATGCCTGTCTTTTGACGGTCTGACGCGCGAAGCGGGAAGGGGGAATTATGCAGTGAACTCGAGTGCAAGTAGCGGTGGGAAGAAATGTAAGTCTTGGGTATGGCGGTATACGTGCCAGGCACGCGGGTCAATGACGTAGATGCAAAGAGCAAGTTTGATTTCGTTGTCGAGGGCCCGGAAGTTCTCGCTGTTCTTACGCGCGTCGTAGGAGAAGGTCGTGAGGACCTCGTCGTTCCTCAACAGTGTGAGTGTCGCGTAGGTGACGGGGAAGTGGGTGTCAGTGGCGAAGTTCCGGAAGGTGATACGGATCTTGAGTGGATGGGCCTGCACAAAGGGGTCGTTTGGGGGAAGGAAATGCAGATCCGTGGTGGGCGGATGTTGTGCAGCGCTGGCTGGCCACAAGGAAGGACGACTTGGGAATTGATGCTGGACGTAGGCTGCGACAGTGGGGTGGGTGATGTATACCAAATGTTCGGCTTCGTTGTTGTCAGCTACCTGCCAGTTCAGCTGTAGGAAGGCTCCGACGCGGGTGAGAGATAGGCCAATGTCAGCGGGCTTCCACGCAAAGATGACAGCCCAGCATGGGTTGATGGCGAAAAGGCCCTGGTAATGGTATAGGTGATAGTCGGATTCTATTTGTGGGGATGAGGGGATGGGTACGTTGGCGCTTTCGTCAATGCGCTGGTATAGAAGGGTTAGACGATTGAGTAGTTGCTCGAGATCGTCCGCAGATCGAGAGAGATCGCGATCGACAAAACTTGGGATGTATGAGGTGGGATAGTCCTCGTAGTCGAGGTCGTGAAGATCGTGGAAGTCGCCGATGAGGCGATTGAGGCGGATGAGTTGGAGGTCGATGTTGAACTGAGGGGTGAGGACGTCAGCAAGCCGGTGGGAGACTGCTGGTGTGGGAGGTCGACAGGGTAATGGTTCCGGCGATTCGGATTGGTCGTCGTAGGGTGGGATGCCGTCCGATTCAGACCAGTGGTTTGGAGAGCCGGGCGTGTGCGGGGAGGAGTTGTATCCAAACTCCGATGGGTTGTGCTCTCGAAGATGCAAGAGGTCGTCCTCGAGGTATGAGATGTCAGGCACTGGTGAAGAAAGGGGTGAACGGGTGTGGAGAGGAGGATGAAGAGGGACGCGTACTCGTGTGAATGGAGGCTTTCAACGAGTAGGTCGAGGGATAAAGTCTTCGCTTCTGATACAGTGAAGGCACTCAGACCAGATGCGGTCAGGTTTTCACCAGGTAGAACGTACCAAGCGAAGACTGAGGAATGTACCTCAGCGTCACCCAGTATATATATTGTGCTAAAGTAGGCTGAATAATACAATGGAAAGGTCTGAGTAATAATGAGCGTGGGCTAAGTAAGCAAATGAATGGTAGTGGTGGGGCATGAGTAAGTGGCTGAGTCAGAAACCAATGGGTATTTCGTAACAGAACCCTAACAACCGCGCGCCACCCAACAATACTTCGTGGACTTGGTGGGCGTGGGGCACGTAGATACGAGTCGCGAAGCAGCATGAAAAGTATTATGCAGGGTGAGACGTAGGCCAGGATGGGCGTACCTGGTATTACTCCACCCCATGAGCAGTGCGAGGGCGCGACCCACGTGTTGCTGATAGCCGTGGCCGTGCAAGTACTGAGAACATGAGGCGTGGTTGATGCAGTGAGTGTGTCGAAGGAGTGTAAGCTAGGTCATAGCTGGGCGCCGTTCATGTTGCGCTCTGCCGACGGTCCAGGTCGCTGAGGGATAAGCCAGAGATTGGGATGCTAGCACAGGAAAAGTTTAGACAGATGTGCCCTTGTTCCACCAGTCTGATCAACAACACAAACGTCAATGCTGTCATTGTCTGCAGTGTTGAGCTCAAGTTACAGCGTGGGTCGCCACCACACTTGGCAAGGCTGTGAGCGGCTCACGAACCGATGCGACTCACGAGGCACGTGCCGCGTGCACGTGAAAATGACGTAGCGCGCTTCACTACAGCGTCGAGGTGTCGATCATTTCGAACGCGTCCTTTGTAGTAGACAACCACGGCGTTCACGTATACCTCTCGCATGTACGGTGAGTGACCGTAACACAAACAATCTCAAAAGCTCTGGGACTAAGGCATTCCTTGGGCCAAGCGCTCCTTTACTCACGAAAAGTCGAAGCTCATGACCGTAAGCCTCGTGTCAGCACATTCGCCCAGGCGCTGGAGCAGCGAAAGTCGTCATGCGACTGAGGCCGCAACACATTTCTCTCAGCCGCCGCGAGGTGCGTTGGGAACGGACGGTGATGGTGGAGGAGGATGGAGGGGGAAGGGGGGTACACTGACGTCACCTCGTGCACTCTCCACCTCTCTGACGCGTTCAGTCCAGGCTGCAGCCCCCGACGGACAGCCATAAATTCGCGCGTTTCTCCTGCCAAGAGCCCATTTCTCGACCTCGGCGTTCCTCTGCCTCTCGGGACCGATCCTCGCCAGGATGCTGCCCCACTCCCTCTTCGTGCTCTCGCTCGCCGCGCTCGCTGTCGCCAGCCCCGCTCCTGTGCCTGCGCCTGCACCGACTCCTTTGCCCGCGCCTGCACCCGTGCCACAAATTGCGTCGAGCGCGGAGTCCATCTTCTCCAGTGTAACGGGAGCAGTAGCTTCGGCCCTACCCAGTATGTCCCTACGCTTACTTGTTCGCGGTTGTCCTTCTGAATTCTGTCGGTATAGCTGTCCTCGGAAGTTGGCCGAGCTTGAGTGACATCGAGAAAAAGATTGGAGTCAATGACGGAAACGACCTCCAGAACGTCTCCGCCTCCGCCCTCCTCATACCCTCGTATGCAAACTTCTCAGGAGATAGGTGCGTCTGCTCAGAATTAAATATACATTGTTTCGCTGACTAACATGTAAGCAGCTGGAACCTGCGGTACTATGGTCTAGCATACAAGTTGCCAAACATCAGCACCTCCGACCTGGACTCTTTGATCAACGACCTGTCTACGAATGACCTCAATTCCACGCAGCAGGCGCTCCTGCAGAACCGTACCCAAGATCTCGCGTCCATCCCTATCCCGAAGGCCAACCTTACTGCCCTCGCTTTCGCGAATGGTTCTGCAGTCACGAATTCGTCAGGCATTCAGCTCGACACGACGGACGACTTCGGAGAGTTCGACCAGTTTGTCACCGTGCCCGGCCTCGGCGGGAACAGCAGCTCTCTGAAGGTCGTAGAGACCGGGATCCTCAACGTCACCGGCCCAGGCAATGGCACAGTCATCCTCGTTCCTTCGTCTGGTTACTCCGTTGTGTCCGATATAGACGACGTCATGCGGATCACGAAGGTATACGTCCCCAACCAAGGTCTCTACAACTCCTTCGTCCAACCATACGTCAACGTGCCCGGTATTCCCGAGCTGTTCGCATACTGGAACAAGACGCTCCCGGGAGTCGCTTTCCACTACGACACTACGACGCCCGTGCAGCTCACGCGGACGTACGTGGACTACCTGTTCAGCAACTTCCCCCTCGGCTCGCTCGAGATGCGTCCCATTAACCTCACGGAGCCAAGCCAAATCCTCGAGGCCCGTCAGAACAGTCTGCTCAAGCTCTTCCAGACCTTCCCGCAGCGCAAGTTCGGTATGTACAGCTTGGCGTATACAAGCTGTCTCGATACTGACGCGGCCAACAGTGCTGGTCGGAGACTCGTCCTCCTCGACATTACTTTCGGCATATCCCCAGATTGCGGAGCAGTTTCCGAACCAGATCGCGTGCATCTTCATCCGGAACACGTCCGCGACCGACCCGGACGACAAGATCCCGTTCAGCACGAAGGAGTTCAAGAACATCAACAACAACACCTGGTTCTTCTACCGCACGGCCGACGGTGCGTCCCTTCCGTCGTGTTCCGTCCGACGTGGGCGATGCTGACCTGCTTCGCAGATTTGTTCAACCTCGACATCGCCAACGGTCAGTGCAGGAACGACAGCGTTCCCCAGAACGTCACGTTTGGCGAGCAGGGCGGCGTGCTCGGCAACAACGGTGCCGTGGGAAGCCTTGTCCTCGGTCAAACGCAGTACGCTGCAGCGGCCCTCGCTACAGTCGTCGCGCTCTTCTTGAGCATGCTGTGATCCGCTCATGTTGGATGCTGTCTGAAAAGGACTCTTTATGACTTGAACGCGCACTCCCCACGAACTCTCACGAACCGTTCCGACACCCTCATGTCCCGGTTTGACCTGTAGCAAACATACTTGTACTGCGTTGTATATCTATCCACTCATTCCATTGCTTTCTGATGCATACTTGAGCATTGATGCGTCTTGCAGGACCCGAGGGGAACGTGCCGACAGGTAGGTTGAGGTATCTGCTTCCAGCGGGGGAGGCATGCCAAGAGCGGGCAAGAATGGTAAGCGCCTCCTTCCGACCAAGCCCGGGATCGGCGATCGGAGTTGTTGATCATTGCTTCTGCATTGTTTGACCGCCGTCGGGAGTCGGGGACTCGGCACTGCCGTTCGAGTCCACCACCACGTCTACCGGTCCATCTAGCCTTCTCTCAGCACCTGTTGTGGATCTTTATGCGATGCTCGCGGAGTTCGGCAGACTCGGCTTGTCTCGCTCGAAACACTTGAGGCCTTCGCCATGTCGAGATGTCGTTCAGCTTGGCAGAGTCACTGGCCGGGACATGACCTCAACATCGCTTCGACTAGGTTCTGGAAGTTGTATGCCTCATGCCCGGGCGTCCCAGTGTAATCCACCAACATCCTGCCTCTTGTGCAGTGTACGCGGATTGCTATTGTTCTCTCGGTCCTTGGGCGCATCAAGGTGCGTGCGTAGGATGCTTCTTGTGGGAACGGGTCTCTTCTCTGGGAGGATCTGCGCTCGCCAGTCTGCTGTAGCGTTGCCTATTTTACTCGCAACTGCTGTTACAGCCGCGGAACATCTGAGCGGGATCGCGATGGTTGTACCTTGCTGTCCCGGCGCTACGTTGTCCTTGCCGGATCGATCCAAGGTGCGGCCAGGGAACAGGTGCTGCAGGCCCACTCCCCATAGCCTTGCGCACGCTAAGGGTCATTTACAGGAGCATGCCACCCTGGTCAGAGCTCGTGCCTCGGATCAGAGTCTCTAGACCTTCGGGAATGCTGAACCTAACACGTCTCGGCATTCTTTCAGGTGCCTGTGCGACTCGGGCGGGCTGCCGTCCAGACGTGGTGCGGCTTCATGCCGGGAGAACATCACCTCGAAGCTTGCAAAATTGGCCCGCTTATGATAGATGCTGACAGTCGGTGGCTCATGTCCACGCGTCCGGACGACGGGCTCTCTGACGAGACCTCGGGAGCTCAGGCGTCGTCGAGAACATTACGGGTGGTGTGCTCCTTATGATCGCGAGCACAAACAAAGTGCATCCCCGCTGCTGAGACGTGAGTTTGACTGCAAGGGCGTATTCATCAACATAGCACGGGTAGATACCATACAAGTCGAATAAGAGCATGCTGCCTCCACGGGACGCTTTCGCCGTGGAGACTCCGAGACGCATACACGCAAGCACTACCGTAGTACCATGCATCATGGCAATCCAAGTCAGGCGGCAGTCGTATATTCTCACTTGCGAGTTTGGGACCTGCCGGTCCTGTCGGAGGTATGTGCACCGCTGTGAGACGCACTGCTGCTAGAAGCACGCCGGTTACTGGACGACCGGCCGCGGCGCCGCCCTTCGTCGCTAGACGTATCAGAGTCGTTGTTCGTCGACGACGCAGCGTAGTACCCCGACAGGCTGAACGCGTCCGAGCTCCGCGAGGATGAACTCAAGGAGGTCACGCTCGGAGTCTGGAAACCCGGCGGGACTTGGATGGGGCCGTATGCGGGACGGGCGGGCGCGCGCATGCCACCGCCGGTAACGTGTTGGCCCGGGTACGGCGCGCTGTGCCCAGAGTAGGTGGGCGTGGCACCCCCGTATCCCTGCCATGAGCCCCCCGGCACGGCGGCACTTGGCGCAGCCGCGGCGGGTGGCCGCATTGTGGTGCGGGGATCGTAGTACGGAGTGCTGGTTAGGGGCATGGCCTTCGGATGCGCCGTACCCCACTGGCTATGGCCCCGGGAGCTGCCTGCATTGCCCTGGGGTTGCGCATAGCGGCGAGGAGTATGACTATACCCGGGAACAACTGGGAGAGTGCCTGGCGGGGGCATCTTGGTCTGAGGGAAATGCCGGAGCAGGTCCTCGGAGAGAGCGTTGGAAATAGGAATGTCTTCGGGAGGGCCCTCGCGAGAAATCGGTTCGCTGGCAAGGTCAGAATAGCTTTGTGTCAACATCGTGTATAACCCAAATCGTGAGAACTCACGCTGTTGGGGTGCAGTCCGCCAAAGGTGCGCAGGCCCAGGTCCCGTCAAGGAACAACAGTGTCGCCCGCTCCTGTTCTCAAATGTCAAGATCAGTTCGTTGCCAAATCCTTCACGACGCGTTTGCTTACCCCACCAGCGGTTTCTGTAACGTGTACTAGAGCACCAACGTACCAACGGTTTCCGTCTCTACCCAGAAATTTGTATTTCCCGCCCTAAGGAGTCGTCAGACATGACATGGATGTACTATGTTTCCGGACATTATGATCTAGCGGCGTACGCACCACCAGCTGAGAACGGCATATATTCTTCCCTGTCCACTGCGCCTTAGCATTAGCATGATGGGAACAGCCCGAAGTATCGCCACATACCATAGCGGCAGTTTTTAAGAAACAGGAAGATATGACGTGGTGTCTTTACCGGGTTCAGGACGTCGTGAGCCTCGTTCTGTATTGATACTACCAAGCAAAAATGCCAGTTATGGGTCCGAGCACATAGGAGATTCTGCAGAACAGCCCCGTGTAAACATACGCGGGGTTCCCAGTAAAGGCCCTGCATGCTTTTGTCAGACGCGCGGGATAGCAGGAACACAACAACGCTAGAAGACCACACTTAGCGCTGCTGACTGGACTAGAGATGGTGAGTCATACATCCGATGGGGCTATGGCGGAGAACCCTGCAGATGGTCAGGATGGTTCCTGGAGTACGCACCGAATATGGGGTCCCAAGTCTCGAGTCATCGTATAACTTGGTCATCCCAAAGAAGGCCGTGTGGGATACGTGTTTCCAAGCTCAATCAGCGGAAAGCACTATGTTTTCCAGCAGGATAAGAAACGATATCAGCAGCATACGCACTCACTCATGGGCGGTCAGATTTGCGAGTTCAGACGCCTCGCTGGGCATGCGCTCTTCCGACTTCGATGGGATGGGTGGCTGTGTGCTGGTACTAGGCGCGCGGCAACGCCCGTCGCGCCCGACTTGATGTTCCCACCTCGGCATAGAATTTGCGGGTATCCCATGACCATGCGCGCGTCGAAATCCTAGGACATAACGATCTCGATGTCTCCACCGACGGTCGAGCATAGACACTACTATCATATCCGGTACACCGTCCGAGTCGGTCCCCTCAGCTCTTGACCCTGTCGACACTGCTCGAAGTTCACCTTGAACATGGTAATATGCCTATCTCAGCGCCGAAACTTGTAGCAGCGACGGCAATGACTGCGTGTCTTGTCACTGCTGCGGCAACCTACCTCCTGCAGACTCGGAGACGAGCAAAACATGATCCCACCGACGACACACTTGACATCGCCACTGTACGCCAGTCGGTATGTTTGTCTTCGTTGTCTACTAGTCCGGGTGGAGCTTGATAACGCACTAAACAATCCAACAACAATAGCTCCCAAAAGACCTTCCATCTTGGCGTTTCATAGACGCATCTTCAGCTGTCAAACATGACATTGATGTCACCCTATGGAAACCACTACATCCCTTCTTCAACGCTCGCGGTTATACGTTCTGGCTTCCCCTTCGCGACAGCTACATGGCCTTGCCGCTTGGTGTGGACGTTGTATCCAATGGGGCCGCATATGCGCCACTCAGCCGGGGAATGGACAAGGACAGTCCAATGCAAGGACTGTACAGATTTTCTTATCTGGTATGCCAGTGGATGAGCCTCGTTTTGCACCTCACCACTTAAATCTGCCTAGAATCCATTGTGTCAAGCCGCACAGACCTCGGACGGACGCTCTGTTGTCATCCGCGTTCTTGCCATTGGGGAACAAGGTCGAGATACGATTGAGATTCTGCGGACAGTCTCGAGAGGGGCATACAGCTTGGCTACCTGGAATCATGCCATCCCATTACTCGAGCTGCTTGACTTTGACGATATCACATTTGGAGTCTTCCCAAAGATCGGCTCTGTGGTCTTCGCCGCTTATGGTTTCTGGCCTCAGAACTCGGTCGGTGATATATTAGACATGATTATGCAATGCTTGGAGGTATGCTTCCCCTTCTCTTCGGCATAGTATTTTTCCATAGCTGACGCCTTTCAAAGGCGCTCGGATTCCTGCATGACGTGGGCATCGCACATTGTGTGAGTATAGCACACCCTTGCTCACATACCCCCAGGATGCTGACGCGACTACAGGACGCTTTCAAAGACAACTTCCTCGTGGAATGGCACCCGGAATCACTCCGTATCGGCCTCATGCCCGTATCTAGACCTCGCGTGTATCTGAACGACTTCGAGACGGCAGTACGTTTCCTGCCCGATGTACCTCCGGAGAAGCGCGTCTGCGTCGGTCTCCCTGTCGGAGCGTCCTTTCCAAACCCTGAGCGGTACAGTCGCCCGATACCTCCAGAAGTTGAGGGGGACAAGCCTTACGATCCGTTCAAGCTGGATGTCTGGCAGTTTGGGACGAGCCTGGCTGGGTTCAAGGCAAGCGTTCACGATGCGTTCCATCTGCATGACTACTCACCAGCACTGCCTTCTCACGTAGAGCAACGTGCCGCCTATAGACGAGCTCTTGAGCTCGCTGCGGAACCCGGATGCGTCGATGCGCCCGTCCGCATACGAAGCTCTGAGCACAATGGCGAGTATTGTGGGGTCAATCCCGCCGAACGCACTTGGGGGACGGCCTGAAGTTGCGCCTGAGTTTGGGATAGTTGTCCATGATGATAGTGTCGACCGTTCCTCGTGTAGCATCTGATTATTACCAGGTGTTATGCAAGCAGCCCGCTGAATAGCCGAAATTGACAAACTTACTTCATCCCTCTAAAGCCCCTCTTGGCACGACCCAAGTCGGAGTCACTGTTGCTCGATAGTTCCTGCGTGACCCAGGCAACGCTGGTGGGCCTCTGCAGACTTGCACCCATCTTGTGTAAGCTCTGGGCTCTCGACATTCTGGTGAGTGTGAGGAGTCTTGGGTGATGACATGAGCTAAACATTGTTTCGTTTAAATCGATTTGGTGGCCAATTTCTGGTGACTATCATCGTCTGGCTTTCTTAACGACGTACGCGTCTACGTATTGTTCTTCACGGTTCTTGCTGCGCAGGTAGGACGCTTCCTATGGGTATACTTGTGAGAACGTGTGTCTTCTCCCGGTTTTTTTGTGCTTGCAGAAACTTTAGATTTCCTGCTTTCGGCCCCGCTTACGGCTGCAGGACTTCTGGAAGGGACTATCAGAGAGGGAGGCTGTTTTCCTGCCGAGCCGTCCTTGTTAAAATTTCATCAACCCATTGTTCTGCAGCCAGATGAATATCGTCAAGTGTGTCTACTCCGGTGGCGTTGTCCACATATCCGGTTGTCTTCACCAATAGTATGATGGCCGACCGTTGTCCAGGGTCGTCTCATTCCCTACTGGCTCCGTCTCCAGCTTCTAGACCCAATATCACACGTGGCTCACGTGCGGCGGCGACACATGTACTTGCGACACTCCCGATGTGCGTTGCACTACAGCAATCACTTTCCCAGACTCGATTGAAACAGCGTACCATCTTAGATCATCAGGCCCACGTTGACTATCCGCGCGTCTTTCACGCGTCTAGGGCAAAATACGAAGTACAGTGACACAAGTGCGATGCGCTAGATAGTATGTGGAGCGGCTGTGATAGTACAGCCTGGGGAATTATTGGGCACCGCCGTGTCGTCGCGTTAGCCCGGGTATGACTCGGGAGGTGGAAGGGGAGGCCTCCACGATGCCCCCAGAACGCGCTGCGACGCCCTCGCTTCAACCCGAGGACCCGTCGGAGACAGCGGATAGCCAGGGCTATGCATATGATTGTAGTCAGCGCTAGAACTGTCACCTCAGCGGACAAACGATGGCAGGAAGCTCACTTGACAGCCACGCAATGGTTAACCCCTTGTAGGAACGTCGAACCGTCTCGGAATTGAAGCTTGAGCCTCACCTGTCCGCATTGGCGAAATAAGATGACGTTGTCAGAACTATGAGGAACGTTGCAACCAACAAGTAGGATACTTACGCCACACACGCTCTCAACAGTGCCCAAGTAGCTGCCGATGTAGACGGAACCCCTATGCTCCGTCATATACCTCTTCAGTAAGAACATGCGTGAGTGTGCGATGTCTGAAGTTCAATGTAGCAAACATCGATGATAATGCTTACCGGAGGATGGTTCACGGCTTGGTTCGTGTTCGTCGCCTTTGCGGGTAAGTGAGGTAGGCATCCTGAAAAGGTTCAAAATCTGCTGGCGACGTACCATATGAACAGTTGTACTAGCTTGTTCGACTTCAAGTTGCGAGGTCGTGCAGGGAATGTCTTTCACCATTCGTTCCCGGAGTTCTTATATACAACGCTAAAGCAGCTCTTAGACGTGTCAAATCGTCGACATGACTCTACACCTTCAGCTGAGAATAACAAGGCGTATGGACCTACCTGCGATGGAAAATTGATATACATGGTCCCCTTGAGGAACACAGAAAGGCTAAGTCGGCGGCAGCAACGCAGGAGCCCTTGTATACAATTGCCTCTATAGGGGATAAGAAGGAACACAATATTCAAATCATAAGCGAAGATTTGCAGTTGACCTACACATATTACCGGACATTGTCCACTCCAGGTAGGATCATCAGAGCTTTGGGGGTCAATTCAGCAACGGCACGAGAGAAATACGCCAAGGCGTCAAAGCTAGTCAGTCGGGAAGCTGCGCCCGGAGTCCTGAGGTCACCGAGAATCCGGTCAATCCCAGGGAAGGTTCCCAGAGTAGAAGTGGTCAGATGCGTGACATAGTTCCGAGGACAAACACAGTTATACCTTGAAGTCTGCAAGGCTCGCTCCGAACCTCCACACGTCCGACTTGAATGCATCCTACCTTGAGTGTTAGTGAACGTCAAAGAGACGTGACGAGGGAGGTACTCACTCGATGAGCGATTGCCAGTGCATGGATGAAGGTCAGCACTCACGAGTACTGTCGGCGAGTGCAAACGCAGGAAGAGGTAGCAACAATCTGGTACAGACCTCGAGACATTGTAGAACCATATCGGGGATGCCGCCTACGGAGTTCTTCGCCCAATAGCGATATGGTTCCTCAACCCTGAAGCCAATCTTCGGAAAGAACAGAACGTGAGATTGTTGTAGTGAACGAATTCCACGAGGGGGACCGTATGGTTGTCGTTGTAGAAGGCACATGTCCCCATAGAGATTACCTTCAAGATCTCGATGTGCTCTCTGTCGCGCTCGCCCATTGAGAGAATGCGGAAGACTACATCACGGACATCCACGGTGCGGGCTGCATTATGTATTCTGACTACAATGTGAAAGACCAGTAAGCTATTGTAGAACACGCGTGAGGGACGAGTGGACAGACGCGATATACGAGGGACACGCACGGTGCTAAATACATGTGAGCTAGACAAAGACGCACTGTGCGCCCGGAAGTCGGCCTTTGTTGCCCGCGGCCGGCGATGGGGTCCGCGCGACGATGCACATACACACAACTTGATTATGAACCACGTTGTCCTCCAGCTCCTGACTCCTCTGCTTCTTGTTCTCTACCGCTCATCATATGCTCTGGCAGCGACACATACCTGACAGCTTATCTGTCTTCTGGGCTGTCTGGGACTCCCTGACTACAAGGCTCTGATTACTACTTGTGATTCCTCCTCTGTCTGTCTGGTCTTTTTGGCCGGCGCACCTACGAGCATTCAAAATTTCAATTGCACTGCAGCATCTCGAGGTCTTGCACTTCCAGATACACACTCCTGCATCTGGCGTCTGAGTCTCTGGTTGAGCCTGGGTTGAGCTGGCTGCGTTTGGGTGCTTGGTCATGGACTTTTCCTAGCGCGTGTCTCAGATGCAGTCCCACCTACCCTGCTCCACTGTTGGTTCTCCAACTAGCTACTCGCTATGGGCTCCCTTGTTAGCATCTGGATCTGTACATGCTACATCTGGTGCTGTGTGTATCTCCTGGTGCTTTTCCTCCTCTTGAGCTCGCTGATGCCCCTCTTCGGGTCTGCTGGCGCTGGCACATTGGTTGTAGCATGCCACCCCGGAGTGATGCCATCTCAGTTTGAGGCTTAGCTACAATGTATTGCATCACATATACTATACGGCGTCATAGGCATATGTTCATTTGGATGGACACGGTTGAATCAAGGACTGTGCGCATTGATGCTTCGAAGAGCGACCACCCATGAATGATCTTATTGAGGTCAACGAGCACACTTGGATGAGGCGAGTAGGAGGTGATGTGGCTTTGTGGCTCATAAGGGCGAGAGTGCGTATGCGGGGAGGCGCCGTGTGATCCAGAACCCGGGGGAAGGGGGGGGAGGCTTAGACATGCACCGATGTGGTACCCGACCTCCTCCCCGAGCCGGTCGAATTCTAGGTTCGACCCAAACCCCTCGCACTCGTCCGCGCGGAACGCGGAAGGTCTTGGTATGAGACTAGGTCGAGTCACTGCTTCGTGCTAAGCCACTCCGCAGCGTACCGGCGCAGGGCGCACGCGAGCGTGGCGTCCTAGAAAGTGTTTGGACATGTCGGAATTCTGACCTGTGCCGTAGTCGACACCATTCCGGCCGAGCTTGTTCGCCAGAATTGCGGAGTCGACCACTGCGACTGAGGAATGGGGATATAGGCGGGAAGCTGTTGCAGATAGTAATTGCAACGACGTCGAGGGGCCGAAGACGCGCTGATCTGTGCCTCGACATATTCATAATCGCTCCTGGACCACCAGGCGTCAACATGGGTGTCGACCATAGGACAGAAATGGCCCCGACTGACCTCGTCACCGTTTGCCAGTCACACGATCCAAGCGGCTATTCTGCATAATCAGTCGGTCTGCTGCTGGGCCCAGGCTCAGCCATCTCAAAGCCGGCCTTGAGCTACAGTTATATCGGCGTCGCCCGCACCCGAGGTAAAGCGATGAATGAACGAAGCAAGGTAAGCATCCAGACAGACAGCTAGCCGCAGGCCACTGCGGCCGTTCCGATCTGAGCACAAATACACTTGATTAGAAGACCGGTAATCCATGCTGATGACGTGAGCCGCGTGATGATGCGTGAGGTAGATGGGGTAGGGCTGGGGGTGGTGGTGAGGACGGGTCAGAGTCAGGGTAGGTAAGAGATAGGTAGGGGCGGTGTGGAATTGTCTAGAGGAGGTTGACATTGGTGGATACAGACGACAGGCGGCGGTGTGGGTAGATGGGTGGTGGTAGTAAAACAACGAACGTGAGGCAGGCGTGACGATTAGTTAATGACGCAACGATAAATAAGAAGGTCCACAGACAAAAATGGGGAAGCACAAGGTACGCGCTATGACTTGTCGTGTGGCGGCGGCGAATGCGGCGGGGAGAGAGATGGAGGCTCGTCGTTCATGTCCGACGAGTGCGACACGTGTGACGCGTGCTTCTTCCTCCTGAGCGTGTGTCGTATTGTCAGGGACTGCATGAGGGAAGATGGTTTTCGTCTCTGCTTCGCCGCTGGCGGCGCCTGATGCCGTTCGGACAAATGGCTCTGTATCCGCTGCATCGCCACGCCGTTTTCCTCGGTCGCGAAGTCGAACCCGCGGTTGACGGACCGCATGCCTGTCGACATGTCCGTACGACTCCCGTGGAACAGATGCGGACGATACCGACTCAAACGGGCCTGGCGCGATTTTCGAACGCCGGAGCCGGAGATGGTCACTCCGACAAGCCCGCCGTGCTTGTCCTTTGAGAAGTCGTGGGTAGGATCAATCTTGTGTAGCCAACGGGCGCGATCAAGATCGTTCGGCGCAAAGGCGAGCTTGTAGGCCTTCGCTACGTAGCGCGGGAGGAGAGAAAGGGTGACCGCCAGCAAGACGCAGAACCAGAAGTAGGCTGACTCGAACAGGAAGTGGTCGTTTCCATACACCAGGGTGAGAATCGTCGAGGGAGAGAGCGCGGAGTAAACAGCCTGGAGAACAATGAGCACCTGCAGAACGATGGCTGTGCAGAACACGTACAGTGTAACCCCACACAAGCACGATGCCGAGGAAAACCGCGAAGAAGATCCAGCCGGTCCAAACGTACGTGTTCAGCCCATTGAACAAATTCGCCGCAGTTACGGCCGAAATAACCATAGTCTACAATCCCACGTCAGTCAACGTCGCCCATCGCCGAGGACTAAGAGTGCAAACTCACTGTGGAGAACTCATAGAGATACACGTCGTACCCATCGGAGCGCGAGGATGTGGTGCGGTAGGCGTACAGAATCAGGAAGAAGATCAGAGCAGACTGGACGATGCCGTCAAGCATGTAAATGATGAACAGCTTCGTCCCGAAGTACTCGTGCCTCCGGCTGTGAGCGTACAGCTCCGGCAGCGCCATAAGCACATGGTCGTCTGTGCGCCACGGTCAGCTCCACGAGGTCGCGAACGAGTGTTGACGGCACTCACCGACGATGCGGTCGAACAACCCAATACCGATGACGGGCGCGATGGTCCAGAACGTGTTCCAAAAGAGGATGTACGTATAATCGAACACGCTGCCAGAACGTGATCAGCACACGCCCGGGACCCAACCAATGGGAACACCCACTATTGACTGCTCCACGCGCAATAGATCTGAAACCACCAGAGGACGCCGATAGAGATGATGTTCTTGTAGAAGAAGTTCACAATCCTGCCAAATTTTCTGTCAGCGCCCAATAACGTCTGACATCGAACTGAAACGCACATGTTGCCGTTGCGTGCATATGACCAGTGCCCGTGGACGAGCAACAGCCGCTTCAAGAACCGGAACTGTACCGCAGCGCGCAGTCAGCATCCGGACGTCTGACACTTTGACACCGCGACAGCACGAGGGAGAAACGTACCTGCGCAATGGCGTAGTCGGACGAATTGACAGCCTGTAGGCCCTCCTCGCCAGAAATGCCGACACCGACGTCTGCGGCCTGAATCATGCTGACGTCGTTCGCGCCGTCGCCGATGGCGAGCGTCATCGTGCCGATGCCGTCCTTGACGAGCTTCACGACGAGCGCCTTCTGCAGGGGTGAGACACGACAGCAGATCACGCCCTCGCACTGCATCGCGAGCCGCAGCAGCAGCGAGCGGTGGGTGTCGTCCGCGAGGGCCTGCGGGTGTGGTCATCAGCTTGACGTTCTCCGACGCTCCGGGGGAGATAGTGCTTACATGTGTCAGTGCGCCACCATCAATGACCAGTACGAAGCCGCCCGGCCGGTCACCGTTGTTGTGTCCGACGAGCGAGGACGCTCCGGTGTTGACGCGCCGGAGCGGATATCCGCTCGCCTGCTGCTCCTGGACGAGTCCCTCGTCGTACCCGACGTTTTCGTCCTGGAGGATACCGCTCTCGGGGAAGAACTCCTCGATGGCGTTCACCATCTGCAGATAGACAGGGGTATGGTCTTCACCGCCACCACGGATAATGATGATGTTGTCTTCACGGCTGATGAGGTTCGTGCTGTGGCCAATCGCTGAAAGCTCGAGGGTCAGCTTCCCACATCCTCATGCAACCGGGCCAACGTGGGCGAGAACGCACCGATAGCGGTCTCGAGCTTGTCACCGGTGAGAACCCAAACCTTGATACCAGCTTCCTTCAGGTCCGCAATCGTCTCGGGCACGCCGTCTTGCAGACGGTCCTCGATGGCGGTCGCGCCGAGAAGGGAGAGATCATGTTCAATCTCGTCAGATACGGCTTCGATCTTGTCCTCGCGGTTGTCGAGAGACACAGTAGCCTCGTAGTAGCGTTTCGACCATGCCTGGTATTGCTCCTCTGCGAATGTGGTAGTGAGCATACACTACATACTCGATATATGCGTGAAGCGTACCTGGAACGACCTTGTACGCTAAAGTGAGCGTACGTAACCCCTCGCTCGCGAACTCAGCGAGGTGGTCCTCGGTCGTGGCGACGAGCGCATCCTGGCCCTTGCTCAGGCGTTCCATAATCACGTTGTCCGCGCCCTTGCTGAGCAGGTACAGCTTTCCGTCGTCCTCACCGTCCTCGTCGAGCTTGCGGATGATGACGCTCATGCGCTTGCGCGCGCTGGTAAACTCGAGGATGTTCAAGAGCTCGTATCGCTCGTACTTGCCGCCCGCTCGCGCGAATGGCGTCTGCAGCGTGAGCACCTCGCGGTCACGCCCGCGGAACACAAAGCCGACATCCGCCGCGGCCTGCACGAGCGCGGCCTCGTCCGGGCTCTGCGCCTTGTACTGTATCGCGCCAGTGCCGGGATCGACGGAAACGAGCGCGGTGTGGCAGAGCGCAAGGACCGTCCAGAAGCCGTTCAACATGTGCCCGTGCCTGTCTTCCACGGAGCCTGCCACCGCCTGCTGGGCGGCGGCGATGTCATCCGCGAGGTTCGAGTCGTGGAAATGCGCGAGGACGTGCTCGGCCTTCTTGACTGCACCGGCACTCAGCGGGTCGGGAGTTGCGTCGGTAGACGTGGACGCCGAAGAGTCCTTTGCGGGCGAGGCAATGCTAGAGGTACGCACGTCGGCCTTGGAGTCCGCCGGATGGCTCTCCTCCGGAATCGCTCCAACAGCAGTGATGTCGCTGCCGATCTCGTCACCCTTGTAGACGCGCCCGCCAACAGTGCATTGGCGAAAGACCATGGCATTCTGCGTCAGCGTGCCCGTCTTGTCCGAAAAGATATACTCAATCTGCCCGAGGTCGTCTGACAAGTTCCAGCTCCGCGCGAGCGTGGCCTGGTTGGTCTTCTCGTAGTATATCTCTTTGTCGAAGTAGATGAAAAGCGCCTGACATGTGCGCACGACCTCGATCGAGATGTAGAGCGAGATTGGCACAATGTTCTGGAATGTGATGAGCGCATATGCCCAGGTGATGACACCGTTCACTTTGGGGTTGTTGTCGCTCTGCGTGTCGCCATATAGCCAGGGCGCGTCGAGTGGGAAATAGTGCTGCTCAAGCAGGGAGTCCGCGATACCACACGCCACCGCCATCGCAGCCAGGATCAAGAGGTTGATGAAACTGTGAATGATGAATCAGCCACGTTCTGTTTCGCCGGCAGGCTGATGACGTACACCTGGGGATTCATTTGCCGTTCGACACGGCTTCGCTTGCTCGGCGTTGCGCCCGAGTTGAGCACAATCTTCGTGTCATATCCGGTGAAGAGCACAACGCCGATGACCCATCGGGTGTTGCGCAGTACTGTGCCCCGGAGCAAGACCATGTTGGTGTCCACGGCGGTCTTGGTGCCGTCAGGGGTGATGACCGCAGCGTTCAGCTTGTACAGGTTCATCTCTGGCCGATCGCAATCGACGCGGAAGGCGTTGCTCTTGTCTGCGCACGCACGCGCGCTGTTCAGGTGGGTGAGCGCGGGACATGCGCTTCGGCTCTTCAGGTTCGTCTCGCCGTCTAGATTCTTCGTCTCGACATATGCCACATTCTCGTCTTCAGACGTCGCGCAGATGAGGATGTCCGCCGGAAGCGGCTCGTCGTCCGTGATCTTGACGATGTCACCCACACGGAGGTCCTCCCATATACTCATCTTCCAGTGGGGTTTGCGAGACGCACCGTGATGGTGGAAGACGCCGCCAGTTTCCACAGGCTCCCCATCGTCGTAGTCGAGACCATGCTCCTCCGTGGCGACAGGTGCGAGCTCGGCACCGTCCGTGCGAAGACCTTCTGGGGGCGCGCCGTGCTGGAGAACCTCGACATTGCCATCTCCGCGGCCCTTCTTTCCCGCGCCGGCACGCTTGAAAGTCGGGACGATTGCGCGAACGAAAGTCTTGGACTTGCCCGCCGTGACGTTCTCGTTGCGGTATTCGCCGCCCTTGAGGACACGCACCTGGGAGTAGTTCACGCTCCGATCTGACTGGTGCCGCTTGATGTCCTCGTAGCCATCCTTGAGTGCGGTGATAGCAATGACAATGATGAGGGGGAGAATAGCGACACCGGGCGAGATGGTGGAGAATATGGAGAAGAACTGGAGGATGGCGATGGTGAGGAAGAAGATGTTTGCTATCCGGCGGAACTGCTCGAGGAGGTTGCGGGGGATGAAGGTGATGAGGGTGTACTTGGAGGTGATGACCTGGTTCGAGGAGTAAACGTGCTCCTTCTTTATCCGGTGCTTGTGGTCGTAATAGTCGTCGGGAAGGGGTCCGTTGACGAAGATGGTGCGGGGCGGGCCCGGCTCTCTGCGCTTGGAGAAGAGAGACTCGACGTTGAAGTCGACGAGCTTGTTGTACCACACCGAGAAGTTGGACGGCATTGCCGCGAGGGTGGACAAGCTCTGACCGGGGCCTGAGCGCGCTGGACGGGGAGGAGGAGGGGGGAGGAGGAGGGAAGGGAGAGACGGAGGACGAGCCGGGTGCGAAATGCGAGGAGGATAAACTCGAGGGCTGACAGCGCGCTCTAAGCCGGCCTGTGTCATCACATCCGCCGTCCGATTCCTACCGGCCAATGCGGCCCTGCGCCCCCCACTCGGCCTCAGCCCTGCGTCTGCGCTCATCAGCCCCGTCCTCCCACACCCCGCGCGCCCGCCGTCGCCGACGCCTGCGCGTCCAGCGCGTCCATGCCGACGCGCGACCCCGCCCCCGACCTTCCCCCCGCCAATCGCCGCAGCCGACGAGCGTCGCGCGTCATCGGCCGACCCGATTACGTACCACAAGCGCCTGAACCATCCTCGATCTTTCATTCCGAGTTGCCGCCGGCTTGCGTGTTGCGACCCGCGTGTGGCCCCGGAGGCATGAAACGCAACGGAGAGTCGAGCAGGACGGTCGAGAGAGCATGCATGGTCGTTGTAGAGGGTCAAGGGGCGAGATGCTCGGGTATGCGAACGCTACTCATATACATCTGGGACCACGTCGCGCAACCGAGGTGGTGCCTAGAAGATTAAGACCATCCCGAGGATCGTGATCCACCCTCCGCTGTCTCTCCTCGCCCTCCTCCGTACTCTCGCAGCCGCAACACGGGGCATGTTCGGTATCCCTCGAAGCTCGCTCGCTCTCCGATCACCCAACGACGCTGCTCACGCACAACTGGCTACCGCTCAAGCACAGCCATACGGTATGGCTATATGCGCATACTGGCCCAGCGCGCGTATCGGCTGAGCCTGCGTGGTGTCGCGCTCATTACGAAGAAGACGAGAAGCACACCACTGTTGGCATCACACATGACATGGGCGTGTCCTCTGCACTATCTAGGTGCGTGCTTTCTTGATTCCACGTTTGGTGCCACCATTCTGTTGCACCGATCCCAGAAGATCCACGCACGGACGCATTGCACACCGAGGGAGCATTCCGAACCACGCGGAGACAGGGATTAGGGTATTTCAACCTTCTCCCGGTCTGTGGTTCATACAAAAGCGCCAGAATCTGCGGCATGGTCTCATTTCCAGATGTATATCCGGTACATTGTGGGCAATTGTGGTCAACCGCGAACTTGCAATTCACAGCTACGCCAGAATCACAAGTACTATGATCTCTTGCTGCTAGTAAAGGACATTCAAACATATTCAAGCGTAAACACGAACGCGTCCAGCCTCGTACTGCCCGGTACACCGTAACAAGCTGCAGAGAGAAATCCTTCAACATATGCAAACAACATGGATTGATGGAGCCTTTCCTCACAATCATGTGCGCGGTGTGCTTGAGCACCTGAGGGCATCGCGGGACGACTGGTGCGCCAACAACGCCACAAAGGTGACAGTATAACCATATCTGGGGATTGATGGCACCAGCCCCCTGTGGTGAGATCCACCGATCTGTCGAGATTGCCTGGACTTTTATGGGTAATTAAGTAAGCGGTGCAATGTCTCCCAGGTCCCTGTGAAAGTCGGAAGACAGTCCGGAGCGCGACGGTCATCTTTTCTCCTCCTCGTCGTCGTCGTCGTCGTCCTGTTCGTTCCGCTTGTCGTCGTGTTCGTCGCACTCGTCGTCCTCCTTCTCTCCAAAACCGCAGCAGCTCTCTCCCGAACGCCGTCTGCGCCGCACTCCTTCAACCGCCCTGAACTTTGTCACTCCTTATCACCGACGCTCGAATAGCTCCTCCGCCAAGCGCGCTCTCACCGCAGCTCGCTTTTCGCCGGAAGACTGACGACCAGATGTCGGAGACCGTCACGATACTCGAGCTGCCCCGCACCAAGTCCTCATCAGACGACTCTTTCACCGCGCTCATGAACGCTGTTCTCGACTCTGCGCGCTCCTCAGCCTCGCAAGGGGCTAGCACCAGCCCGAGCAGCAATGCCAGCACCAGTTCATCCTCCACCGCAATCCCCATACCCACCATCGCACCGCCGATTGCAGAGAGCGTGAGCACAGACAGTACAAACTCGTCCCGCTCGAGCTCTGCCTCCGCCTCGACATCCGCCTCAGCGTCCGCCCCTCCCTCCACCAGCACGAGCACGAACCCAAGCCCATGCCCGAGCATCCTTCGCTCATCCTCCTCGAACCTCACCCTGCCCTCCCGCACAGGCTCCCCAAACATCACCTTCGCCCCGCTCCCCGCGACGGAGCCCCGGAAGCGCAACTCGCCGCACCCGCTCGGAGTCGCCGCGCGCTCGCGCCTCCTCCGCCACCGCCGCATGCTCCGCGAGCACGGCCTGAATCCGGACGACCTCCCGTACCAGTACGGTGCCGGCGCGGGCGTCATGGGCGGCCTCGGCGGCGCCGCGTCCCTCCCCGATCGCGTCGAGCGCCCCGAACGCCCACGCCCCGGCCGCGAGTGGGACGGCCCTGTCGAGATTAGGGAGGCGCAGGCGGGCGTGGACGCGGACGAGGACGCGGGCGCGGTGGGCCCGGGGCGCAGGAAGGCGCGCGCGAGGGCGGCGAGCGACCCGGACGAGGGCGATGCGCGCGTCTCCCTCGGCCGGCTCGTCAAGGGCGCGGGCAAGTCCCTCTGGCGCAGCATCTCCATGAAAGACGTCCGCGCGAAGGAGAAGGAGGCACACGTGGGTCCCGCACCCGCTGAGCCGGCGGAACCTTCGGAGTCGCAAGCGGAAGAGCAGCCGCCTCCGCCTCCAGTCGTGGCGCCCGTCCCGCGAAAGACGGCGATACACCTGTTCGACGACCCAGACACGCCCGCACCTCACTCGGATGGCGGCGTGTGGGAGGAGGAGGTTGAGGAAGAGTCGTGGAAGAAGTTGCTCAGTAAACCGCCCGGTGCGCCGACGTCGCAGCCGCAGGAGATGCCAGACCTGGCGTGCGCCCCGTCCAAGTCTGCCAGCGACGCGCTCCCGAAACGCACGAGCAAGGTGGAGGTGCTCGTCGCGCGGGTGCGATGACATCTCTATCCCTCATTTCCCTCCTCACTCCGTGCGGCGGCAGGTTGGCTCATACCCCGCATATCACCGATTACCACCCGCCGTTGCCGTCTCGCCTCTCTTCACCGCATCTCCACGCTCGGGAGGCGAGCGCACATTGTATCTTCGCCACGCAAACCAGATCTCACTACACACACCATCAAACGACCCTCATGGCCTCACGCTACGGAACGTCAGGACGAACACAGAGCACCGGATAGGATACACACACAGAGGCCAAAGGTGCCGTGCTCGGTTGGTAGACCGGCGGGGAAGCCGGAGATTGGGTTACTTATTAGCAGGGCTCGTTAGCATACCACAGTGTAATTTGCGCCAATACCCCTCATTCAGACGTCGTTCGCTATCAAATGCATTTCCGCGCATACCTGGGAGAAACTCTCACGAACTCGTCCTCTCCGAAAGTACCTCGCGCGGAACCATGGGGGGTTGGCAGATGATGTTCAACAGGGATCGCTAGCATACCATGTACGCCGATATTCCTGGTTCAGACATCCACCGCTGTCATATGCATCTACGCGCATACAGTAGAGCTTCAACCATTCGAGTCCGCGCTGCAGGCGACGTCGGTGTAGTACGAGGGATGACGCATCGTGAAGTCTACTCTAATAGCAGACCTGCCAGTGCAATAAACAATCCCACATGCGCCTGAAAACCAAAACAAACGGCCCTCCATGTGCGACGTAGGTGCGACTGCAGGAGCGCGGGTGAGAAACAGCCATTCGGACGCGATCCGTAGTCCGGAGGCGCACGTCTGTGAGCACCGGGAACGACATCGACACCGTGGAACCCCAGGGAGAGGCCCTGAAGGACAACTGTGCACGATGCATCCTACACAGCTATCCTTTTCATGAGTATATGGATGGTTAGAATGGGGACAAGGACTCGGAGCGCGGGCAACGACGACCTACTATCGCCTTGTTCTCTACCTCGCGTGACAAGGCGAGGAAGCCGGGTTCTGTGTATCTCAGTCAAGACCGAGTCATCAAGGCGGGACTGGTAAGCATTCCAAAGAGATTGTCGCCAACACCCGTACTTTGCTATGAAATACAATCCTGTGCATTGGATAGGGTGTCGTTCAAGTCGGGGCTGCGGAAAATGGAGGCGGGCGATGGTGGCGAGGATGGATTCATCGCCAGTTATGTGAATGTGATCGTGAGTGTCCCAATCGTCTAGTCTATAGTCTTGGGAGTGTAAGCAACAATCCCATGAGCTCAGACTGACAGCATAGTGGGAGGAGGGTGAACGATACAGACCTGCGTACAACCCAAGAAAGGCGTCCGTCCAAGCGCTACGATGGTACCGCAGGAGCGCGAGTGAGAAATAGCAATCGCCGTGTCTCGTAATCTGGAAGGACGTGTCCCTGAGCGAGGCGGATGACATTGACACCGTGAACAAACATACCTTGCAGCTTCCTCTTCAACGGCGCCCTGGGTGACAAACGGTGAGACGGGACCACAGCTTTCACGTCTACGAATACTCACGCCTCGTGCTCCGGAAAGTCCTCGAGTATCTCGCGCAGCTCCCGCGCATGGTTCGGACGCATTCCCTTCCGCTCGATCTCGCGCAAGAGCTTGTCCAGCCGCTGCCGTGCCAGGCTGGTCAACACCGTCAGTCCTCAGCATTCGGACACGCCGTGTGTGTGCAGGGAGGGGACGCGGACGCACGGCTCGTGTCTTAGCCTCTCAACCCGGTCCTCGGCCGCTTCGCAGCGGCGAACGGCCTCCCGCAGCTGCTTCTTCTCCTTGATGAGGATGGACACGATCATCATCTGCGGTGCGGATGAGTTCGGGTTCGCGTGTTCTCAGCCGCAAAAGAGGGGTATCCTACGTACCTGCTCTGGTGTCCATTGCGCCTTGCGCCGTCTGTGCGTCCTCCCCGGTGCAGGCACGCTCTGGCCCTCTTCACATGTACGGCTCGAATGTGAGGACAGGCCTGGAGTTGGAGATGGTGAAGGTGAAGGTGTGCAACCCATGCGGGTCTCGTCTAAAGACATCTGAACGCAGAACCGGGTAGTGCGTGATACGTGCTGAAATTCCCGGCCTGTAGCGTAAGGGGTCCTTTGAGCGTGTCGTTTACAGAAGAACGCGGTAATAACACGCGTAGATCCTCGCAGCATGAGCGGGCGATGCTCTGGGGCAGTGGGGGACGACACGGCCGGAGTGACGCGCACACGTGCCCGCGAGACGGATTGATTTCGCAATGTTTCGCACGCCCTGCTGCGGGCTGCCTGCACGACCGTGCGCAGGTCTTCGCGTTTGATCCTCCTTCGGTTTGTCTCTGTCTACAAGGTGCTCGACGGAGAACAACACCACGCCAACTGGATGTGCGAGGGTCAGGCTGCTAGCGCAGGATACAATGCGTGTCACAAATGCCTCGTCGCGCCCCAATACTCCGGAGTCCGGACTTCGTGATTGCTCGTGCACCAAACTCTCACAAGGTAAGTATGCATAGTTCGTATGCCCTTTGGACATTGGTCCGCGCATTCATCGATCATCTAATTGTGACGTGATGCTTCAGTATCCAATGGAGCCAGCGTTTGTCGAGGATTATCAATTACGCAGGTGTCGGAGAATGACTCCACGCCCACCGCCCGGGAACACACAGGCTGACATACTGCTTGATTCAAGTTGGTATAAGTGCGCTGCGTACGAAGGATTTCGTCAAAGCTCCATGCACGCTGATTGGGGTTTAATGAAAAGGAGGTATAGCTGTCGAGATAACCCAGTGAGTCGCGACCGAACGGGTGGAACCACTGAAACCAAGTACTGCTGAGACAGCTTGAGGACCATTCAGAATCATTCCGAATGCTACGTCAGATGTATTCCCGACTACCAGATAGCATCTATTCTCTCATTCTCAGATGTGTTGGAACGGGGGATAATGTTACGACGGAAGAAACAACGTGCTACGGCGGAGTATAAGTACTGCGTGAAGAGAGCGATCGACACGTCAATTTCCACTTTTGACAGATCACTCGTCTTCCGCCACTTCAGGTGAAGTGAGAAGCGCGCTCGGTGGCAGGTACGCTACGATACTTATGAGAGCAGACATAGCTTCGTATGCAGCGGGGCGCACATGAGAATCCGGGTTACGCAGTGAGATCAATATATCATCCACGAGTGGTATATTGCACTGAGGGAGTGACAGTTAATCGTCTCATCAATAACGCGAGCAGTTAACCTCTGAGACTTGCCTTGAAACCAGCCAAGCTTGTTCCGAACTGCCATATGTCCAATCTAAACGGATCATATGAGGTCCCTGCCTCGACTTCGGGGGGTACCGGGCGACTGTATCCCTCAGAGTCTGGGAAGGATGGACCAAGGGGGAGCCCAACACAGACACGCTGCTCGGGAGGAATGTCCGGTGGAAAGTAAACCGCGGTCTCGAAATCATTCAAATAAACACGAGGACGAGAGACGGGCATGAGGCCTACGCGGAGTGATTCCGGATGCCACTCCAAGAGAAAGTTGTCCTTGAAAGCGTCCTGCCATCGATTCAGTACGCCGGGCGCGCCATAAGTGGCATGATCTACTCACGCGATGTGCAATGCCGAGTCCATGCAGGAACCCGAGAGCCTTGTATCAACATCAGATGGGCAACATACTCGAGGGAAACGGTTGGCACACCTCCAAACACTGCATTATCATATCGAGAATATCGCCAACAGAATTCTCAGCCCAGCGACCGTACGCTTCTCGCATCGAAGCCCCAATCTTTGGAAATACACCGAAAGTGATGTCGCCGAAGTCGATCAGCTCGAGCAGCGGGATAGCATGGTTCCAAGAGACCATGCTGTATGGCCCCCTCGACAATATCTTCAAAATATCGATGGTTCCTCGACCTTGGTCCCCAACAGCGAGAACGTGAATAACGACGGCGCGCCCGTCCGCAGCCTGTGCTGCCTGGCATGAGGGATTCTGGAGGTGATCAAGTAGATAAGCAGACAACATGTGGTATGATAGCCAGATACGTACCGGGTAGGAGAAACGGTACAGGTTCTCCATCTGACTCTCTTGGCCCATGCCCCGAGAAAGTGGGGCGTAACCGAAGCCGTTCGCAACGGCGTCGACTCCATACGATAATCCCATGAAGCTATCCCCAAGGGATACCCAGAATGTGTAACCGCGAGCTTTGAAGAAGGGATGCAGAGGTTTCCATAGTGCGGCATCAACGTCTCTCGCGTACGCCGGGCAGTCCAAGACACGCCACCTTGGTACATCCTTCGGAAGCTACCAGCGACGCTTGGTACGAGACGTTTACTATCGTATGACGAAGACAAGACGTACCTGTTGTCGGATAGAAGCTATGTCTAGCTTGTTTTCACTCACTTCAGACTGATGTCTCGCCCGCCTTTGCAGTAGGTAGGTTGCCCCGGCGGCAACCAGCAGACAAGTAGTTGTTGCCGTTGCTGTCAGGAGTTTGGTGGACATACCGGGGGAAAGGTCGGGGTGAAAACACTTCGAGGACTGGGGGAATACGACGGTGACACTGTTGACGTTCGGTAGTCCGAGTCAGAACTTGAACGTTTGAACCTTCATCCGTACCACTGCCAGTCGCGGTCGTGGGATCCCCTATTTTCCCACACTGTACTACATGTTGTTAGCAACCTGTGGGTAGCATTCGCCAGTGGACAGTCGCGTCCTAGTACGGTTACAACCTCATTGCATTCACTGGTACCTGACATGTACTCAGACTGTGTCACAATCTCTTGCGGCTCTGTGTCGCAAAATGATTATATGTTTGCCTACCCCACAGGCAACATGTGCTTGGACTGCCCAGACAGTAAAAATGACTGTTCTGTCCGCTCGCGAAAGGTTGTCAGTTTGAGTTTACCTTCACTTTATTGGTGCTTATGTATGTGCTCGACACAGCTTACCTTTTCACCATCGGAATGCACGACGATCCGACTGCCGCATGCTACGAGCCTCGCAGCAACCTCGTCCGACACACCAGCTCCGTTCTGAACGTCTGTAGGGTTCATGTGCCCAGTATACACAACGGAACTATCGTCCCTGTGCGTCGTTGGAAGTATGGGTATGTCGTTAATGATGTGCGACCGTGATACTCCGGTATCAATCGGAGCGAGCATATGTCTATAACTCCGCAAGGGACGGTCGTACATCAAGCAGAACGAGTCAGACTATCGGTAATACTTCCGGGGGTATTCCAAGAGCGTTCGGGGGATGGACCCCACGATATTCGCGATCGTACCCAGTGCTTCGTATGCGGCGGGGCGCATTGACACATCTGGGTTTCGCAGCGAAGCCAAGAACTCATCGATGGGCGGCACGTTGCTCTATGGGAAAACGTTGTGAGTCAGTGGGCATGTGGACAGAACGTGCAACCGCGTCGACGCGCCTTAAACCGAACCAAGCTTGTACCCAGTTGCCAGACGTCCAGCTTGAAAGGGTCGTAAGGCTGTCCCCCTCAACTTCGGGAGGGATCGGACGGCGGTATCGCTCAGGGCCTGGGAACGATGCCCCAATCGGGAGACCGGTGCAGACGCGCTGCTCTTTGGGCATGTCTGGAGGGAAATGCACCGCCGTTTCGAAGTCGTTCAAGTAGACACGGGGCCGAGAGGCGGGGATGAGGCCAACCCGCGGAGACTCGGGTTGCCACTCCACGAGGAAATTGTCACTGAATGCGTCCTGCCTGACATTCAGTATGCCAAGACACCCGGGAACGACTACGAATCACTCACTCGGTGTGCGATGCCCAGACCGTGCAAGAAACCGAGGGCCTCACAGAATCGTCAGCTGCGCCGGATACTCGAAGGTGAGAGGCGACACACCTCCAAGCACTGCATAATCATGTCTACAATATCCCCGACCGAGTTTTCGGCCCATATCCCGTACGCTTCAACCAGCCTCGAGCCGACCCTGGGGAAAACTCCAAAAGTGATGTCCTCAAAATCGATAAGCTCAAGCAATGGAATAGCATGATTCCAGGTGACCAAGCTGTATGGACCCCTCGAAATCGTCTGCAAGAGCTCTATAGTCTCTCTCCCTTTCTCTCCGATGGCAAGAACGCGGATGACAACCGAGCGCCCGTCCGGGGTCTGTGCAGCCTGGAGTAAAGGGTGCTATGCAAAACTGTGAGATTGGTATACGGCCATGATGTAATAAGGACGTCGATGTCATACCGGGTAAAGAAATTCGTACAAGTTTTGCATCGCACTACCGTCTCCCATGCCCCGTGTGATTGGGGCATATGCGTATCCATTGGAGACGATATCGACATCTTCTGGCAATACCATGCAGCTGTCTTGAGCCGAAATCCAAAACACATAACCGCGAGCCTTGAAGAATGGGTGTAGGGGTTTCCATAAGGCAAGATCAATGCCATCCTGGAGATCGGTCGGGAACTCAATAAGACGCCATGTGTGGAGGCTTTTCGGGAGCTGACCGTTAGTACGGTTCAGTATGCTGCCAAAAGAGATCAGCACATGAGGGCTACATGACATACCGCCTGTCGGATGGTAGCCATGTCATTGGCCGGTGTGTGCTCTGTAGATGGATGTCGTGCTCGCCGCTGAAATAGGTATACTGCCGCTGCCGCAACGGCACATGCGGTCGTCGCCGTTGCTGCCACGGCAAGCTTTGACGATGCCATAGGCATTGTGTGTGTCGAGAGCGTCAAGGAGATAGGGAACGGTTGACACAGACTTGGATGACAAGGCCAGTGTCTGCGTCAACTTTGCTCGACGGCGGAAGTTCAGGCTGATGTTGACCTTTCCAGAGTAGTGCGCTTATAGTGAGACTCAAGCTGTCCTCGGGGTGCTGATATGACACGCAGTGCACGGCCGTGGGATCCTGGGAGAGTCGGAACTGCAAGCGAGACTGGGCGGCTGAGCTGCCCGTCAGCGCCCAGCGCTCAGCGCTCAGCCCGGGGCCTCGGGCGTTGCCTACTACTGCACAGCCTCCTGGTCAACACGGCCCTGGGCACTGCCCGCTCATGCCATCACCATGATGATGGAGACGACCATGGCGGCCTGATCATGTCTCTATCCCCTGTGCCCTGGGACATCATCCGCAGCTGCTCAGTGGGTTGAACACTGCTGGGTTTGTCATGCTGCCAGCCTCGCGGCCTTCCCGAGTTCGACTGACACTGCCGGCGCGGCGACATCAAGAACACTGACTTTCGGCAGCGTCCAACCCTACGCCTGACTCCAACTTGAGGTGATTGGCATAGCGCTCGATCCCACGTAGAACCACAATATCTCGCACGCTTTAACTCCTGAACATTTGGCATCGGTGATGGTCAACGACCGACCGCATCCGTATGCAGCAGCATAGACCTGGAATGTTGAGTTGTAAGCCTTTGTCAATTTCTCTGACGGTTCCTTGGGAGATTAACAGGCTCACGCACGCTTTTCTACGGCGTCCAGCGGCGATTGTGAACGCACGTAGGAGGTGGACATCCGGTCGGGTATGTTGTATGATGACACGACTGGTGCACCGTATCGGGAACTCTGCTTTATCCTAGGGATCATCTGATACGTGTGAATTTGCGGTGGTATTATTGCAGATACAGTTCGCCCTACCTGATCCAGTCAGCCGGTTTGCGAATGCTTCTAGCGTTGTTGTCTGTGTGTCATTCCCCGTGTCCAGACCTCGCAGCGCATGCAGTCTTCACGGGAAAGTGGGAGTACCATGCGACTCTCGATGACTTCACAGTACTCCGGGGGTACATATAGCTGGCTTCGGGGAGCTCGACAGACCAACCCGCAACGGGTCCTAGACAAGACCTACGCAAGCACACGACTGCCAATATGGTATGTAACGGACTTCCATGCCCTTCACGACTTACTAATGGTACTGGTCAGTCATTCAGGAACGTGGGGTACCCTCCCTTGATCGCGGTACGGATACCGTTGCTCCATAATGTTCGACTCTCTGACACCCGTCTGACCAACTACCTCAGGACAGGCACTATAGGTTCTTGAACACCAACAGAACGTTGTGGTACGTGGGGCGTTTGGTTGGCGTCGTCGAAAGCGTGGACGGTGTATGTATACCTACTTTCAAGGATTGGCAGCCCACTCATCCCGCCGGTGGTCTTAGGCGCGAGCGTCGCTGATGTTCGCTGACAGGTCACAGGCCCTGGTTCCTTTTGAGAGATGTATCGAAACCGAGTGAGCTTTCCCCACAGATGTTCGATCGAGCACAACTGACAATATGCGTACCAGTGAGCCCCTATCTCCGCGAAGTCCCACCAGGACTCATCGCTATCGCAACACTCTCTCTGAGGACTTGCGGGAGAACTTCCCTCGTTCCAGGATGCCCCCGCGGGACACTCTCCCCGACGGACCCCGGGGCCACAACCAACATCCGCAGCCGATGCCCCCTCCCGGCGCACCGTACCACAATCCGGGTGCTATGATGCCGCCGCCCGCTCCTGCACCAGTTCCTGTGGCGCCCGGGGGATGGCAGGCATCGGGCGGCGCACCCAACTACACCGGGCACAACGCGTTGTACCCGGGACAATACGCTACCGGCGGTGCCATGCAAGCACCCGTCCATCCCGGATACGGCGCGCCTGGCGGCAGCCTGGGCCACGCGCAGGTCCCCCGGGGTTCCAGAACCCAAGCTCGACCTCGCTGAGCTCAACGACGTCACGGAGCTCGTCCGAGTTCAGCCTGTCGGGGTACTACGCCGCGTCGTCCGGGAACAACGAGACTGAGGCGTCTGGCGACGACTCAGTGCAGCGCGCCAGCGCCAGCGGGTCGTCCAGCAACCGGCATGCATCCGGCAGCGGTGCTCATACCTCCGACAGGACCGACTCGTCCCAGACTCGCAAGTGAGAGTCTGTAACACCGCTTGAGGATGATCGCAACAATGCGTAGCCCTCCCTAATGCTTGTGTGTATGCGTCTCGGACCCTCCACGGCGAAAGCGCCCCGTGGAGTCAGTGTACTCGTGTTCGACTTGTACTATAGCTACCTGTGCAATTCTATCGGATATGTCCTTCCAATTGGTCCGCTTCTCGGCAACCCCGAGTCCTGCGTTTCTCGTGTGCAAGTCTGTCAACAATCTGCTCGCGATTCTAGTACGCATGATCTTGGGATTTTGCTCAGGGATCTGGCGCGCTCGATGACACCAAGAGTCTCGACGGCTCGTCCAAGCTGTGCCCTGTTCGAATGCGCGGGCAATCGTCACAGGCTGCAAGAGTTCGCTGACAGCGCGCAACAAGCCTCGAGGTGATGTCCTTGCATCACGTAGCCGCATTGAGTCCGAGCGGCAGCTCGCCCAAGTCACTGTGACACTGGGAGCTGGCTCAATGCCGAGATATGTTAGGTTTAGAAGTCGAAGGCGGAGAGACTGATTAGAGGCACGGGATAGGCAAGGGTAGCATGCGTCCAAAACGACCGTTTGTGTGCGCAAGGCTATGGGGAACGGGCTCGCAGCTGCTTGCGTTATTAATCATCGTCCCATGGCGCGGCTAGCTCTCCACCAGAACGTTGTGCGCACGCATCCTACGGTCTCCGGAGTCATGTTAAGACCTGGGCACAAGGCCTCATGTTTTGGACGCCGTTCCGGCAGTCGGGAATCGCGATACCTATGCCAAACAAGTGCGTTCAACAGTTCTGAAGACGATGGCTTGGTAGGACTCTCTTAGTGCCTCTCGGAAGTCACGCTCACGTGCGTGGGTCCACCACTACCGCAAGCGCGAGGACGTTATGCCCCGCGGAGCAGCTAGTAGGTTCTTCACCATTTATTGGGGCACAGATATCCCCGATTCCCCGGAGGGATGTCTGAGAAAGAGACTGGTGACTCACACCAGGATACTGCTCCGGCAGTCTGGACGGGTTTTTCTCAGTACTCCTTCGTAAGGTGCAATGAAGGCGGCCTTACGAGGCATAATACCATACCTTTTTCTTGTTTCCCTTAGGGATCACCTGGCGTGCATGCACGCACACCACACACCCTAACGGGTTCATTGTGAGAGCAGGCTCAAGAGGCGCTCTACCAAACAAATTCCATACCTCTCCCTCTCCGGCAGTTCTTCTCCAAGGTCCGGTGACTATACACACGGGCGCCGCCAGTAGGCCACTGTACCTTCGGTACAAGTAGGCCAAGAGCAGATCCCCGAGAAAAGACATGCGTTCCCACAGGTACACCCACAGAAGACGGTCTTACGCGCGCACCTTGATGCGCCCAAAAACCAAAAGAACATTAGAAATCCGCGTACCCTGCACAAGAAGCCGGATGTTGATGGATTACACTAGGACGCCCGGGCATGAGGCATACAACTTCCAGAACCCAGTCGAAGCGATGTTGAGGTCATGTCCCGTCCGGTGACTCCGCCAAGCTGAATGACATGTCGACATGCCGAAGGCCTCAAGTGCTTCGGGCGAGACAAGCCGAGTCTGCAGAACTCCGCGAGCGTCGTGTAAAGATCCACAACAGGTGCTGAGAGAAGGCTGGATGGACCGGTAGACGTGGTGGTGGACTCGGACGGCAGTGCCGAGGCCCCGACGGCGGTCAAACAATGCAGAAACAATGATCAACAACTCCGATCGCCGATCCGGGCTTGGTCGGAAGGAGGCGCTTACCGTGCTTGCCCGCTCTTGGCATGCCTCCCCCGCCGGAGGCAAGTACCACGACCTACCTGCCGGCACGTTCCCCTAAGTTCTTGCAGCAGCCATAAATCAATGGAATGAGTGGATAGATATACAAGGCAGTACAAGTATGTTTGCTACAGGTCAAACCGGGACATGAGGGTGTCGGAACAGTTCGTGAGAGTTCGTGGGGAGTGCGCGTTTAGGTCAGTAAAGAGTCCTTTTCAGACAGCATCCAACATGAGTGGATCACATCATGCTCAAGAAGAGCGCGACGACGGTAGCGAGGGCCGCCGCGGCGTAATGCGTATGACCGAAGACAAGGCTTCCCACGGCACCGTTGTTGCCGAGCACGCCGCCCTGCTCGCCAAATGTGACGTTCTGGGGGACGCTGTCGTTCCTGCACTGACCGTTGGCGATATCGAGGTTGAGCAAATCTGCGAAGCAGGTCAGCATCGCCCACGTCGGACGGAGAACGACGGAAGGGACGCACCGTCAGCCGTGCGGTAGAAGAACCAGGTGTCGTTGTTGATGTTCTTGAACTTCTTCGTGCTGAACGGGATCTTGTCGTCCGGGTCGGTCGCGGACGTGTTCCGGATGAAGATGCACGCGATCTGGGGTTATGCCGAAAGCAATGTCGAAGAGGACGAGTCTCCGACCAGAACTGCTGGCCACGTCAGTGGCCAGACAGCTTGTATACGCCAAGCTGTACATACCGAACTTGCGCTGCGGGAAGGTCTGGAAGAGCTTGAGCAGACTGTTCTGACGGGCCTCGAGGATTTGGCTTGGCTCCGTGAGGTTGATGGGACGCATCTCGAGCGAGCCGAGGGGGAAGTTGCTGAACAGGTAGTCCACGTACGTTCGGCCCCGGCCCCGGCGCCGCAATGCAAACACCAAACACCTGTAATCGGGCTCGTAAGTCTGAGTCTGTTCTCTACGGTTTTGGTGCAGAGAGGCGTCTATGGTGAACGGGGTTGCAACTGCCCCTCGCGAAAATCCTATCGAACCAACTCCGGACGTACACGTCTGTTCAGGCACGGGAGTCTATCATAACAGCTGGAGCAGAAGGGAAAGCATATATTGAGTAGCTGAGGCACTATATCTTACATGTACTAAGCAATAACAACGAGGGGAAACAAATGACTAGCGGGCAATTTACGTTGACTGGACGAGATGACGCCGAAAATGAATGGGTTACGACGCTTCGCCTACCCGCGCGCGATCGCCCTTATACCTGATGAACCTCGTGTCGTACGCCGGGCTCCAGGCCACGATGATCTCGTCCCGGGTCGCAAACGTGACTTGGACAGGCGTCGTCGTGGACATCCTTCGGAGATCGAGCTCAGCGCAGCACGCACGCGCAGTGGACAATCAGAACTCACGAGAAGCCGCGTTGCGCGAGGATACCTTTCCCCTCGTATGTCCTCGACGCCGGGTCCGCGCCCGCGACGCGCTCCCGCAGACTCGCGTCCCACGTGCACGCGCCGCGCGGGACGTGCACGTCCCCCGTGACCTTCCACGCGCGTATTGCGGACGCCTCGGGGTCGTGCGCGAGGAAGAGGCACTCCGTGCCATGCACGCCGTAGTCGCCCAGCCAGAGCCCCTCGACGGAGGACGGGCGCCACTGCGGCGATGCGGGGTCGTCGGCCTGTTCAGTGGGAAAACGGAGAGGGAAGTAACGCGGGATGAAGGGTTGGTACTCGCTGCTGAAGTAGTGCGGCGGGTTGTGCAGGTCCGGAAGACGCACGTCAGACGGTTGGCCGTGCGGCGGAGGGAAGAACGCGAGCGCGGCAGGTTTCGGCGCGCCGTCGACGTAGTGCAGCGTTTTCGACGAACGGAAGAACCAGCGGTCGTGGTTTTCCAGGATCGGCGGCACGTCCTCTTGTGGCAGGCGCGGGATCCCGCGCGTGTGGTCGTACCACGGCGCCGACGCGAGCATCTCCGGGATGACGAGCGGTTCGGCAAAATAGTTTCCCAGCTCGAGGGTGAGGTTGGACGGGGCGATGACGTGCAGCGTGGGTGTCGCGAGCCGCCCGTCGCCGTCCATGCGGACCCACGGGGGTGGAATCCCGTTGTGGACTAGGAAGCCAAGGTCGCGTTCGGAGCGGACATGCCAGCTCACCTTAACATCGTTTGCATTCTGGGGGGAGGACTTCTTCCAGGATGTGAAGCCGATCTGGACGAACTCGAGATACTTGGGCAAGTACGGCCGTTGCATTGCGCCGAGCCCGGAGAACTCCCAAACGTCGCCGACTATGATTGGTTCACCACGGCGCAGCCAGGAGTCAGGCAAGAGGCGGAACTCGACTATGTTACCCCTGAAAGGGTAGTCGCTACACCACAGCCCAAGCAGAGGTCCGTATCGGTGGAGGAGACGACCGTATATGGTGCGGAAGGAGCGCTTGTGGAACACGCTGGTGTCCGTTATGCCATAGCGTGCGCAAAAGATGTACCAGACGGAATCGTCATCTATGAGAGGATAGTAGAGCTTCCTGGAGCATGACAGAAAGTTGAACACGTCAACGGCAGAAAGTCTCGTGAATATTTCTCGTAGAACGTCGTAGGGAAGGTCGAGGGCCGTAGGCATGACTTGTGCGGGCGTCAGTCAATCCTACCCCTCATCGAACATTGGTACATGGACCAACAGAAACGCAACATACCTCGTGTCCAGGCTTTAATGGGCCTTCCGTGCACTGTCATTGTGTGTCAGGACCTCGCTCGACATGCAGCGGACGCAAGACACGCATACCCTCGGTACTACAGCGCGAATGAGGAGGGCGGCAGGGACAAGGACAAGAATGAACTGGGCGGGTGCGTCTAGGAATACCCGGCCATCGATGAGGGAGATGGTGGATGGTGCAGAACCCGCGAGTCGTCAACTCGGAACTCGTCCAAGCCAGCCACACTCCGCCGATCACACACTTCCCATGTGCCGCAATCACATGACACTCGTGAGCCAATGACGACAGTGATCTGCACACGCTTGCTTCAAGTCTTGGATTTCCACAGCGTTGCGAGGGCAGGGCACACAAGCCAGATCATCGTAGTACATCGGGGGCATAGTAAAGTACATGTTCCCGATGGCAGTCAGTGTCCATCGGTGTCTCAGGGAAGGAGGAATCCTTATGAGCTACCCCTCCTCCACCATCGCCTCGACCGTGTTTGCACCGACGGTATCTCGACACGGGCTTGGCAATACGGGCATCGCCCAGACTTCTGAGTGAGCCACGGGTCGATGCATTCCTTCTGTAGTGAGAGCGAGGGTCAGCAGCCTGCGACGCCGCAACAACTACTATGCTCACATGGTACGCGTGCCCACAGTTGAGCAGCCGAAGCGGCTGCGGCGCATCTCCGCTCTCAGCGTCAGCCATTTGCACGGTCTGCGCGTCCGTCGCGCGCGGAGCTTCAACTTGCACCTCCTCGATGCTTCCCGTCTCCCCGCCGCGCGCTAGAGATAGCGGAGGGAGGACGGACATCTCATGCACCTCCGAGTCCGCGTCCGGCGATGGCGGTGGCTTGCTGAGTTTCCGCGGCTCCTCGAACTCGCAAAGACAGATCATACACGTCGCTTTGTTTTCCGGAAGACGTACAAACGGGTACGGCGCTGGCTCCCAGGAGGCCTCCCAGGGATCAACCTCCAACGGTGTGAGATTGCCTAAACCGTACTCGATGGCGTCTTCCGGCGAGGTCGAATGGCGATGTTTTCTCGGCTTGAAGTGAATGAACCGTTTCTTCCTCGATGGCGACGGAGCAGGCGGTTTGGGGCGTAACGTCGGTTGAGACAGTGCGGGTGGAGGTACAGAAATCGGAGAGTTTGGATCTTCGCCTGGGGGAGGGGGGATGTAAAGCACCAAGGGGATCCGGTCAACGTCGGACTGTGACAGCTCGCCAATCGTCGGTCGTGCGGCTCGTCTTCTGGCAAGCGTGATCCTGATAAGCTGTCGCAGAGCTGGTTAGTTAGGCGCGAGGGCCAAATGCGAAGGGCCAGCATACCGAGAGGAATGTCACAATGAGGAAGCGGATGTAAATGACGAGGAGCATCGTAACAGTGAGCACCGTGATGGCGGGCGCAGCCGCCCGACAATGGTTCCCTCGTTGGATGCTCAATAGTATGGCCGTAACGAACCAGACGAGAGTCAATGCAGGACTAAGCTTGATGAGGCTGCCGAGGAGCATGAGTCTCTGGGTCACTGAGACAGCGTGCCGCGGAAACTCACAGGACATGTAGCGCGATCACGTTGAGAGAGCAGATACAGTCGGTGACTGTTGGGCGTGTTGCGGGGCCTACGAAAGTGGCGGCTTCAAGGTCCACATCTGCAGGGCCATTGGGCGATGGCTGAGAGGGATTGGCGTTCGCGTTTGCTTCAGCTCGTCTCCGCCGCCGACTATGAACGCAGTCAAGGTCTAACTCATGCCTCTAGCATGGACAGAGCTCACATCACAACACGGTTGATCCATCTGGCCCAGAAGAGCAGATAACACACCACCGCTACTCTACCAAGCCAGATCAAGTTCAAGATGGCCAAGTCGGAGCAAGCTTCGAATTGAGTCTGACCCGGGTACGCCGGTTGGGGGCTCTTCCGTACGGCAGCAAACACTGTTAGGGTAATGATCACGATGACCTAGCGCGGACCATTCGTCAGCGATATCTGCCAGTGTAGCGCATACATACGAGGCGTTTGTACGCGCGATGTATTCGCAAGCAGATTTTGACGTACCTGGGCTAAGGATGTAATGAGGAAGATTGCGATGCTCACGACCCTCCGACGTGCTCTCCGTTCACTTTCCGACAGGCCCGCGAATCCTAGGAATGTCAACAACTTCTTCCAGAGGCCCTGTCGCGGCGTGCCCTCCAGGGCGGTCGCGTCCGCATCACTTGGCCCGAGCGGTCCGGCGGATTCATTGCGGATGGACGTCGGTCCCGTGGGTCCAGCAATCGCAGTATGCGTGGATGCCGTTTGCTGAGTGACCAGCGGCGATTCATTCACGGCGCGGTCGCGAGCGTCGTTCTCCATTGCGGAGCAGAGCAGGAGAAGTTCATGGAGAGAGAACAAGGTGCAAGAGCGCAGTATTCAGAGTGATCTCGCCATGACATTGACATTCGAGGAGAAGGAGACCGCAATCGGCCAGCTCGGCAACACCGCATTCCACGGCCATCAGGCCGGCGTCTGCCGGCCAGTGCTACGTTGCCCGGACAAACGCGTCCACACACGGCCTTCTTGATCGTGACTTCATTCGCCAGCCAGACCGCATACTACACGACCATTGCTGCGCGTGGAACAACTGGATGACACGGTGCATGAACGCGAGGTATGATCGCGCCAGCGTCCGAAGACTACAAAACATCTCGTGCTAGGAGCTTACTAAGTCAACGCAAAAGTCAGCCAGCGACCGGCACGTCGTCCACTAGAGGCCCGAGGACCCTCTTGTCGATCGGGGCCCAACGCTGGCTATCAGTGAGGTTCAGATACAACTAGCAGAATATGAAGGATGTACCTGGGTCCAAGATCTACACCATGACAGTGGCACATCAGCTCGGTGTTGAGTTTTGTATGCTCCCTGAAGACCCGCACAGCGTGTTCCATATCTATAAAGGTGATGTTTTCCCAAAATGGCGGACCAAACCATTGCACGTCGTCTGGGCACACCACGAACAGGTGCAATCGGGTCGCCCGGAAGCAAAGCATCTCAGTGAGATCGAAGAGATGGTCAGTGAGCTACACGGCGAGATCCGCGTGCATGAGTCTCGGCGCCGTCGAGCTGACGTCTCTGATTGTCTTGCGGGGTGGTTGCGCTTTATAATCATCGATTTGCTCCAGCGTGCATACTTTGTTCATAACTGCACATCGCTCGAGTTCCTCCTCGTGTTTGATGAAACCAAGGTTGATGAGAAGCTGGCCTACGTCCACCGTGAGTCTGGTGCGAGGTCTGCAATGCAGATACTTCCCCATGAGGCGATCAACGTCCGGAAGAGACAAATCCGCGAAGGGGATGGGTGGGAGCGCGCGGCAGTACTCGGCCCACTGTGAGGTCGACATGTTGATTCAAACCACAGATAACCATAGATACTAAGTCACACACCCTAGCAATAATCATGTCATTGCTGGGCATCGTCAACTAATACAGTGAAGGCACACAGACCGGATGCGGTCAGGTTTTCACCAGGTAGAACGTACCAAGCGAAGACTGAGGAGTGTACCTCAGCTTCACCTAGTATATATATTGTGCTCAGGTAGGCTGAGTAATACAACGAAAAAGACTGAGTAATAATGAGTGTGAGCTAAGTAAGCAAATGAACAACATGAGTAAGCAACTGAGTCAGGGAGTAGACGATGATTCGTAACATTACCCCCCTCCTAGGCATCGAGTCCTCGCGATGGTATGTAGGTTTTGTACTAGTTTCTGTCGTGATAGTCTCTTTTGATATCGTGACCAAACACCAGTCCAGTAGTCCGGGTCATCCGTATCTACAAATTGTCCATCAAAGTTTTTGTACATAAAGCGAGTGTCGGTGCGTGGTGGTATACGAAGCATGGGCATTCGGGGTGCGGTAGGGTTGGTTCTATGGAACGTGTCCAGGAGTGGTTTGTACTTTGTCACCAGCGTAGCTCGTGGTTCCCAAGTGTTCTCGGAACGTGGTAGACCTTTCCACTTCACCAAGTACTGCAGAGTTCCTCGTGCAACCTTGGAGTCGTAGATGTCTTCTGGTTCCTTGAGAACGTCCAGCACTGCAGGAAGATCGACCTCGGGTATTGTCTGATTCGGGAACTCCGGAGGATGTGCGCGCGTGAGTAAGACCTCATTGAAGACAGGGTGTATCGCTTTCCACTTCCTCGGAAGCTTTAATTGATATGCAGACGCGCCTATCTTCTTTAGGATCTGGAATGGTCCGTAGCGCTTGTCCTCGAGTTTCTTCCGGGGTCTATCCGTGGTGATATGCCAGGAGTCCAAGTACACCCAGTCGCCGATCTGATAGTCCCGCGCTTCTCGACGATGCTTGTCGTACTGCTTCTTCATGGCCGACTTGGCCACTTCGAGAGCTTCCGACGCCTGTCGCGAAATCTTCTTCATCTGTTCTACGTACTGTCCGGCTGATTCATTTTTGGCTTCTACTCGCGCTTCTACTCCCGTATATGGATGGTGTCCATGATTCATGAAGAACGGGGATAGCTTCGTCGCCGAATGGACTTGGTTTCAATACGCAAAGGCAGCAAGAGGCAGCCAGTCCGGCCAGTCGTCTTGTCGGTGATTGATGAAGATGCGGAGGTAGGACTCCACTTCCTGGTTCATGCGCTCGGTCTGTCCGTCCGTCTGGGGATGATATGCGGTGCTCGGGTTTCCTTTGATGCCAAGGATTCGGTACAGATCTTTGATGAATGAGGACACAAAGATCGAGCCTCTATCTGACCAAATTCTTTCGGGTAGCCCGTGCTGTGCGTAGACGTGCTTAATGAACAGATTGGCCCAACCTTCCGAGGATAGTTCATCTGAACATGGTACCGCGATGTAGTCCTTGGACTTCATGTCGACAATGACTAGGATAGCATTGTGACCTTGCGACACAGGGAGGTGAGTGATCATGTCCACCGAGATGTACTGCCAGTTTCGATCAGGAACCGGGTTAGGGTGCAACGGAGCCGCGCGCTTGCGTCGATCGATCTTTGTGGTTTGACAGATGTGACAGCCTCTGACGTACTTGCGTACATCGTTGCGAAGTGAAGGCCACCAGTATGATCTCAAGATCAGATCTTGCGTTTTGGCTGCTCCAGGGTGACCAGCAGTGACAGAGTCGTGATGTGAAGAAATGATCCGTCCCCTCAACGACAAGTCGTTTGGTACTACAAGTTTTCCCCCCCTGTAGACGAGACCGTCCTCGGCGAGTTCCAGTTTCCCGTCTATTCCTAGCTGTTCAATGATGACACGGTCAAGAGTATCTTTGAGCTTAAGACACTCTTCTTTGATGGTGGCTGACCCGTCAATAGAGACTGCTGCAAACCAGTGTGGTTTCAACAGGATGATGTCGTCGTTTTCAGAGCTGGTACCAAGGTGGTTGGGTCGGCGAGATAGAGCATCTGGTTTTCCCATAGACCGTCCTGGCTTGTGAACCAAGGAGAAATCATAGTCTGCGAGTTGAATCATCCATCGCGCCTGCCGCGGGTTAAGACGTTGCGGTTTCCTGAAGTACTCGAGATTCTTGTGGTCCATGTGAATCTCAAAGCGGTGCCGTGCGCCCTTCAAGAAATGCCGCCACTCATCCAGCGCGGAAATGACCGCGAGAAGCTCTCGATCGTAGATTTCGTAGTTTTTCTCGGCGGGGGAAAGGGATTTGGAAAGGAATGCGATGGGTCGCCAAACGCCATTCTGCAGTTGCGAGAGCTCTGCTCCAATCGCGAACTGAGATGCATCGGTCTGAACCCAAAACGGATCACTGTCTGTGGGTATAGCGACAACAGGTGCTGACGTGATTCTCTGTTTGATTTCATCAAAAGCTTCTTGCTGCTCCGAAGTCCAGATTTCCGTCCATGATCGAGATTGATCGGTTTTGATGGACGTTAGTCTGTTCAATGGTGCTGCAATGTGAGAAAAGTCCTTGATGAACCACCGGTAGAAGTTCGCAAAGCCGAGGAATTGCCGCACTTCTGAGACATTGGTGGGCGTTTTCCATGCAGCAACACCAGCCACCTTGGTTGGGTCCATGCGGACTTCACCGGGAGACACGATGTGTCCAAGGTACTCGACTTCTTGTACCTCGAACTTGCACTTCTCGGGCTTGCATGTGAGGTGGTTGTCGCGAAGGATCTGGAGTACTTGTCGGGTGACTTTCCGATGTTCCTCCAGCGTGGACGTGAAAATGATGATGTCATCTAAATAGACTACGACTTTCCGAGCGAAGATCAGGTCTCGGAAGAGTTTGTTCATCATCATCTGGAATGTGGAGGGAGAGTTCGTGAGACCAAAGAACATGACGAGAGGTTCGTACAGCCCTTGATTTGTGATGAAGGCCACCTTCTCTTCGTCACCCTCTTTCATGCGAATGTTGTTGTAACCCCACCGGATGTCGAGTGTGGTGAAGTACTTGGCCCCTTTCAGATTGTCCAGGAGCTCTCGCATGAGAGGTAGGGGGTATTTGTTCTTCTTGGTCATGTCATTAAGCTTCCTGTAGTCTTGTACAGGCCGGAGTTTCCCGTCCTTCTTTTTGACAAAGAAGAAGGGTGCGCCCCAAGGGGACTTGGAAGGGCATATGCGTCCAGTACGAAGATTGTCCTCCAGGAAGGTGTCTAGTGCGGCTTGTTCGTCTAGGGTCATGGGATAGATCTTCCCGCAGTAGGGTTTCGCATCGGCTGTGAGCTCGATCGCGTGATCCCATGGGCGATGTTCGGGAAGTGTAGAGAACGTCGCTTCGTCGAAGACGTCGCGGAAATCTCGATACTGTTCAGGGACGAGTTCTTCAAACGTCTTTGCGGCTTGCGCCTGATTGTGTTCTATGGCCAACTCCATCGCAACAGAGGTTTTTGCGCGGACGTGAATGGCTCGAGAACGTAGGTAAGAAGACGTGTGAAGCATGAAGACTCGTTCTCCTTCCTCTACTATGTGTTGACATGTCGTCGGACATCGATTAAACTCAATGAGTTTCTTCTGCCAATTGATGGAAGGATTATGGTGCTCAATCCATTTGTGTCCGAGGAAGATGTCAGACTTTCCGAGGTCGGTTACCAGAAGCTGTAGCTTCTCGAGGTGGTTTCCAATCTGGATGTCTATGATGACGTAGTGGGTAATGTCGCCTCCGATGTTGGAAGATCCATCGGCATTGTAGACTTCTATAGATCTCTCGAAAGGAACCATCGTAAGACCGCTTCGGCGGACGAGATCCCTGTGAATGCAAGATCCCGTACTGCTGTGTCCAGCAGTCCTTTGACGTCCTGAGATATCCCAGTCTCGGGGTTCGTGATGATCATGGGGACATCCAGTTGTCGTCGGCTGCCAGAGCCACGCACAACCTTGAAGTATCTTGGTCCCATGGTCGTGATCGAAAATGCGTTGTGGGATTTGGGTTCCGTCGCACTCGGAGAGTTTTTCGATGTTTTTGTATTTTTTGAAAGGGAATTAAGCACCGGTTCACGCCGGCCGCGCTTCTGTGAAGAAGACGCCCTTTCGGTAGAGGGTATAAATACAGGGATGGGGGCTGAGAGTATCGTATCATCTGCTTCTTCGACCGGGAGACAAGAAAAGTGATTTGTAGGCATAGTAGGGGGAGGCCTAGTAGAAACCGGAGAATAATTGAGTAAGGAAAAAGCGGTACATAAAAAACTGATCGAGACGAGACTGTACAGAAGTTTGACCCGACCCCGGTGCGACTAGGCCGAGTCCTCGACAAAAGACTGCTCAGGAGTTGCATCCTGAGTCTGCTGCAAGACATCATACGTGTGATTGAGGAAGAGCTCAAGATCCTCGCTGATGAAGCGGCGGACCTCTTCAAAGAAGGTGCCAGCCTTCTCTGCCTCTTCCCATCGATGACGATACTGCGTCTGTGTCACGACCCATGCTG